>OY757024.1:21182173-21602544 GCA_963580285.1 Lucinisca nassula
TTTTCTATCTTTGACGCGTCTTTTTTCCATGGACAACATAACTTGACCATGTTGACGGAAACTGGAACGTGACCCCATAACTTTGTTATTTGGACGCTAGGCATATATGGGTTTGTGTTTGTTTGATTTGAGGTTTAACGTTCCCGTCAACACTGTAAAGGTCCTTTCTGAGACGTTGCTTCCAATTTTTGGGGGACTTTTACCCGACATTGAGATGAATTGGCATCACAAGCCCTGACGCCCAATGAAACCAATAGGGTTTATAAGCATGGAGGTCCGACTCGCACCGCTTTGCCTGAACAGGCTTAGATCCTCTAAGCGGTTTACCAGTACTCGTGTGCGGGTCGGATTTAGCTCTGCGTGGAAGCATCGTGCAGCCCATATATTTCTTCAAGCCCCGATGGGCGGGGGCCGGCATATATGGGTAAAATAGGGATTAACTTATAGTACGTTGCTAATTCTTACTAATCACATGATATTGTGAATGACTGATGTGGTGTATTTGATAGCTAATAACATTTCTTTCATCATTTAGATCTGTTGTTTTACATCAGGTCTGATAATATTCTATATCAACTAGAAATCTATGATTTATTGTAAATATTTTCTGTAGTTATTTATTACATTCCCTTCAACACTATTTACGTCATTTTAGAGGCGTTGCTTCCAATTGTTCCGGGGCTTTTACCCGATGTTGAGAGGAAATGACATCTCAAGCCCTTCCGTCCAAACAAACAGCTAGGGTTTAAGGGACGTGATGACTAGCACCAGTTTACCCCTTCTGTTCGGTTTGCCAGTATTCAAAAGTTCGAACGGTTTCAGCTCTACCCAGAAGCACCATGCAGCTCAATCTATTTCTCCAAGACCCGATGGGCGGGGCGCTTTAGTAGCTATTTATTATTTTGGTACCATAAGTACTGACCACTTCATATGAACTCACATACGACAGATAAAATTTCATTATGGCTACTATTATTATCATCTAGAATAAATATTTAATAAAAACTTACGTTTGCTCTAAACAAAGATTATTGTACTCGCTAGAACCGCCTCGTTGAGGCGGTTCTAGCGGGTACTTACAATCTATGTTTTGGTCAAAATTAGGAGAAATAATGTATACTCCTATTAACACGACTACTCCCTATATAAAGTTGTTTATTGAAGGTACTTGTTGACCTTTAGTGCCATCCATTTGCTTGGAACAGGTCCGTTTTAAATTCTAGAAGTATCAATTATGTTGCATTTTATGTAAGCTTTACCAAACTCCCTTTCATGTAAGCAAACAATGTAGACTCCCGTAGTCTGGTAGGAATCTTGACTGACTGCTAGTGATCCTTTCTGCGGACCGTAGGTATATACTTTGTTTGGTTTTGCTTTAGTTTTACGGCCCTTTTAAGACTATTTCACTCATTTCGAGTCGATCGTCAAAAACCGGAGCCCCCGGAGAAAAAATACCTGCAGAACTTGACGTCTCACATGTGACCCGAGCCAGGCTCGAACCCACAGAGGTGAGAGACCTAATGATTAAGAGTCAGCGCTCTTATTCACTAGGCCACGGATGCCCGTACTGGGTAAATGTGAGATGATATATAGTTCAGTGTCAGTGAAATGAATGCCTTTGGAACTATACTTTGTACAGAGAAAAATGGGGTTTACAAGGGTATAAGTATGTTTGTTTTTTTTTTGTTTTTTGTTTAATAAAACATAGATTGTGTGCACTCGCTAGGACCGCCTCATAGAGGCGGTTCTAACGAGTGCACACAATCTATGTTTTAGCATAAATAAAAAGACTAAGCATTTTTGGTCATAACACTTCTATTTCATGGCCATGAATTTGTTAATTTGGAGTTTTAAGGTCCGGTCAGCTCTTTTTTGGTCATATCGAGCCGGTCAGTCTGCCTAGCCACACTTTCTCTGGGCACGCTTACAATAAGCGGTTAACAGGTAAAGTGCACATTCTTGCGCCAGAAGCCGACAACCAGTGCCCTTCATAAACCAGCGGAATGTATCAATCTCCATGGAAAAATGTTTCCGGCCCGGCATGTATCGATTCCGCGACATCCTGACTGCCAGTCTATTGCGGGCATGAAAAAATACATAATAATAATAATAGGTGTTATCCTATTTACAGATTATCCGGCAGCGTAGCTTATTAATTAACCCATTAGTTCGCTGTTGGAGAAAAAATAACAAAAAGACGTTAATTAACCCGATTGTATCGCTTTACCCATTCAGCACCAGAACCCCCTAAAGGGGGGTGCCTTGGCAAACAGTGCAGGCCCTGATCAGACGCCGCAGAACGCGGCGTCTGATCAGGGTCTACACTGTTTGCAAAAATTTAAGCCATTTTCCAATTAAATTTTGAATAAAACAACCTGACACCCCTGAATTTTGAAATGGACTCCTGCTGTATATAAGGAGGAAGATTCCATTTGGTACAAAAAGGGTTAATCTCAGGGGAAAAACGGTGTTCAGCTGGTACTGATCAAGAGCGCATTCGCCACCTAATTATTTCCAAAATATTTACCTTGCTTCTTACCGAATAAATGTCTGAGTCTCTGACAGAATGCTACAAAAATGGTCTCTCGATTCACTTCCTTGCTATTGTGAGGGACGTTCAATAAATAAATGTATACTTGTCAGTTGCGCCTAAAAATGGTTAGAGTGTTCGAATTGATCGAACTTTCGTTTCTCTTTCTCCCCAGCAGTCATTGGGTATCTCATCAAGAAAACACGCATATATTATTTTGACCCCCCTCAAACCCCACTTTTATATAGTAAAATTGGGGTTTACAAGGGCTACCTTATTTTTCCTATTTCTGCTCTAAAATATAGATTATGGGTACTCGTTAGCTGAGCTTGGACAGATATGAAAGACGGAATTGAAGCAGTGGTGTGTAAAGAGAGTATTTTCTATCGACTTCCAGACTACGGGTTACGTCTCCCTGTATGATCGCCCACAGTGCCTAGCCTGAATTATAACTGATAGCATCGATGTGACGTCACAGCCGCCATTTTCGAAGGTAAAAACAAAGGTATTCTGCTTTGTGACCTTACCAATGTACACAAGATTTAATTTAAAACTGTCTTAACACTCTAAACAAGAGCTCCGCAAGTGGGGCAGTATACTCCCATGGCAGTTAGTAGGATGGAGCATATATATACTGTTGTACAAGTTTGGGTTTGTGGAATGTAACCAAGGAACAATATGTGCTCCATATATTCTTACCTGGCACTATTAATAACCCTCAGTGGCTCAAACTACCTGTCTCCAACACATTTTCATGGTTGGTAATAATTGGTGGACTATAACCTCGAAACAGATATGCGCTTAACTCTGGTAATAAGTGGTTGACTGTAACCTTGAAATAATATGCGCTGCTCCACATCATATTCTAACTATACGTTAAGTTTCAGTTTCATCAGATGCTAAATGTAGGACGCCTTATCCGGAAACAAAATATGTTTAGAAAAAATCTGTGAAAGGGAAATAACTCTGGTAATATTTGGCGGACTGTATCCTCAAAATAATATGCGCTGTTCCACATCATGGTCTTACTATATGTAAAGTTTCAGCCTCATCAGATGTAAAATGTAGGAGTTGTCCGGAAACGGAAAGTTTAGAAAATTCTGTGAAAGGGATATAACTCTGGTAATATTGTTTGGACCGTAAACCTAAAAATAATATGCACTATTCCATATCATGGTCTTACTGTATGTAAAGTTTCAGCATCATCGGATGTAAAATATTATTTCGTTTGCTACAATAGCTTCTTTTGTTTTATTTAAAATTTATTTAAAAAAACAACAACAACTTATGTTTGCTCTGAAGATATATTGTAGTTCTCGTTAGAACCGCCTCGTTGAGGCGGTTCTAACGAGTACTACAATCTTTGTTTTGATTAAAATAAGAAAACATGTATACTCCTATTAACACCATTTTTCCCATATAAAGTGGGATTTACAAGGGTATTCATTCCATGGACTTGTTGACCTGATAGTCATTTGGTGGGACGTAAAACTTAAAAAAAAACATTCACACTATTGACCTGTTCAAAGCATTGTTAGCTTAACGGGCTCGTAAGTGGACTCTTCTTGCAATATCTATTTTTTGTATATTTTGCTGGAAAAATGTGAGCAGGTTTTGCATTTGCAAAAACTGCTCACATTTTTTTCAGCAAACATTCAGCATATTATCAACGTTTTAACGATACGTTAACTATTGACGTCATTAATTTTGAACAACTGGACCCTGATATGCCATCCATGAGGTTGGGACAGGTCCGTTTTAAATTTTAGAAGTATCAATTATGAAACTTTATTGAAAGTTTTACCAAACTCCCTATGATTTAAGCGTTGTGCGTAGTCTGGTAGGAATCTTCGCTGACTGCTAGTGATCCTTTCTGCGGACCGTAGGCATATACTGTGTATATGTTTGGTTTGGCATTAGTTTTACGTCCCTTTCAAGATTATTTCACTCATATCGAGTCGATCGTTAATAAGAGGTGGGCAAATACCGGAGCTCCCGGAGAAAAAACACATGACCTTCCGTTGCAGAACTTGACGTCTCACATATGAGCCGGGCCAGCCAACCCACAGAGGTGAGAGACCTAATGATTAAGAGTCAGCGCCCTGATTCACTAGGCCACTGGGTAAATGTGAGATGCTGTCTAGCTGTCAGTGAAATGACTACACTTAGAACCATACTTGTACTTTGTGGGGTTTACAAGGGTATAAGTATGTTCTTTTATTTTTGCTTAAACATAGATTGTGGTACCTCATTAAAACCTCTGTGAGGCGGTTCTAACGAGTACCCATAAACTATGTTTAAAGCAAAAATAAGAAGACTAAGCATTTTGGTCATCACATTTCTATTTTAAGGCCATGAATGTGTTTGTTAATTTGGAGTTTTAAGTTCCAGTCAGCGTTATTTAGGTCATATCGAGCCGATCAGTCTACCTAGCCACACTTTCCCTGTATAATAAGCGTGCACATTCTTTCGCCAGAAGCCGACATCCAGTGCCCTTCATAAACCAGCGGAAGGTATTAATCTCCATGGAAAAATGTTTCCGGCCCGGCATGTATCGATTCCGCGACATCCTGACCGCCAGTCTATTTCGGGCATGAAAAAATACATAATAATAATAATAGGTGTTATCCCGATTGTATCGCTTTACCCATTCAGCATCAGAAACCCCTAAAGGGGTGCCTTGGCAAACAGTGCAGGCCCAGATCAGACGCCGCAGAACGCGGCGTCTGATCAGGGCCTACACTGTTTGCAAAAATTTAAGCCATTTTCCAATTAAATTTTGAATAAAACAACCTGACACCCCTGAATTTTGAAATGGACTACTGCTGTATATAAGGAGGAAGATTCCATTTGGTACAAAAAGGGTTAATCTCAAGGAAAAAACGGTGTTCAGCTGGTACTGATCAAGAGCGCATTCGCCACCTAATTATTTCCAAAATATTTACCTTGCTTCTCTTACCGAATAAATGTCTGAGTCTCTGACAGAATGCTACAAAAATGGTCTCTCGATTCACTTCCTTGCTATTGTGAGGGACGTTCAATAAGTTAATGTCTATTAGTCAGCTGCGCATAAAAGGCATCGCGCGAGAATGTTAAGAGTGTTCGAATCGACCCAACTATGCTTTCTCTGTCTCCCCAGCTGTCATTCTGTACCTCATCACGAAAACACGCCTGTATCATTTTGATCCCTTTTAACCCCTCTTTTATGCAGTAAAACTGGGGTTTACAATGGTATACCTTATTTTTTCCTGGTTCTGATCTAATATATAGATTATGGGTACTCGTTACAACCGCCTCAATGAGGCGGTTCTATCGAGTACCCACAATCTATATTTAGAGCAGCAATAAAAAAAAAATATCGTAAATTTTCATCTTAAAATTTTCGATTTTTCGGCGGTAAAGTTTTCACTGTATTTGTAGGGCGTGTTTTCGTAATGGATTTCTTTTATTTTAATCATCAAGTGAACAAGGCCGTATTTTGAATATTCTTGCAAACCCAGCTTGACATACAGAAAAGTGGGGTTTATAAAAGTCTGCATTTATTTTATTATTTTTCCTAAAATCATAGATTGTGGGTACTCGTTAGAACCGCCTAGGCGGTTCTTACGAGGACCCAAAATCTATGTACTCAATAGAATCGCCTAGGCGGTTCTAACGAGCACTCACAATCTATATTTGGTACAGAACTGAGGAAACTATAAAACAGTCGTTTGAAAATGTTGCTTGGACGGATATGAAAGACGGAATTGAAGCACAGTGGTGTGTAAAGAGAGTATTTTCTATCGACTTCCAGACTACGGGTTACGTTTCCCTGTATAATCGCCCACAGTGCCAAGCCTGAATTATAACTGATAGCATCGATGTGACGTCACATCCGCTGAGGTCCGCCTTTTTCGATGGTAAAAACAAAGGTATTCTGCTTTGTGACCTTACCAAATGTACACAAGAATTAATTTAAAACTGTCTTAACCCTCTAAACAAGAGCTTCCAAGCGGGGCATGTTACAACGCATAATGTAGTAATGTAGTAATTTCTTCATTTTGAAATTTTTACTACATTATGCGTTGGCATAGTCGACGCGAAATGAAATAAAATGTCGTTTTTACTTCATTATGCGTCGATACTAAGAGGTTTGAGCAAAATGAAAGAATTATTTCATTTTGCGGCGATGGGTGGCATACTTAATTTTACTTCATTATGCGTCAACAGTTTGTTTGTTTGATTTGAGGTTTAACGTTCCCGTCA
Source organism: Lucinisca nassula (assembly GCA_963580285.1). NCBI lineage: Eukaryota > Metazoa > Mollusca > Bivalvia > Lucinida > Lucinidae > Lucinisca > Lucinisca nassula. Next base: position 21,188,949 of record OY757024.1, read on the forward strand.
AGACTATTTAGGTCATTTTGGAGACATTGCTTCAAATTTTATGGGACTTTTACCCGATATTGAGATGAAATGACATCTCAATCGCTGCCGTCCAATTAAAAGCAATAGGGTTTATATGCATGGATGGGCCGACTCGCAGCAGTTTTCCTGGACAGGCTTAGACCTTCTAAGCAGATTACGAGGACTCATGTACGGGCGGTATCAGCTCTGCGTGGAAGCATCGTGCAGCCCATCTATTTATACCCCCGGCATACGAAGTATGCAAGGGGGTATATAGTTTTTGTCCATTCTGTCTGTCTGTCTGTCTTTTGTTTGATTTGTTTGATTTGAGGTTTAACGATCATGTGTTGAGCCTTAAAACACAAATGAGGGAAAGACATCAGGCATGAGACCAAAATAGCGCAAGGCGTACGATTTTAATTCTACTGGCTTAATCAAATACAATGAAATTCCACTATTAAGACCACCTAAAATTAATACAAATTTTGTTTTTAAAGCATATTTGGAAGGTTAAAGCTACATTTTCTTTGTGATTTTGACCTTCAGTGTGCTTTTGTGGAAGACCGTCTTTTGGACTGTTCAACTGTGGTCTTAAAGACCACTTTTGAACCGTCTCAAATGTGGTCTAAATTGTAGGAATTTAACTGTATTGCTTCCTAAGTCTTTTCGAAGACAGCTATGTTCTACCATCATTACTTCATTATGCGTCGATATGGTGCATATCAACGCGAAATGAAATAATTTTTTTACTTCATTTCGCGTCGACTATGCCAACGCATAATGTAGTAAAAAAAATCAAAATGAAGAAATTACTACATTACTACATTATGCGTTGTAACAGGGGCATTATACGCACATGGCAATTAGTAAGATTGAGCATATATATATACTGACTGTTGCACAGGTTTGGGTTTGTTGAATGTTATCAAGACACAATATGTGCTCCATATATTCTTACCTGGCACTTTTAATAACCCTCAGTGGCTCAAACTCCATGTCTCCAACACATTTTTATGGTCGGTAATATTTGGTAGACTACAGCCTCAAAAAGTATGCGCTTAACTCTGGTAATAAGTGGTTGACTGTAACCTTGAAATAATATGCGCTGCTCCACATCATAGTCTAACTATACATAAAGTTTCAGCTTCATCAGATGTAAAATGTAGGACGCGTTATCCGGAAACAAACTATGTTTAGAAAAATCTGTGAAAGGGGAATAACTCTAGTAATATATGGCGGCTGTATCCTCAAAATAATATGCGCTGTTCCACATCATGGTCTTACTATATGTAAAGTTTCAGCTTCATCAGATGTAAAATGTAGGAGGAGTTGTCCGGAAACGGAATGTTTAGAAAATTCTGTGTAAGGGGTATAACTCTGGTAATATAGTTTGGACCGTAAACCTAAAAATTATATGCACTACTCCATAGCATGGTCTTACTGTATGTAAAGTTTCAGCATCATCGGATGTAAAATAGAGGAGAAGTTATCCGAAAACAAAACGTTTACAGAATTTTTCAAAGGGACATAACTCTTTTATTATTTGATGGACGGTAACCTCGAAACAACATGCGCTGCCCAACATCATGGTCTAACTATATATAAAGTTTCAGCTTAATCGGATGTAAAATGTAGGAGGAGTCATCCGGAAACGAAAATTTTACAAAATATTTCAAAGGGGCATAACTCTGTTATTATTTAGTGGCCCACAACATGGTCTAACTATGTATGAAGTTTCAGCTTGATCAGATGTAAACTGTAGAAATTATCCGGAAACGAAAAGTTTACAAAACTTTCTAGGGGGCATAACTCTTTTATTATTTGGTGGACCGCAACCTCGAAACAATAGGCCCTGCCCCACATTATGGTCTAACTATGTATGAAGTTTCAGCTTGATCGGATGTAAACTGTAGGAGGAATTATCCGGAAACGAAAGTTTACAGACGGACGTCTGTTTAAAATTGATGAAACTACATGTATAGCGATAAAAACCGAAGCATTTACCTCGACCGAATGAGCAAACCCGTATCGACTTATTCCTCATCATGTTTAAAAGTCAGTGTAATGGACCCCGCCCCCAATCCACTGCAAATCCCACTTTGTTTAGAGAAAACTGGGGTTCTTATTTCTTCTCCAAGACAAAGGCTATGGTATTCGTTAGAACCGCCTAAATGAGCATCCAAAGCAATTTTTGGAGTAAATCTAAGAAAAAATATCACAAACTTTCATCTCGAAACGCTTGTTCTATAGACATGAAAGCCGCCATTTTATTGCACAGATGTGTTATCGTAATGTTGCCAACGTAAATTATAACATTTATCATTTGATCCTGCGCATGACAAAACTTACAATAAGACCGGTGTGACCAGCACAGACTCAAATCAACCTGCGCATCCACCCACTATGACAATGCCTTTTGCTTATTTATTTATTTATTTATTTATTTATACAATGTTTAACGAGGATGACACAATTAGCTACAAAGTAACTATTCTACCTCGTGGTCCTCGAAACAAAAAAAAAAACATGCAGACATAATATGTACATATTTACACAGACAATACCATAATTTAAACAATCAAATATATGAACTATATGCTGTAAAATTGATAAAATGTTTTGATAATAAAAATATACTTTAATAGAGATTTGGGACCAGATGACATCTAAGTTCAGCTCGTTTGCTACACAAAGATATTCGCCACCAAGTCCATAATCACCATTAAACCATATTACAAGAATTAAATCTTACTAATTATCAGCACATTTGATAAGAACATATATACGTTTTAGCAAACTTAATCTTTAAAAAGGAATAATAAATATTTGTTTATTATTGGGCGTATAAAAACCGGCATTCTAAACAGGTAAGTTAATTTAAATAATGAGTAGGTTTGAAATTAAAATCATTTTTTTTTTTAAAGTAAGCAAGGCTAAGTTCGAATAAAATATATCACATTGTGTAAGCATTTACTCGCCGTAAGCAAAATTGGTTAAAATTTGAATTTGGCTTGAATTATATATTTGTTTAAAATGACAACCTGTTTCCTGTATACATGAGTAAAATATATCACATAGTGTAACATTTTTTATCACAGTACAAATTCTTATAACCACCCATAACATAATGTGACACCAGAGATTTGCAAAGCTAAAAACTTATAAATGTCTCCTATATGCATTCCTTTATTTGCCGTTTAAACACATTGAGAGATGATGCTTTTTTGGTAGACTCTGGCAATTGGTTCCACAATCTAGGGGCTGAAGATGAAAACGAGCCATCAAACATTACCGATCTTGATCGGGGCACCGCCAAAGAGCCGTCATTAGATGACCTTAGAGTCCGAATGTGAGTGTGGGACACGGGGGTTAACAGGTCTGTTATGTAGGACGGAGCTTGATTATTAAGCGCTTTATATACCAAAATCGCTTTGTTATAGTTGTGACGTTTGTTTATGGTGGCCCAACCTAATTCTTCGAACATTTGAGAAGATGGTGTGTCAAAAGATGCATTTAAAATGATTCTAGCAGCTCGTTTTTGAAGTTTCAATAATCTTTCTAAATTGCTTTTAGAAGCAGACCCCCATGTGAGGGATCCATAATCAATCAGAGGGAGAATGTACCCTTGATAAAACATTTTTTGGGCTTCTGTTGAAATATAAGTAGAGAGTTGCCTTAACAAAGATATTTTTGATGATATAGAAGTACAAAGATAATCGATATGAGCTGTCCAAAGGAGATTTTCGTCTATGTGAATACCTAACAATTTCTGATTTTTAACCGTTTTAATTTGGTTTCCGTCTAAGTAAATGTTCATACAATCTGTATTTTGTATTCTGTGGCGTGTACCTATCAGCATACATGTGGTTTTGCCGCAATGGACTATCATTTTGTTCTGTCGACTCCAATCTTTCGCTTTATTTCCATCATGCTGTAATTTATGCTCAACTTCGGATTTCGTTTTTGCGTTAGTATGGATCGTCGTGTCATCAGCATAGCAATCGGCGTCACAATGTTCCATAAATAAATGCAAATCATTTATGAACATTAAAAATAATGTCGGTCCCAATATGGATCCCTGTGGGACACCCGATTTGATAGTTGCATGTTCTGTTAGCCCTTTACCACTATCTATAACTTGTTTACGATCACGAATGTATGATGAAAACAGTTTTAGAGAAGAAGTATGAATTTTATAAGATGAGAGTTTGCTTAGTAGTATGGAATGGTCGACTAAGTCAAAAGCTTTACGAAAATCTATAAACAATGTCCCAACGATGTCACCTTTATCTATGCATCTCATCCATTGGTCTATCAATTTTATAAGAGCAGTTTGGCAACTATGTTTTGGTCTAAATCCAGACTGATTTTCGTGTATTAAATTATATTTATTTAGAAAGCCCATCATATGTTTATTAATATGTTTCTCAAATATCTTAGAAACAGTTGGTAAAATAGAAATAGGTCTGTAATTTGAAGGGTCCGACTTTGGGCCGTCCTTATATATAGGGAATACTTTTGCCACCTTGAGTTGAGATGGGAAGGTTGAAATGTCGATACTTTTATTGATTATTGAGGTGATAGAAGGTGCCAGAATATCGGCAGCCATTTTTAATATCTTGGGTCCGATACCATCTATGCCTGTTGCCTTCGAAGGGTCCAATGCATGTAAGAATTCAGAAACTTGGCGTGTAGATATATGTGGAATAGAAAAATAGACATGTGATGGTACTTTAGACGTAATGTATGCATTAAGTTTATTTAAATCTGGAGTATCCACAATCTCTGAGTTGGAATCGAACTGTTCGCATACGGATGCGAAGTAGTCATTCAATTTAAAGGCTATGTCCATTGAATCAGTATACATGACGTCATCAATGGCGAGTTCTTCGGGTAGTGAACTTTGAGACGTCGATGAATTATTGGTAAATGAGCGTAAATGTTTCCATATCGCTCTGGTGTCTTTCTGCGCATTGATTGATTCTGAGAACATCTTTTTTTTCGATTTACGTATAAGATTGCGAGTTTTATTACGTGATTTCTTATATTCAGGCCAATTTTGATCATGCTTAAATTTATCCCTCATTCTACGCGCTATAAGAATTTCTGGGGTGAACCATTCAGGCAAATGTTTAACTTTAACCCTCCTTGTTTTAATTGGCGCATGTTTGTCAAGGTGGTACTGGATAATTGAGTACCATAAAGTGAGGTCATCATCTATATTATTGCTGAAGGATGTAAACGACTCTAAAGCAGTACCTAGATCACATAAGAATGAAGACTCATTAAATTGTTTAAAACATCTATATGAAGTAGAAATATGCTTAGTTTTGGTAATTTTGCAATTTATCTTTCTCGTAAAGCATATCGGAAAATGGTCACTTATACAATATGATGGAACAAAGCATTCAACAATATTTTCAGAATTTGAAGTATAAATATGGTCGATGATAGTTGCTGTCGACTTAGTTATTCGTGTTGGCTCAGTGACTAATTGTGTTAGGTCAAACAGCTGAATTAGCTGAAGCCACTTCGTATTTGAACATGACCGCAAATCAATATTTATATCACCCATCAGGATCATTTCCAAGCTTATGTCTCTTTGATTAGATATTAGCGTATAATAGGTACATGTACATGCTTGTTTGTTTGTATTGGAGTTTAACGGCCCAGTCAACACTATTTAGGTCATTTTTGAGCCGGTCAGTTTACCTATCCACACTTTCCTGGGCAGGCTTATACGTAAGCGGTTAACCAGTACAGTGCACATTCTTTCGCCAGAAACTGACAACTGCCCTTCTTGAATCAGCGGAAGGGAGAGAATGACCGTAGAGAAGATTTCATGATCAATCTCCACGAAAGAATGTTGCCGACCCCGGCGGGAGTCGAACCCGCGTCCTCCTGATCACCAGTCAGACGCGCATCCGACCGAGCCAACGAGGCCGGCTCATGTATGCGATCAGCAAAGACTCTGATCAGATTGCGCGAATGCGCAGGCTGATCTGAGTCTTCGCTGGTCGCTCAAGACTTCTTGTAGATTTTGTCATGCGCTGAGTCAATTATGTGATTTACCTGACATATCCGCGATTTAAACAGGGGAGCAGGGGAAACAACTTTAGTACATCTTAACCCCCCCCCCCCCTCACACACAAAAAATAGAAGCCTCCGTGGTATAGTGGTTACGCTACTCGCCTTGTAAACCAGGGATCGCAGGATCTATCCCGGGCTTCTCCAGACTTTAAACCGAAGTCCCGACTCCGTATGACCTTAGCTGTTGATGGGACGTAAAACTCTAACACTCACTCACTAACCCCCAAAACAGCAGGTCAACTTTTAAACAGATTTTCTATCAATGACCGTAACTCATAAATCACAAGGTTATGCAAAGGTAAATCATAATAATATAAAGTTGATAACAACAACAATAATAATAACAATAATAATAATAATAAATAATAAAGATAATAATAAATAATAATAATGATAGATAATAATAATAATGATAATAATACCAATATAATTGCTAATAACATAAAGCAAAATGTTTAGTTTTTTATTACTCAATAGCGTGTAAACTGTAAACATCAGATAAGACTTAGATACTTTTGCATAAGAGACTTCGCGCTTCGAATCTGTAGACTTATTGATTGACCCTCACTCTCTCCTACACAAATAATACAAAACGTTTCCTAGACTTTTTGATGAGCTACCACTGCCACTACCAGTAGTAGTTGTTAAGAACACTGCGACGGAGTAGTACAGCTCAAGGTAGTACATTGTTTGTTATTTCAGTTCCGCATTTTTATGACATAGCATTATTATATATCATATGTAAGTAAATATTAAGACCACCTAAAATTAAGACTAATTCTACTTTAAAAAGCTTATTTAGTAAGCTGCAGTTATTTTTTTTTTCTGCATATAGTTTCCCCTCGACAGAGACCACCTTTGGGACTGTTCAAAAGTGGTCTTCAAGACCACTTTTGAACAGTCCCAAAGGTGGTCTTAATATAGGAATTTTACTGTATATCATATGTAAGTATACAGTGAAATTCCGCTATTAAGACCACCTAAAATTAAGACTAATTCTACTTTAAAAAGCTTATTTAGTAAGCTGCAGTTATTTTTTCGTTGTGTTTTCTGCATACAGTTTCCCCTGGACAGAGACCACCTTTGGGACTGTTCAAAAGTGGTCTTCAAGACCACTTTTGAACAGTCCCAAAGATGGTCTTAATATAGGAATTTTACTGTATATCATATGTAAATGTATATACACTGAAATTTTCGCTATTAAGACCACCTAAAATTAAGACTTATTCTGCTTTAAAAAGCTTATTTTGAAAGCTTCACTTAATATTTGCTTGTGATTTCTGCCCATAGTGTCCTCTGGTCACGGACCACCTTTGGGACTGTTCAAAAGTGGTCTTCAAGACCACTTTTGAACGGTCCTAAAGGTGGTCTTAATATAGGAATTTTACTGTATATTATATGTAAGTGCATATACAGCGAAATTCCGATAGCAAGACTTTAAAAAGCTTATTTAGTAGGCTGCAGTTATATTTTTTTTTCTGCACATAGTTTCCTCTGGTCAGAGACAACCTTTGGGACTGATCAAAAGTGGTCTTTTTCACAAGAGGTCTTTACGACCACTTTTGAACAGTTCCAAAGTCGGTCTGAATATAGGAATTTTGCTGAAAATGATTACCATTTTCATTTATTTATTTTTATTTTTTTATTTTTTTCATATATTTTATAACCCGATTAGATTTTGTCTAATTTTCCTCCTAATTTCCATCACATTATTCTTATTGTCACAAGATGTTTTTTTTTGTGTGTGTGTGTGTGTGTTTTTTTTGTTTTGTTTTTTTTTGTTGTTGTTTTTTTTTTTTTTTTTTTGCATTCTTTGAATGATCAAAACAATATACTTATTTAATCACAGCAAACTTTATTTATTTATTTATTAATTTATTTATTTATTTCGAAAGAGGACATAACACGCATTACGAAATCACGCTTATGCAAATACATGTATATTGAAAATTTTACCACCAAAAGAAGGAAAAAATCTGAAAAAAAAAAAATGATTTTTTTCATATTTTTCTGCTCAAAAAGGATATTTTCCTCTGTGAACCCAAGTTTTACTGTAAAGGGGGTCAAAATCATATGGGCCCCGTCAAGCGATTTTGGTACTTATCGCCTATGCGAGCAGCGAATGTTCAGGCGAGCCTGCGAATCCGAACAGTCTCGCCAGAACCTTCGCTGCACGCTCATACAAGCAGTGAATCAAGAGGAACTTTCAGACAGAAAGCCATATCCCTGGCCCCTCTTAATGGCTGGGCATGCGCTGTTAAAATTTGTCATGACGGAATGCTCGAAGACACAAATTCGCTTGGCGGGGCTCATATGGGCGTGTTTTCGTGATGAGTGGTCTGTTCGGCAAGTTCCATAAATGTTGTATGACATGACACCACTCTTGTCAGAGACTGTTTAGTCATAATTGAGCCCCGCCAAGCGAATTTGTGTCTTCGAGCATTCCGTCATGACAAATTTTACCTGCGCATGCCCAGCCATTCAGAGGGGCCAGGGATATGGCTTTCCGTCTGAAGGTTCCTCTTGATTCACTGCTTGTACGAGCGAGCAGCGAAGGTTCTGGCGAGACTGCGCGGATGCGTAGGCTCGCCTGAACCTTCGCTGCTCGCATAGGCGATAAGTACCAAAATCGCTTGACGGGGCCCATATTATAACGATTATCGCCGAAGACTTTCAGAGAAAACATAGGGTTGCTTCGGATGGCGCCATGACATTATGCGCCTGTAACAATGTGTTAATAATACACGTGGGTCATATGATTTTTGTCGCGCGGTGCGCGATTAAGCGGTCCGATTTTCCGTCCGTTCGTCCATCCCTTCGTTTGTCAAGATGTCACATTTGAGACCACACTATCCTTCACCCTAATATCAAAAACTATAAGAGCATCACCGATGTTATTCGGGAATGTCTACTTTAACCCATTGTATGCTAGTAGACTCTTCCATTACTATATGTTGGACAAGTCCATTTGTCAAATAAGGGGTGGCAGGCGTATTTTTTTTTTTTTTTTTTCGTTTTTATTCTGTTTTTGACGGCAAATGTTTTTAGCAAACAGTGCAGGCCATGATCAGACGCCGCGTTCTGCGGCGTCTGATCTTGGCCTGCACTGTTTGCCAAGGTACCCCTTTAGGGGTTTCCCACATGCAAAGGGATAATGCAGGTATCCATATCTGACATTGACTTTCACTTGTGCATTAACCCTAGCGTTTACCCTAGTGTTCAAGTTCATTTCTCAAGAACAATAAGAGCGACATATTAATGATACTGGATACAACTGATACCTTTGATGCAAGCATCCATGTTTGTCCTCGACCTAGATTACACGGTTCAGTGACTGTGTGCCACAGAAGGCGGAATTCTTGTTATGACGTAATCCGCTAAATAACAGAGACATTATATGAGCCCCGCCAAGCGAATTTGTGTCTTCGAGCATTCCGTCATGACAAATTTTAACTGCGCATGCCCAGCCATTCAGAGGGGCCAGGGATATGGCTTTCTGTCTGAAGGTTCCCCTTGATTCACTGCTTGTATGAGCGAGCAGCAAAGGTTCTGGCGAGACTGCGCGGTTGCGCAGGCTCGCCTGAACCTTCGCTGCTCGCATAGGCGATAAGTACCAAAATCGCTTGACGGGGCCCATATGATAAAGGCGTGTTCGCATTGTGAATACAATTGCGAGGTGAACGAATGTCTTTCAGAATCATTTTATCTGTCATGACAATAGAGGTATTGTCTAAAAGGACAGCAGATTTACATAATAGAAGTGAAGGCAATGACCAGGAATCGATACAATTAACCCAAAGCTCCCACCAGAGACACCAAAGGGAAAGAAACGCAAACACGAAACAATTTCCCACAAAATGGCAAATTGGATATCCAAAACAAAATAATATAAGCGACACACACACTCAAAGACAAACCATAACAAAAATAAACCGCGACAGGAGAACCACCGTGGAAGGTCAGTGAAACGAATTCCACTGGGGCGGGGAGCGGGGTGACACAATCCTCGCCCTTACTTCCGTCGCGATTTAGACAAATAATTTATTCAGTCCGCATGAAGGCATCCTAACTCACCAGTGCAACATCTCCGTGAACACAAAAACATCCACAGAGATGAAACAACGGTGAGGACGCGAAAGCAAGAAGCCACTGAAATGCTGGAGTCAAAGAAAACCAACAGTTAGACTGTGATGGGCCCGACCAGAGACAGAGCATCAGGCACCAACCAACATTACATAAAATTAGAAATTAGATCTCTCTAATTCTCAGCAAGCCTTTACGCTGGAACCGTCATAGAATCTGAGGCCTGACCCACCTGCGTGCAATTAAAGAGGGAAGCAAAGTTGTCAACCGTGATTGGGTTAACTATCATGCATACAGTCTGTCGTATAACATTTACATAAGCATGTTGGCTTTTTCCTGGATCCCTTTGTAAATTATCGTCTTTATGTAAAATATGCATCTAAATCTGAAATAAAATATCTTTTAATTCACACCCAATCTTATTCTTTCCTTTAAGAGTAGACTCTTCAGCAAACATATAATTCCGAGAGGTATCGTCTTTGCAGAAAAATGTACGAAAACGCCATTAACAAAATCAGATTGTGCGGTTGTTGTTTTTTTTTTTATTATTATTATTATTATTATTATTATTATCATCATTATTTATTCAGATATTTTTCTTCATTATATAAATAAATGCATTATTCATGTTAACATTCAATCATGTGCATAAACAGTTCTTATTATGAATGAGACAAGGATGCTACATTACGAAAACACGCCTATACAAATACATTGTAACCTTTATCGCCGAAAAAAATGAAATTTTAAGATGAAAAATTGCGATATTTTTCTTATTACTGCTCAAAATATAGATTGTGGACACTCCTTAGAACCGCCTCATCGAGGCGGTTCTAACGAGTACCCACAATCTATATTTTAGAGCAGAAATAAGAAAAATAAAGTTTACCCCTGCAAACCGCAGTTTTACTATATAAAAGTGGGGTTCAAGGGGGTCAAAATTATATAGGCGTGTTTTCGTGATGAGGCCAATTTTTGCTTTCTCCTGTTGAGGTTATCCTGGCATTAGACATTTCCAACTGATTATTTTCACCGAGATGAATGGTTTACCAGAGCATTTTGCCATAGGTCTCTCAACAGTTTAACACATTATTGTGCCAGATACGAGCGTACAAAATCATAATCATCTTTGAAGACATTGTATGTAATCCCACTGAAATCAAACTTCAGTGGCTCGAACCCCTTAGGGACCAAGAAAACCGGTGCGATACAGCGGTAGATCGAGACATGGAGAGCACATATTATTTATTTATTAGAAAATTAATGGTTACATACATACATACATACATACATACATACATACATACATACATACATACATACATACATACATACATACATACATACATAATGCATGCATGCATGCATGCATACAATACAATACAATACATACGTACGTACGTAGGTACATACCTACCTACATACATACATACATACATGAACCATTAGAGCCTGACCTGTTTCAGTCTTTTCCAATTAAATACAATTGAAACTACAATTTATGATACACATAAAGATTAAGCATATAACCAGTAATAAGTTACACAAAGCACTCATAATATATTCAGATAACATAAATTGTGGGTACCCGTTATAACCGCCTCAATGCGTCGGTTCTAACGTCCATAATCTATGTTTTAAAATATTAGAATAGAGGCATGCCGTTTAATAAGTTCAATAGCACATGGACACTCAAGTCTTACATCAAGGACCTGTGCACACAAAAGGTGCTTTTAGCCAGGTGCACCCAGGGAAAATGTAAACGAGTCAGTCCAAAAGAAAAGTACATGTATCGCAAAGGTCATGCTTGGAGAAATAGCTTGGGCTGCGTGGTGCTTCCGTGCTGAGCTGAAACCGACCGAAAGGTTTAGTACCCGTAAGCCTAAGCCTGCCCAAGCAAAATGGTGCGTGTCGGACAGTCCCTTTAATCCTAACGGTTTCTTTGGGCGGTAGGGCTTGAGATTTCATTTCATCCCATTGTTAGATAAAAGTCCCACAAAAAACGGAAGCAAGTCTCCAAAATCAAATGAAAACTATGTTCTGCAAACTCAGCAAACTGCCTTGAGCCAAAGTTACTAAATATGTCCTGTGAGCACTTATTCTGCTGCTCGATGTAGCCTGTTGTTAGAAATAATAAGCACAGTGAAGACCTAGAAGAGGCTTCATGCAAGATAGCATCTATCTAGCCTTTATTACTTGACTGCGCACGCGCATTTGATGCATTACAATAGCACAACCATGCGACATAGTGCTTTCTTACATATCCCTAAAACGGTTATTGTTCGGACGAAATCTTGTGTCTCTTATCTACACTCCAAATATAGCTTGTTGGTGCTCGTTAGAACCGCCTCGTTGAGGCGGTTCTATCGAGTACTCACAACCTATGCCTTGGAGCGGAAATAAGAAAAATAATGTATAACCATGTAAATCCCAATTTTATCTACATAAAGTAGGGTTTACAGGGGCGTTCGTAATTAGGATTGTTAACGTGATGACACAATTTTTTTTTTATAATTTTAATTGTCAGCTCAAATCAGACTGAATTCCAACGCAGGCACATCAGAGTAATTCCGTATTCTGGGAGTGTGCGACACATGCTGATCTTAGTTTTCGCGGGTTACATAAGCAATCTTGCATATTTTTGTGCGAAATAGACACATTATTTTGTTTGTTTGAATTGATGTTTAACGTCCCCGTCAACACTATGTAGGTCATTTTGGAGACGTTGCTTCCAGTTTTGTGGGACTTTTATCCGACATTGAGATGACATGACATCTAAAGCCCTGCCGCCCAATGAAACCAAAAGACTTATATGGACTCACACCACTTTGCCTGGACAGGCTTAGTCCATCAGTATCCGTGTGTGGTCAGTTTCAGCCTTGCGTGGAAGCACCATGCAGCCCATCTATTTCTCCAAGCCGCGATGGGCGGGGGCGAGTAGACACATTGAGTCTATGCAACAAACCGCATCAAAAACGGGATGCCCCTTGAACTTCTGCCTGTGCACACAAAAAGATGCTTCTAGGCAGGTGCACCCAGGGAAAATGTAAACGAGAGCCAGCTTACATGAAAAGTGCAGTTGTCGCAAAGGTCAGGCATGGACAAATAACTTGGGCTGCATGGTGCTTCGCGCCTACCGAACGTTGGAGTACTGGTTTTGGTTTTGATTTTACGGCCATTTTAAGATTATTTCGCTTATTTCGTGCCGATCGTTAATTAGAGGTGGGCGAAAACCGGAGCACCCGGAGGAAAACCATCTGATCTACCGTTGCAGAACTTGGCGTCTCCGATTGTGGAACTTTTGCTTCGAACCGCAGCGGTGAGAGACATAATAATTCAGAGTCAGCGCTTTTACCCTTCCGGCCATGGAGGCCCGTTCCTTTGATCTCTGAAAAGCACTAGAAGAACTAATTAGTACTCCATCTGATGTTGATCACAGCGTGGCATTTGTCCAAAAAGTCTGCCTCTGTAACACTTTCCAATTTGTATTGAACGCACAAACAACACTGGTGGGATGATTGTCTCTGATCGTAGACTGGGACAAAAGTCCTGAACTGAGACTTGTTTGTTTATTTCAACCCCGAAATACCAGTGTCTTAGGCAAACAGTGTAGACCCTGATCAGAAGCCGCAGTACTAACCCTGAAATATCAATGTCTAAGGCAAACAGTGTAGACCCTGATCAGAAGCCGCAGTACTAACCCTGAAATACCAATGTTTTTGGCAAAAAGTGTAGACCCTGATAAGACGCCGCAGTACGCGGCGTCTGATCTGGGACTACACTGTTTGATTAACCCAACACATGTTTCTTTTCTTGGTTTTATAAAATTCTGACTTCAAAACGACAAGAATAGCACAGCTTTAAATGGGCCCCGTCAAGCGATTTTGGTACTTATCGCCTATGCGAGCAGCGAAGGTTCAGGCGAGCCTGCGCATCCGCGCAGTCTCGCCAGAACCTTCGCTGCTCGCTCATACAAGCAGTGAATCAAGAGGAACCTTCAGACAGAAAGCCATATCCCTGGCCCCTCTGAATGGCTGGGCATGCGCAGTTAAAATTTGTCATGACGGAATGCTCGAAGACACAAATTCGCTTAGCGGGGCTCAAATAACCGTTACCTGGATTTCGTACAAATCAGTGATAGTCACACGGCCATTAGCGATTTAAAGCTACTGCGCTTAGTAACATTGGGTCGATTGTCAAACTATCTTTCATATGTGATCAGCGAAAACTCGGCGAAGCCTCGTACCTAAGTAGTCCCAACGGCAGCTGTCGCTGTTCGCGCATGCACGAAAAGGGATAAGGGATTCCCGATGCACAGAGAGGAAGCTAAACCCAAGAGTTAACGGTTAAAGCCGGCAACGGAGTTTATCCGAGTTTTCGACCATCCGTTGACCGGTTGGTTTGCATTTCTCAGTCTGCGCTGGACTGAATGAATTTTTGCAGAAAACTTGCATTCTGTCAGCGATTTAGGTAGGGATCAAATTAAAAACTCACAGATTTATAAGAAAGTATCCTGATCTGTAGGCAGCACCTTTGGTGTACGACTACCGAAAGTCGAGATCGCCGTTGATTGATTCTACTTTCAAGTTTTAGATGGGCCCCGTCAAGCGATTTTGGTACTTATCGCCTATGCGAGCAGCGAAGGTTCAGGCGAGCCTGCGCATCAGCGCAGTCTCGCCAGAACCTTCGCTGCTCGCTCATACAAGCAGTGAATCAAGAGGAACCTTCAGACAGAAAGCCAAATCCCTGGCCCCTCTGAATTGCTGGGCATGCGCAGTTAAAATTTGTCATGACGGAATGCTCGAAGACACAAATTCGCTTGACTGGGCTCAGATATAAAATACATGTACTCAATTTCATATACAAAACTATGACAGAATCAAAATGCATTCAACACAAAACTGGAACAAGGGCGCACCAACAATGGATAGCTTGAAATAAACATACTTTTGCTGTAATGATCATTAACGGTGAAATTGCTTTGAAGTATGCTACTAGCATCACATAATCATTAACTGCTTTAGTTTCGTTTCCAAGAATTGAAGAGAGTCTTCATTATCGAAGCTAGCTATACCATACATACTAAAGTTTGGAATATACTCTACGAACACATGATGCATACCATGACGATTCAGCTGACATGATGTGCCCCGCCAAGCGAATTTGTGTCTTCGAGCATTCCGTCCTGACAAATTTTAACTGCGCATGCCCAGCCATTCAGAGGGGCCAGGGATATGGCTTTCTGTCTGAAGGTTCCTCTTGATTCACTGCTTGTACTGCATTTGCAAAAGCTGCTCACATTTTTTCAGCAAAACTCAACATATTTGCCCTGTTAAATGATCATTGTTTTAACGGCGTAGTTAGTTTTGAACAGCTCGCTCCAGACTTTCAAATCTGTGAGTCCTACCTCATAAAATACTGACAATTTTCACGTTGTTCTACAAATTAAGTGGAAACATTGATACCACTTTTCATCACTTTATGTCTGAATGATGAACAAATCAAGGGATTTAAAATTTAGTCATGATTAAGCTCTAGGTATAAAAAAATGAAAGAAATCATTTTTTTTTTTTTTCAAAGTAAATGTAATTCTCTTTAAGTTTAGAAAATAATTAATTTTCAGAATACAATAAAATTCTGTTGAAAATCAGTCTGGGTGTCTCCAGCAAGAAAGATAACTGTAGGTGCGTGACGTCATCAGCAACCTCTCAATACGATGCCAATAACCACACCAAGGTCCCAAGGTTCCTACCGAACGTCTCTCAAATCACACAATATAGTCGGGGAGTTGAAATTCATAGCACCCGTATTTAAGGAGTTTAATGCACCTTACTTTCTCACACTTAACTATGATAGGAATTTATTTAGAGGTCTCCCAGCATCTTAAATATGGAGTTAGAAAATCCAAAAAGTGGGGAAAAATACATAAAAAGGGGAGATAAATGTTCCTACCCTCTTTTCTCATTTAAGCATCCAAATAATTCCAAACGACATTTCCTCTGGAACAACAAGGCCAAATTTGGAACCAAATTATATGTGAAGCCGCCACGAGATGTAAGAACAAACATATATACTGAATGTCTGGGTCACATGAACTAAATGTCCACCATACACATAGATGGTAAAAACCTTTGAAAATAGTCTTCTCAGGAACCAATCGACCGATTACCTTGAAACTTGGCATACAATATTGGGGACCCGGGCCCTATCAAAGTTGTTCAAATGATGGCATTTCGTTGACCTTGACCTTTCTTACTTCAAGGTCACATTCGGTCACTCAGGATTTTGTATGGAAAAAACCCGATTTTCAGATTTTGTTGCAGCTCTTGATATCAAGGTTGATATTTGCAATCAGCTTAATGATCCTGGGGCCATAAGATAAAATAATTTTTAATTTTTCTTAAACTACTGACTTAAATGAAACCAAATTACATATACTGCATCAGTGTGGTCGAGAAATCAAAGTTTGTTAGAGTGATCTGTGTGATCGTCACACCAATATATGACCAACACGATTTTAAATTCTGCATCACAAGACATACAAGATCTTGGTATGCAGCATTATGGACTCTAGTCCTGCTAAGATTGTTTAAAGCTGACCATAATGAATGCGACGGCAAAAAAAAATGGTTGATTTCAAAATAATTTGGCAGCAATGGTCCTGGGATTGGCCACTACTAAACCATTATACTCTTTTAAAATAAATGGCCACCAAGCGGGCGACGGGGATGGGGGTTGGCGATTTATGCCCACTTGAGCTCTGGTGAGCGTAGTTTCCCATGGGCCGCTTGTTTTTATAATTTTGTATTCAGGGCATTTATTAAAAGTCGTGTAAGGTTGATGGCAAGCGTAAACCATATTTAATTGGCGTTGTCATGATACAGCAGACATAGTTTTCTGCTTTACTGATTGCGCCTGTTGCTTAGCCGAATTTGCAAGCCTTCATAAACAATTAATTGATGACCAGTGGTAGTTTGGTATGAAGTTACCATGACAGCAATACCTCTGCAAGACAACAATGTTCAGTGAAGATAATAGCGCAGCCCTATTTCAGTCTTTTTTTTCAAAGGGTTGGCAGATTTTTGTCCAGTATTTCATAATCGAAAGAAAGACGTATTTTAATGAGTTTACGCCTCTGAACAATCCAGCCTCCTTTTGATTGAAGGTCTGCAAAATTTTACTGCAAACAAAAAGAAACTTATATAGTATTTGGTGGAACGACTTTTCATAAATGTTTTAGAGGTTTGTTGTTTTGGTTTTTATCTTTAATTTGCTGCAGAAAAAGATACTCTGCTAAATTTAAATACCAGCATCTAAATTTGATATACTCCAGCTTATTTGCTGATTGAATGACTCTGGTTTTGGTCGCTGTTCTGGCAAACATGCGCAAATTGAGGTAACCAAGTTACATGAAGATGCAGAAAAGGTCGGTCGAGAGTCTGTGTTGAACCCGATGTTCCCACCCTTCTTGACAAAGGTGTAGAGAAGAAGCTTGATTTACGTAGGAATCGTAACATTTATTTTGCAAAACATCGACCCTGTTGACTGTTCAATAAATCTGACATATCAGGCTGCAACCTCAAGTAAATTAACACACCCGCCTGGTGTCTTTCATATGTACGAATGCGTGTCCACTACAAAGCCTGAAGGTAGGTGCCTGATCCTCTGTCTCTGGTAGGGCTAACCGGAGCCTAACTGTTTGGTTTCTTTTGCTGCAGCATTCTAGCTATTTCATGCTGTCGAGTCCCCATCGTTGTTTCATCTCTTTATTCTTTTGATTTTCTGTTTTCGGAGATGTTGCACTGATGGGCTAGAACTCCATCGGTTTTAACCAAGACAATCAAGGACGAGTATTGTTGCCACCTAAAACCAATTAAAGTGTCCACCCCTACCCAGTAATACTTCTTATTGACCCCGTTCCAAGGCGGTCCTTTTATGTGTTTTATTATTAGCTCACCTGAGCCGAAGGCTCATTGGTGAGCTGATAGTATGGCCAGGCAAAAATTCTGTGTGTGTGTGTGTGTGTTCACATTTTCAAACGTCTTCTCCTCCGGAACCGCTCGGCCGATTGTAGTCAAATTTCATGTGGAGGCTCCATGGGGTGGGGGAACGAAAGTTTGCATTTTTGGTCTAGGTCACATGACCAAGATGGCCGCCATGCCCATATATGGTAAAAACCCTTCGAAAATCTTCTCCTCCGGAACCACTGGGCCGATTTGCATGAAACTTGGCATGTAGCACCTGGGACATGGGCCCATCATAAATTGCATAAATGGTGTCCCTGGGATGACCTTGACCTATTTTACGCCAAGGTTAAATTTGGTAACATGGGCATTTGTATGGGAAAAAGTAGAAATGTCTGATATCTTGCAAACTGTTACAAATAATGCCACTAAACCATATATATTCTTATTCCTTATGATGAGGCGCATTAAGTGACATGGATTTTGGGACCCTGGGGCCCCCCGGGGGGCATGCCCCACCCCCTTCTTTGCACAAAATGCTTAATATCTCGGAAACGGTTAAGATCCCCACCCATAAACCATATATATTCTTGTTCCTTATGATAAGGCGCATTCAGTGACACAGACCTTTGGACATCAGGGTATCGGAGGGTCCCCGGGGTGGCATGCCCCACCCCCTTTATTGCAAAAAATGCTTAATATCTCGGAAACGGTTAAGATCCCGACCCATAAACCATATATACTCTTGTTCCTTATGATGAGGCCCATTCAGTGACATGGACTTTTGGACCATGGGGTACCAGGGGTCCGGGGGGGGGGGGGCATGCCCCACCCCTTTTTTGCACAAAATGCTTAATATCTCGGAAACGGTTAAGATCTCTATCCATGAACCATATATATTCTTGTTCCTGATCATAAGGCGCATTAAGTGACATGAACCTTTGGACCCGGGGGTCCCAGGGGGGCATGCCCCACCCCCTTTTTTGCATTCAATGCTTAATATCTCGGAAACGGTTAAGATCCCCACCCATAAACCATATATACTCTTGTTCTTTATTTATGATGAGGCGCATTCAGTGACATGGACCTTTGGACCCTGGGGTACCAGGGGTCCGGGGGGGGGGGACATGCCCCTCCCCCTTTTTTGCTCAAAATGCTTAATATCTCGGAAAAGGTTAAGATCCCCACCCACAAACCATATATATTCTTGTTCCTTATGATAAGGCACATTCAGTGACATGGACCTTTGGACCCGGGGGTCCCTGGGTGAGGGAGGGGGGGGGGGGGCATGCCTAACCCCCTTTTTTCCACAAAATGCTTAATATCTCGGAAACGGTTAAGATCCCCACCCATAAACCATATATATTCTTGTCGCATTCAGTGTAATGGACCGTTGGACCTACGGTTCCAGTGGGGGGGGGGGGGGCTGGGGGCCAACTCCCTTTATTGCATTGAATGCTTAATATCTCGGAAACAGTTGAGATCCCCACCCAGTTACACAGACCTTCGGTCCCTCTTGGCCAAAGATCACATATTAAAGTCTTTGAGGACTTCCTCAGAAAAGTCAGGTGAGCGATTCAGGACCAATGGTCCTCTGGTTTTCATAGTTAGTCCTTAAGATGTCTGTATTGCTAATGCATTTTTATTTGGGATAGCCGTTTGACCATGTGGGGAGATAATTGTCCTTCTGGGTTTCCATACGTGACGTTTTCATTTTGGTGTTTCGAATGGGAGGTGCGAGATATTTTGTATAGATTCCTGATCATTGCCTACACTCTGTTTTTCAAACGTGATAACTCCTGATGGCTTGTCATAGAAGGCCTTTTTGGCAACTCTATATGGGATAGTTGGGGTAGTTGGGTGAGGCAAAGGCGACGTGTACCTTGCGTCAATAGGGCGTCCAACTGATATTGGCTTACCGCTGAACAAGAACTGCTATTCTTGCAGCATGTAAGAATAGAGGGGGAATACTGTTATTTGTTCTGTTTCTGTTTTTCCATTTTTCCCATTTTTCCTCTGTCCCTAACTTTCATCTCTCAACTATGTCATCTATCGCCTTTCTCCCTTTCTCCGGGGAGAGGACACAAAATTACCAACATGGGTTGAAGTGCCTTTAACCCAAAAACAATCAATATTTGGGACAAACATCAGTAAAAGGAAGAAGTGAAAAAGGAGATGAAGACCAGATTAATCAGTGTGCGACAAGAGATACAGAATAATTAAGAGAAGCCTCCGTGGTGCAGTGGTTACGCTACTCGCCTTGTAAACCAAGGATCGCAGGATCGATCCCGGGCTTCTCCAGACTTTCGGATGAGTCTTTAAACCGAGGTCCCGTCTCCGTATGACCTTAGCTGTTGGTAGGACGTAAAACTCAAACACTCACTCACTCAGAATAATTAAGAGCTAATGGTGAATAGAGGGACAAAGCTATCGAAGGCAGGTTGTCCAACGAAATGGCAGAGAGTAAGTGCAGGTGACATCTTAAGATGCACGTTTATAGGTTATATCACAACTCTGGGAAAAAAGAAAATAAAAGAATGTTGAAGGGGTAGACTTTACGTTACATTAAAGATCGGGTACTATTTATTATTAGTCGTGCGACTTAACAGAAAATAAGGTACCCACTAAGATTTCAATAGAGACCTTGAAGTGGTCAGTAACATTTGTACGTGATTAAAATATAATAATCTCAATGTTACTTGGGGAGCCTTCGGCACAAACCGGAAACTTTGGATAATGATTCTTGAAATATACAATGTTTTCATTAAATATTGATTGATTCAAGTAAAAGTTTAGAGAATCACTTGATATTTCACCCGCGGTGATGTATATTACCCTCACTAAATATAAACCGGAAGGAAAAGGCCATCAGTAACTCTTCAAAAATAAGTCTTTTGGTCCCTGTTATGATACATCTATGACCAGCCAGTAAAATAATTTATTTTATGATTGTTTTAATATGGATGTTTATCACGATCTGTGACACAACAGGAAAAAGCAGTAAAAGGGTCCATAGGTATCGGAGTCCCTTGTTCATGCCCGGATTGAAACATAGCCATCAAGTTTCACATGCATGTGCAAAACTACCCGTCCTGCATACTGACGAAAAAGAAATTATTTCAAAAAGTAGTAAAAAATATTTAGCGCAAAAAAGTGTAAAATTATCCAATTGGTGGGGTCAAATTCCAATGGTCAAAAATGTATTGTAACACCGGAGGTAGTTACGTCATATCATTAATTTTGGTGTCTTCGAGTATTGACAAATATTTTGGCTGATAAAATTAATAAACATTCATTTGTAAGCGCAAGCTACACATAACTAAACTTAACCCAACTATGCCATTCAAATGGGGTTGGATGTAAACTTATAGATTGTTCAACCCTTTTTCCCCACCAGATATGCTAAATAATTACATGGCATATAGATTAGGCTTCTATCTCAATGAAACGGCACAAATAAAGCGTGAGAATTTTGGGTGCATTAAATTTTCCGAAATCTGGTCTCAAATCCCGGACTAATAATGTTAGAAGACGCAAGCACCCAAGACTAATTTCGCAAATGCTACTTTTTCGGCTCACACTATTAACCTAACAAAATAAAGACAGAGGGGAGCGTTAAAGAAATATTTATTAATAAGAAACATATGCAAAATTGCGCCAACAGATTTTTGGCAGGAAAACGGAAAGTGTTATTGCGCTGTCAGAAAATAGTTCCTAGATATTGAACCGGAAAAAGCAGGTCTTAAAGGCATAAACGATAATTGTCGTGGCATTGAAGACAAAAACACATAGAGTAAATTGCTGTTCCGGCAGTAATATGTTCAAGGTATTCGAGCAACCCCTCCGGCATGCCTGATATTTAAAAGAATGCTGCTGATAATTGCAGTATCGAAGTCATCCATGGAAACCGGTATAACTTCATGTCTAATACAGTGAAAAATAGAAGTGAAGGACCGACAGCTTCCATCAGAGACACCAAAGGGAAAGAAACACAAACATGAAATAACTAGAACCCAATGAAAACACCAAAAGTGGAAAGGCAAAAGGACAGTTACTTTCCCACAAAATGGCCAATTGGCCATCCAACCCCCCCCCCCCCCCCCCGAAAAAGTATAAACGATACACACACTCAAAGACGAACCATGTAAAAAGAGCCACCTTGGAACGGTCAGTGAAATGAGTTCCCCGTGACGGGGGTGGGGCGGGGGGGGGGTGCTTAACTCGATTTTACGCGGCCGCAATCCTCGCCCTCACTTCCGTCGCGATTAAGACAAACAATTTTTTGTTTAGTCCGCATGAAGGCCTCCGAGAATACAAAAATCAAACAACCACAGAGATAAAACAGCGATGAGGACTCGACAGCAAGAAACATATGAAATACTGGAGCAAAAGAAAACCAACAGTTAGACTCCGATGGTCCCGACCAGAGGCAGAGTATCCGCGATTAAGACCACCTAACATTTTGCTTTAAAAAGCTTCTTTATTGGGTTGAAATTATTCTTTCTTTGTGATTTCCGCATACAGTGTCCTCTGGACAGAGACAACCTTTGGGACTGTTCAAAAGTGGTCTTAAAGACCACTTGTGAACAGTCCCAAAGGTGGTCTTAATATAGGAATTTTACTCTATTTTGCTTGAAGATTAGCCTAGCAGCATCGATTGATTGATTGATTGATTGATTGATTGATTGATTGATTGATTGATTGATGTTTATCGATACGTCAACCCTTGTGGGTCATTTTGTGTCGTCTCCCAGAGAAAGGGAGAAAAGGGATGGAAGAGATAGTAGATGAGGACAAATCAGTCAGTTTTACTGCTCAGATCAGCAAAGAATTTTCATTGTTCTGCTCAGAAATATTAAAATTTATGAGCAGAACAAATTTCATGCTCAAGTCAGTGAGCTGCGCATGAAAAGAATTATAACCTCGGGGACTGGCGAAGCGAATGTTAGGCACGGGCTCGAATTATTCAGAACTGGAGTGGCGGTTTTAATACAGCAATTTCAAAACCTCCATTGCAGATTATGCAAACATTGCGCTTACACTGTTTTGTTGTATTGCATCATTTTCATACACCAACATGCTACGCCACCATAACTTGCTCTTTCATTTTCATTCTCAGCACATGACGTTTCCATCTGTTCATCTACAAAACAACAGGCAACATAAAGATGAAACCCATGTGTTTATCAGAATACATGAAACAATTTATGGGCGTAAAACTGCATTAACCCTTTTTGTACCAAATGGAATCTTCCTCCTTATACATAGCAGGAGTACATTTCAGAATTTAGGGGTGTCGGGTTGTGGTTTCTTCAAAATTTGCTCGGAAAATGGCTCAACATTTTGCAAACAGTGTAGGCCCTGATCAGACGCCGCGTTCTGCGGCGTCTGATCTGGGCCTGCACTGTTTGCGCAGGTACCCCTGTAGTGGGTTTCTGATACTAAATGGGCTAATGTACTTGTAGAATTCAAAGACTTTTGCACAGATATATTGTTTTGTTTTGCAATAAAAATTGATCTATGCTAAGGTATCTGTATTGCTATTGTCTTACAGTTGCTTTGATGCGATGGTGCACTTCTCAAAGAGATATATGTGTATAGTAGTATGTTTGCCCTCTTTCTTTCTTGAAAATAATGGATTGTGCAGTCACTGAATATGAGCGTACCCAACGACAAAAGGCAAGGGTAGCCCAATGTGCTTCTGTTGCCCGGTTACCTTAAAAACTAGATCATTCATTACAAAAGGCAAGGAAACACGCAATCACTGTCCATACACGCAATTAAGGGGCGAACGCAGGTACCAACAACGCACGTGTAGTCAGTTAACCTTTACCACTCTATAAGCTTATTGAGCAGAAGAAAAAATGTTGATATTTTTCTTCTTATTATTTTTTTTTTTCAGAAAAACAGAGCTTGATCCTGTTTTCTGGGGAAAACAAGACAATATTTCAAAATGTCGTCTGCTGCGAAAAAAATTCCCAGTATGCAGAGCGTTAATCAAACTTGCACAGTCAATAAACAGCAGGAAACAACACACAAATTAAACGTAGTCAATAAACGTTCTTCCGCAGCCATTAACATGCATAGATTAGTCACGTGCATAGGAGCAACGGTTCTTGTTTACACAGATGCTTGGGGTCAGATCACTTGTTAACGTTTTTCAAAGTTATTTTTGGATTTTGCTATGATTGGAGCTCTTATCATTATCATTAAACATGTTAATAAACTTCTAGACAATGTTAAAATTACGTCTTTTTACTATCAAAACAAACACAAACTAAATAATAAACGACAAGAACATCTTTGTGTCCAAGATTTTAAACACGCGTGATGTAAGTTAAAACGTAAAGCCCTACCGCTCAACGTTACCGCTAGGATTTAAGAAATGGTCCGACTCGTACCCCCTTTTACCTGGACAGCCCAAGACCTTCTAAGCGGTTTACTCGCCCTCATGTTCGGTCAGTTTCAGCTCTGCGCGGAAGCATCATGCAACCCAATCTATTGCTCCAAGCCCCGATGGGCGGGGTCCCCGAAACAAGGTCTACTTCACCTGCACAGAGTGAATCATTTCCTTTAGTCTAATTGACGATCCATCTTATCCTAGTACTATTGTGTCAACAAAACGAAGTATGTCCGGCAGTACCAGAAGCGGAATTGAGTTAACATAGAAACTTGAATCATAACATATTTATATGACGACACATATTGAGCAGTCTAATAAGGATCTACACTGCCATGTTAATGACTTAGATAGAACCCCTTTTTACATGTATGGATATATCCAATATAAAAAAAATGGAAGATTAGATTTGAGGAACTCAGGGGTGAAAGGATATTATTTATTAAGCCCAACTGTACGTACGGGCGTATGAAAATAGGTCCGATTTCGATCCGTGGTAACCTTAGGTCTAAAGGACTATTTTATCGAGTGATCGAAGTAGCGGAAGCGGTGAGGGGGTTCAATACCGGATGCAGAATTGAGTTACTATTGAAACTTGAATTTAACTTTCAAAAAGAATAAAACGCCACTATTTATAAGCCTTAACGGGGGTGGGGGGACAAAATATTTTAAAACCCGAAAAACTATTTTGAAATAGTAACTGTTACCCACCCCGACCGTGTTCCCATTCAAGTTAACACAGTAACGTCGATTCTGTACTGCTAGGCGTTCTTTCTAACGTCGATTCTGTAGTGCATGGAAGTTTTAGCTAGATCTTTAATCATATCAGATCTCTTAGTTTTGCCAAGTTACATATTAGGCTAATCTGACATGAAAAACATAAAATAAATATCAGAAAAATCATCTGACACTGTGTAAGTTATTACGCTTTGCGGATTAATTTGAAGTATTTGGTTTATAATCTGTAACCACGTATTCCATCAAAGGTGCTTTTTATGTATTGTAGTAGATCTTGATCATAATTCTGAGTTTTATAACTTCAGGGGAATGGATACACCTTCAGGGAGTCACCTCTGTGAAAAATATGTTATGTTTCTCTTGTCAATAGGGCAAATCATTTGATCCCGAGGGGTGGAGGACGCAGTCCGTTCGGAAATTCCAAAACTTGTCAATCTTGTATACCCCAATTAGGAGCCGCAGACGTCAGTACTCTTTGGCATTTCAGATCTCAACTGCAAGAACCGATGTTTACAAGGGATCCTTTTCCTCATTGGAATGCCCTACCAGATTTGCCCATTTCATCCGCTAAAGGTGCAAAGGACAAAGTAGCTAAGTTTAGTTCTTTGGCGAGAGCTCGGGACCAGTTTCACAGGTCCTGGCGAATTAATGTCATTTGACGTTTCACCAGAACCGATTCTGATTCTGATTCTGGGGAGAAACGTTTATAAATTCGTTTTTTGATTTCCCATGACATACTCGTAGGCCTATTATGTTCGCCGACCAAGGGTTTTTTACTGTTAAAGGAATCCGTTAATTAACTTTTGTCCTTCAGGATTAATAATTTAACCCCACCCATTATTGATTTTCAACCAATCAGGCTGCATGATGTATATTATTCTTGCATTTTTACTTACCGAATGTCAAACGATGTAGATACTGATCAGATGCCTCCTAAAGAAGCCATCTAATATGTAGCAACACTGTTTGAAAAAGGTATTGCATATTCAAGTTTAACAAGAAACAAGATGTGTTTGTGAAAGACGAACATGTCCCCGGGCATGGTCATTTTTTTCAAAGTTGGTCACAGTTCAAAGTCAAGGTCACAGGTCAAGATTTTTGAGTGGGAAGCCCTTGGCACAAGGAACTTACATGCCAAATATGAAGGCTCTATCTTAAACGGTTCGAAAGTTGTGAACAATTTTATTTGTTCTTTTAAGTAGGTCAAAGGTCAAGGTCATGGTAAAAAAAAATTGCATGAATGTAAAGCTCTTATCACAAGGAACCTACATGCCAAATATGAAGGCTCTATCCTAAACGGTTCGAAAGCTATGACCAAAATGTTATTTTTTTCTTTTAAGTAGGTCAAAGGTCAAGGTCACAGGTGAAAATTTTTTGCATGAATGTAAAGCTCTTGTTACAAGCAACCTACATGCCAAATATGAAGGCTGTATCTCAAACAGTTCAAAAAGTTATGACCAATGTTAACTTTTTCTATTATGTAGGTCAAAGGTCAAGGTCACAGATCAAAATTCTTTGTGTGAATATAAGCATGAATGTAAAGCTTTTGTCACAAGGAACATTCATGCAAAATATGAAGGCTGTATCTCAAGCAGTTCAAAAGTTATGACCAATGTTATTCTTTTTTCTTTAAGTATGTCAAAGGTCAAGGTCAAGGTCACAGGTCAAATTTTTTTGCATGAATGTGAAGCTCTTGTCACAAGGTACCTTCATGCCAAATATGAATACTCTAACTCCAACGGTTCAAAATTTACGACCAACGTTAAAGTTGTCCACGTACAAACCAACAAACAAACAAACAAACAAATATGTCCCCGCTATCGCTACCGGGGACATAAAAAGTTTACAATGGACCGCTATCGTTAAGGAACACTCAATACAATGAAATTCCGCTATTAGCCCTTGTCCTGCTGAGCCCGGATATGCCCTATCTTTCAAACAATGTAGACCCAGATCAGATGGCTTCTGAAGAAGCCATCAGATCTGGATCTTCATTGTTTGTCATTCAATTTATTAATTTTCTGCAATAATTTGCATCAAGTAATCTGATTAGTGGGTATTCAGTAGTGGGTGTGGCATATTTAAATATTCAGCAGGTCAAGGGTTAAGACCACCTAATATTAAGACTAAATCTGCTTTTAAAAGCTTATTGAGAAGGTTTTCGTTTTTCCACATCCAGTGTCTCCTAATAAGAGACAGCCTTTGGGACTGATCAAAAGTGGTCTTAAAGATCAAAAGTGGTCTTTTAAGACCACTTTTTAACAGTCCCAAAGGTGGTCTTAATAAAGAAATCTTACTGTATTTCGAAAAGATTTCCATCCCTTGACACCGTGTCTGTCCACCTGAAGGAATACAGGATTGCTGAACAATCATTTCACCTGTTGCAAAATATTAACCCATTTCAGACTGGAATCGCCTAAACGGGTACCGTGGCAAACAGTGCAGGCCCAGATCAGACGCCGCAGAACGCGGCGTCTGATCAGGGCCTCCACTGTTTGCAAAAAGTTCAGTCATTTTCCAAATAAATTTTGATGAAAACACAACCTGAAACCCCTACATTTTGAAATGGACTCCTGCTATATATAAGGAGGAAGATTCCTTTTGGTACAAAAAGGGTTAACCAAGTTCTTTGTTTTATCTATGTCACTTTTATTTTTCGTGATGATTCATCTTGCACAACAATGTTTATAAGAAACTGCTATGAGTTTGTTTTCAAGTGCCAGCCCAAAACATTTTCGTTTTAATAAAAAAAAACATTCAGAAAAAACAGCTGGAGCTTAAACAAGGATTTTAAAAATATGATTCCCAGTACTTACTCAGTAAGAGTTAATTCGCAGAGAAAATAATTAGAGTCACACAAAAAAAATGATAGCAACTTTGAGCTCAGAGATTAATTTAGGAGTCCAGGACTCCAATTTAGGAGATAGTGAGAGCTATCAACTAAAACAGCCATATCATGCCAATAACTCCGCATATGGAGCTGATCTCTGTGGTTCAGTCGGGTGCGAGTGTTATTGGTGGGTTCGATTTCAAAAGTCACTCTCTCCTTTCCGCTGACTCAAGAATCCAGCCAGTCAGTGGGCAGTTCTCAGTTTCTGCAGAAAACATAAGCACTGTCCTGGTTTACAGCGTATGTGTAAGGCTGCACAGCCGGAAAAGGTGTGTTTCGGTGAACTGAGCTTGCTCGACATGAAACTCCATTTCGAATCAAACCAAACCATATAATACAGAGTATAATATGAAACTAGTTAATGGATAATTTCCTTTTTTTCTTCCAAACCTTGTGTTGCGGGTTCTTGTTAGAATTGCCTCATCGAGGCGATTCTAACAAGTATCCGCAGCACAGGATTTTTAAGAAGGCAGGAAAAGATATTCTTTAATTGTCCCCAATAAATCCTCCCGTCCTTTTCCCGAAGCTATGAATGGAAAGACTTGGACAAAAACGCAAAACACGCACATATGCACAGACGCACATACAAACACACACACACACACACTCACACACGGGCGCACACTAATAGAGAAATACGCAAACCGGCCACACAAGGCTTATTAACCCATTTAGTACCGGAAATCCCTAAAAGGGTAGTTGGCAAACAGTGCAGGCCCAGATCAGACGCCGCAGAACGCGGCGTCTGATCAGGGTCTTCACTGTTTCAAAAAGTTCAGCCATTTTCCTAATACATTTTGAAGAAAACACAAACTGACACCCCTAAATTACGAAATGCACTACTGCTATATATAAGGAGGAAGATTCCATTTGGAACAAAAAGGGTAAACACTGAAAGAAAATGAGAGACAGACTGACGCAGAAGGACTGAAAATTAAAAAAAATATATTATATTCATAGATACATGAAAACTGTATTCGAAGTAAATTCCTGAAACCACCTGAATATAATAAAGGGGAGCGGTGGCAACATGTATTTCCGGTGTACTTCCCACTTTTTCACAAAGATAACAACTTCGTGTCCAGTCGTGAGTTTGTTCCCATGCCCACCAAGTCAGTTCTACACTGAAAAGAAAAAAAAGTAAATACTCTTTTACAGTTCAAGCCTTAAAAGGCCAGAGTTACGGCAAAAGCAGGCTAGCCTTGGCATCGCAGGCGCTGGCTCATCTACCCTTTGCTGGCGTCACCGGTAGGCTGTTCCGTAGGTCATACGGTCCTTTTTATGGTCACACGTCCACGCATATTGGCCTGCACCAACGACAAGGTGTGCCTGATCCCAATTCCCATGTAAGATTCTTATAGTCTCCTTCTCTTTTGTATTTCAGTAGAATAGTCATGTTCGGGCTTATGGACGGTCTGGAAGATGGGTGCTGGGAGGAGAAGGAAGTTTCAAAGAAATCCGGTAAGACTTTACATTATGCACATCTTCAAAAATGGTTACTTTTCTGATGAAAATCTGTCATATTTTTCTTATAAATGTTCATAACATAGTTTGTGTGTGCTCGTTAGAACCGCCTCATTGAGGCGGTTCTAACGAGTACACACAACCTATGTATTGGAGCAGAAATAAGAAAAATAATGAAGACCCCCGTAAACCCCAGTTTTCTCTATATAAAGTGGGGTTTAGAGGGGTCGTCATTACACGGACTTGTTCACGTGATGAGTATGAACACAACGTTGTCCATTGCCATTGTAACCCATAGTATACTAGTGGACTCTTCCATTGCTACATGTTGGAAAGTCCATTTGTCATATATGGGGTGCCAGGCCTATTTGATCTCGACCTATACTGTTTGCCAAGGTACGTCTTAAGGGTTTTCCCGAATGCGATGGGTTAAAGGGAATCCATGCAACCCAAAGGGAGGCAACTCCTTCAAAAATAGGTGCCTTACTGTTGAATAGGGATCTGATGTTAAAGAAAATTCCCTTAGGAGTAGATTACTTCTTTTGAAAAGCAACAGTGTACGGAGAGCGAGTGAGTATTTGAGTTTTACGTCCCACCAACAGCTAAGGTCGCACGGAGCCGGGACCTCGGTTTAAAGTCTCATCTGAAAGTCTAATGTAAGGAGATCCAGAGAAGATCCTGCCAAATTTAGAATACCAGTAATATGCCTTCGATGCTGGCCATACCCCTAATTATTCGGTTTCTCTGGATATGCCTGAAAACGTTCTTTACCTGTTTTGCACCTGGCCGCGTAACATCGATTTAAGCCCCACCCCCCAGTGAAATTCTTTTCACTGACCGTTCCAAGGCGCTTCTTCTGTCGCGGTTTATTTTTGTTATGGTTTGTCTTTGAGTCTGTGTATCGCATATTAATATCTTCTTTTATTTTGGATAGCCAATTCGCCGTCATTTGTGGAAAAGTAACTGTCCTTTTGGCTTTTCGTAATTGATTTTTCCATTAGAGTCTAGTTATTTCATTTTTGTTTTTCTTTCCCGTCGGTGTCTCTGATGGTAGCTGTGGGTTAATCGATTCCTAATCATTGTCTTGACTTCTTTTTCCCCATCGGAAAAAAAATCGGAAACTTCAGGTCCGGTAAGTATACCATTGGAAACACATGGCCTTGACGTCTCTGGCGATAATCTGCACATGCTCCCTGGAAACTGTTTTACAGGTACAGTAAAATTCCGCTATTAAGACCACCTAAAATTACGACTATTTCGTGTCTTAAAAACATACTTTGAAGTTTTAGGTTTACTTTTTCTGGGTTTCCTGCACCCAGTAGACCACTTATGGGAGTCCACGTTTATGTTGGATTTGTGTTAAAGAAAACAAAAAGAGTTTTTAAAAGTTAATTTATTTTATACATAGCAGTGAAATCAATGCATATCTGAAACAAATAAAAGTGATATTTCCACAGTGTGAAAATATTCACAGTGTGAAAATAACATGACCGTATTATTTCACAGTAGCAGCCGGGACTACTTTTCTCGCAAAATTCATATGTTATCTATAAAATAATTCTGTTAAATACCTTGAAAAGCACTCTTTGTACTGTAAAAATGCTGTATTCAAAATGGCGATCTGTTTATGTTTTGAAACTGACAGTCAAGTCAAAAATTGTGACGTAAGATCCGATTGATCAATTACAGTAATCAGTTACACAGCATGACAAATTTGGGACATTTTCAGAAACAAGGAAATCAGTGGTTTTAGCCTCGGAACGAAATGGGGTTTCTTAAGAATGAAACGTTAAATAAAGTTAAATGAAAATTTGCGATGAGGTTGTGCAAGAAAAATACTGTAATATGGGGTCCTGTTGCAGATGGGCGTTTCCGACCCTCGGGATCACCGTTCTAAGCGGAACCTCGGCGTGGCCTCGGTTCCACTCAAAAAGGTTTTCCCTCGGGTTGGAAACGTCCATCTACAACAGAACTCACATCAGGTTCTTTCATTCCTAATCGTTTGTTTGTTTGATTTGAGTTTTAACGTCCCCGTCAACACTACTGAGGTCATTTTGGAGACGTTGCTTCTGATTTTGTAGGACTTTTACCCCACATTGAGATGAAATGACATATCAAGCTCTGCACCCAAGGAAACCAATATAGTTTATATGCGTGCGCGGTCCGATTCGCCCCACGTGGCCTGGGTAGGCTTAGACCTAATCGGTTTACTAGTTCGTATGTGCGGTCGGTTTCTGCTCTGTGTGGAAACAGCAGTCAGCAAATCTATTTCTCCAAGCCCCGATGGGCGGGACTGTACTCGTATTTACTTTAAAAATCTATGGAAAAACTTTTAAGGGGAATGGGAACACCTGATTTTTCTGCCATTTTTCAAAGGGAGACAACTTTCTGGACTTCCTGTTCGCTTTTCTATAAGCCTTGTCCCACTGAAAAAAAAGGTCAACTCTTAAAGGAAAGAATTTGCTCCTCAGGAGCAAATTCTTTCCTTTAAGAGTTGACCCTTATTGACGTGGGAGACAAAAACACTTTTGCAGGAGTTGCCTCCCCTGAAGGCGTTCCTTTTCCCCTTAAAGGGGGCGGTTCTAACAAGTACACACAATCCATGTTTTCGAGCATGAATACGGAAATAATGTAAACCCCTGTAAACCCCACTTTTGTCTTTATAAAGTGGAAATAACAGGGGTGTTCATTTCACGGACTTGTTACGGTGATGTGTTGTTATAGTCAACCCTCTTTATACTGACATTCGTTATAACGGCAAAACTCGTTATAACGATACTTTCAATAGAATGAATTCTTAGCTCAAGGCTTAGCCTCGGTTCCAGGTGGAGTGGGCTTCCCTCGGTTCGGAAATGCCCAAATCGAATCCATAGTCATGAAGGATTCTTGTAATTTACTACTCCAAGAAACAAATGTTATAGATGTTTGTTAGAATCGCCTCATCGAGGCGATTCTAACAAATGTCTATAACATTTGTTTCTTGGAGTAATTATGTGGAAAAGACCTTTTATAACCTATTATACTCCTAAATGGGATTCTTTATAACGACAAATTCATAATGAAGGCACAATGAATTGGGAACAAATTCTGCCGTTATAACGCGGGTCCTCTGTATTTAAATCGCAATCGCGCATTCTAGTAACCTAATAAAAGGGGTCAAATAACTGCACGCTATAATCGACAGTGACCTATAATACCTTCTTCTGACCTATGATACGTCTAGTGACCATTTATAGACCGGACCTACTTTTCAGGTCCCTGTTTTACAAGTATGAGCAAATAACATGCAACCCTTCATACATTGGAAAACAACGAAACTGCAAGTTAAAATCTTTGCAATATTTATTTAAACAGATTTTCAGACATTTCAGCTAAATTCTTATCTTCTCGGCTGTTCCTGGTTTGAATGACCCGTCGGAATAACTGCGCACTGCTACTGCAGTTGCGTCTCAACCTCGAAAATAATTTTTAAAGCTAAAATAAACTATTTTATTTGCAGATTTTCATACAGAAAGTAAAGCGCTGAGAAACTTTTATTCGAGCGTCCGTGCTGTTTCCTACGTCTTTGTGGCGCGGTGACGTCAGAAACTTTGCACTCGTTGACGTCACGTTATACTACGTGTGCGCGCCATGGCACTGAATGTCGTTTAACATACCACACTGTTTGCTGTCTTTTTGGCTTAAATTTGCTTAATTATTGCAAAACCCGTTATTGCAAAACCCGTTGATAGTTTTGAATTGCGGTATTAACTAAATACATGGATAGTATCTTTAATAATAAAATATAATCGGTTCGCCCCTATAAAATTGTCTAAGGCTCACCGATTATATTTAAGAAATAGATCAGCTCTAGCTGTGATTTGTTGAGTAATAAATCACAGTTTGGAGGAAAGTGGTAAAGTAGACAAATCACGAGCGCGTAGCGCGCGTGATTTGTCTACTTACAACTGACCGACAAACTGTGATTTATTACTCAACAAATTACAAACTAGAGCTGATCTATTTCGATTCTAACACGCTGAAAATCGGCAATAATGCTGTTGTTTCCTTCAAAATCTCACAACTTTTCGCCATTGTTAGAAGAAATCCCGCTAAAATAATCGACTGAATCACATGCATTTATGTCCTTTTCTAACGTTTTCGATGCGAAAATATGACGTTACACCGTCTAACGTCAAGAAAATCGACTAGTGACGTCATAAATTTGCTGTCCTTTGGGATCATTGATTCCATTGTTGAATTTTGAAAATATCTGAGGGTCACTGATGAGGCCTAATTGGCCGAAACTAGCTAGTCTGGTCCAGAAAACATGCACACTCCATAATTTTCACTTCTGTGGTGTATTCCTTGCTTCCAAAGGATAACCCTTTTATACAACATATTTAATGACGTCACTCGTCAAGTTTTTCCTTACCGTGATTTGTTGTAGATTAAAACACAGTCATTGTCCATTGCCTATATAGGCGCGCTGTGTTAGAATTTATGGTAAAAGACACTAACCATGTATTTACAATTTACGTTGCAGGTGGCTACAAAGAATACCATGTAAATCATAACCATAAGCACATCGACGGTGCAACAATAGCATTACTTATTGCTGAGGAGGATGGGGACCCGAAGAATGTAGAACTTTTTAATTGCAAGAAAAATAAAGACCCCTTAAAGGGCATCGGTACATTGGAATTGAAGTTGGACGATACTGAGAAAGTAATAGTAGGCATGGATCTTGATGGTGATGTGGTTGAACGGAAAAGTTAGTACATGTTATTGTTAAACTAGAATCAATAGCAATTTCCTTTCCTGCTAATGGATGTGTACGGCAAGGAGATCCCCTGATTGTGCCACTCTTTTTTTACGGTGTGAATCATGGATTTTCCCTTACACCTTATCCTGCTTTATAAAGGACGCAACTACTCCTCAGCACAATGACACGTTGAAGCGGTGCGCCGGGCGAGTTACAGAAAACAATCACGAAAACATATGGTAGAAAAGAGTCGCTGAAAAAAAAAAACATGGACAGTTAGAAAACATGCCAGAAAATAGAATTAGAAACGGAAAATATGCCAGAAATTAGAAATAGAAACGGAAAAGATGCCAGAAAAGATTCAAAGGGAAAAAGTCATAGAAAGTTACAGTGAACAATAGTAGAAAAGTATATTAGAAAAGATTCACAGGAACAAAGTCACGGAAAGTCACAGTAAACAATAATTTAAAAAAAGAGCTGTGAGAAAACGACGAAAATAGGCATGGAAAATCAAACGAAATAATTAGGAAAACAAAAGTGTCAGAAAAGACTCAGTGGAAAAAATCCGCGGAAAATCACAGAAAGTATTCATTAAATATATAACAGAAAAGAGTCACAGGAAAGATGTCTTGGAAACATCACAGTCCTGTTTAAGGCTTCTGCGACATTTTATCCATAAATGAGACTTTAATTAGTAGTTTAATATTGGATCTCAGCACACACTATTCAATGTCACAATGATATTTCACACAGAATTTGTTATGAAATAGCCAGTTGAAAGACAACGACTGTTTATATTGAGGTTTAGATATATTAGCTGCGACAGAACAAAATATACAAGAATAATATGCGACCAGTATAAAAGCTCCGATCAGCCTGTGCAGCCATTGCTGTTAGCATAATTGTAACAAAGACTCTAACCAGACTGTGTACGCGCAGTCTGAATGTTTACAATTGGCATACAGTCCAGTACCTTTTATCTGTATCATCATGTTAACAAGCCTATGTAATAATTACCCATTTAAACCCCATTTTATATAGAGAAAAGTGGGGTTTAAAGGGGTATACATACTTTCTTCATTTTTGCTGAAAACATATATTGTTGGTGTCCTTTAGAACCGCCTTATTCAGGCGGTTCTAACCAAACCCACCATCTATGTTTGTGGTAGAAGTATAAACAATATCAAACATTTTCAACTAAAACTGTTAGTTAGACGCCATTTTAGCACACGAGTGTGCTATCGTAAAGGTCCCAGTTCATATAAAGACGACTTAACCCTTGTTCTGCTGAATATTCAAATATGTCACACCCACTACTGATTATCAACCAATTAGATTACTTGATGCAAATTATTGCAACAAATTCACAATCTGAATGACAATGTAAATCCTGATCAGATGGCTTCTTCAAAAGCCATCTGATCTGGATCTACATTGTTTGAAAGGTAAGGCATATCCGGGCTCAGCAGGACAAGGGTTAAGGTTGATTCAACGTCGTTTTGCTGGTAAAGAAGAATGGTTGACGCACCTGCATTAATTCAGTCTGTAGATTAACTTGCAATAGCCTGCCTACAAACCTTGTAAATGATACTGAACTAATCATTAGTGATTTGCCGATTAATCAATTTGCTCGCTGATTACTCCATTAAAGCAATCGTGCACATAACTACATTTCTCTACACAGGTCATATGTTTCAGTATACATAACAAGTTTTTTTTTATTCATCCAGAGAAAATGTACAAAACCTGCAATTTCAGCCTATTCACAATGTACGGATTATACAGAAAAAGATTATTTATATGGTCATTTTTCTACAAAAAAAAAAGACCAATAAGTTTCCAATCCCACTATTCACAAAACTATGCAAAAACAAAAACAAAAAGGTTGAGCATAAACCTGGTTCAGCGGCACAAGGATGAAGATTACGAAAACGTGCCTATTCAAATATATTGAGAATTTTGCAATCAAAACATGAAAATTTTGCTAATGTAAAATTCCGATATTTTTATATATAATTAAGCAGAGTGTTGCGTAAGAAGGTTACTTGGAATCAGGTGTTGAAGACCCAGATCAGACACCACAGAACACGACGTCTGATCATGGCCTTCACTACTTGCTTACAGAACAGGAAGTCCCCATCCATCTTTCCAGCATTCACTCAGAGACAATCTACCCACGAGTGCTGTCAATGCTTTTATACTTTAATACCTATGCTCAAATAAAGGTTGTCCTTTAAAAAGCCACAATTGTAGACGATCAGACTTTGGCTTCACTATATATTTATGTGTTATATTTTTAAACTAAATAATATATTCTCACAATAAAGCGTGATATCATGTTCGAACAGTCTTGCAGTTGTTTGATTTAAGAGTTAACGTCCCCGTCAACACTGTGTAGGTCATTTTGGAGACGTTGCTTCCAATTTTGAGGGACTTTTACCCGACATTGAGATGAAAAGACATCTTATGACCCTGAATTGACAGGTTTTATAAGCATGGACGGTCCGACTCGCACCGCTTTGCCTGGGCAGGCTTAGATCCTCTAAGCGGTTAACCAGTACTCGTGTGCGGTCGGTTTCAGCTGTACGTGGAACCATCATGCAGCCCATCTATTTCTTCAAGCCCCGATGGGCGGGGGCCGGGTAGGTTTAGTAATCATCACGAAAATACGCCTATACGAGGGTTGTTCGGAAAGTTCGTAGAATTTTGCTATATCTTTGAGATTCGTCATTCAATATACATGAAATTTGGTGTGAATAATCTTTAACTTATTCTGAACATAATATGTAAACCTACAAGGGTATACAGCGACGTATAATTTTGACCGCCTTGAAACCCATTTTTATATAGTAAAACTGGGGTTTACAGGGGCAAACCTTATTTTTCTTATTTCTCCCCTAAAATATACTCTAAAATATAGATTGTGGGAACTCGTTAGAACCGCCTCGATAAGGCGGTTCTAACGAGTACCCACAATCTATATTTTGAGCAGAAATAAGAAAAAAAATCACAATTTTTCATCTTAAAATTTCCGGTTTTTTTTTTGTTTTTGTTTTTTTTTTCCGGAGATAAAGGTAACAATGAATTTGTATAGGCATATTTTCGAAATGACACACCAAGCATAGTCCATGTACGGTTTCTCTGTCCTGCCATCCATGCATATTCGTTGAAGACGCATAACCGGTCATGTTCAACAAACTTCGGACTAGAATTCGTTTTCGGTCACTGTTTCTTCATCTTTTCGTCTTGGCACAAACTTCACTGACTTCTTACGTTAAAAAGTTATCTCCGTCGGGGTTCTATGAATAAAATGTAACGAGTATTGATCTATACCACTTCTACAGCCTTCTTGGAGATGTTATATACTGATGAGTTATGAGGCCTACATGCGGACTGAACAAATTAATAATCGATTTAAGCCACCACCCCCTAGTGGAATTCGTTTCAATGATCGTTCCAAGGCAGTTCTTTTGTCGCGGTTTATTTTTGTTAAGGTTTGTCTTTTGAGTGTGTGTATCGCTTATCTTATTTTGTTTTGGATAGCCAATTGGCCATTTCGTGGGAAAGTATCTGTCATTTTGCCTTTCCGCTATCGATGTTTCCATTAGGGTCTAGTTATTACATGTTTGTGTTTCTTTCCCTTTGGTGTCACAGATTGGGGCTGTTGAGTAATTGTATCGATTCCTGATCATTGTCTCCACTTCCATTTTGCTGTAGCAGCCGGGTCTTTTGGCGGCGCCGGTAGAGTAGTTGGCTTATTCACTGAGTTAAGCAACGGATATTCCGGTTAGTATCTGGATAGATGACATCGTTGCCTGACTTCGTAGACGACCCGGTAAACGCTACATTGGTGGCAGCGGTGGGATGGAAACAGTGCCGCTAGTTTGATGCATAGTCTCCGCCCTCGGGTTTGCTTAACAACACGATAACAAGTCCGTGAAATGAAGACCCCTCTAAACCCCACTTTATATAGAGAAAAGTGGTGTGTAAGGGGGTAAACATTATCTGCCCTATTTTAGCTCAAAAACATAGATTGTGGGTACTCGTTAGAACCGCCTCACTGAGTACCCACAACCTATGTTAAAAGCAGAAATAAGAAAGATGTTAAAAATTTTACCTAATATTTGTCACTTCTGACACCATGTTGGACGCCATTATTTCACACGGACATGTTTTCCTAATGATGAGGTATGTTTGATGTTTGAATTCGGGACGAAGTCAAGGGATGATGGGAAGAAACGTAACGGTTATTGTTATATTCCAACAACCCGACGCGGGTAGAGTGGTTGGCTTATTCGCGAAGTTAAGCAACGGATTAAGGTTAGTACTTGGATTGGTGATCGCGGTGCTTGACTTTGTGGCCGACCAGGCTATTGTCTAATTGTACGGCCCGTTAATATTTGGCGTAAAGGCAAATTTTGAATCAAGCCGACTTTTTATAGGTTTTGTAGAAACATCTAGTTATTGGTCAATTCTATGTTCTTTAGAAAATCTCGGTTTTTCATCGATTAGTACTCTATAATCAAGCCCACTTTTCGTCGGTTTTGAAGAAACATGTACTTATTAGTCAAGTCTATGTTCTTTCGAAAATCTTTGTTTTCATTGGTCGCGGGCCGTGCATAGCTGCAAAAGCTTCTTCAAGTGTCGTGCAAAGTATTATTTGTATTCCCTGGATTCGGTTCATGTTCTCGGCTTAGGCTTGAGTGGTTTATTTAAGTATATACAGTAAAACTTCGATGGTTCAAACACCGATGGCTCGTTTACCATGGCTGAGTCGAACACATTCTTGAGTCCCGAGAGAATTTCTCCACATAAGAAAAAGGGAGGGTAATTCAGGATTTTTTTCCTATTCTCTTGTAAATGTATGCTGTGTGTACTCATTAGAATCGCCTCTATGAGGCGATTCTAATGAGTACACACAGCATACATTTTTGTTATAGAACACCAAAAAGATGTCCAAAAATTAAGGCTGTTATGCTTCATGGTGGTAACCCTTAGTGGCTCGAACTACCCCTGTTTCGAACAGATTTTCATGGTCCCAAAGGTGTTCGAGCCATTGAAGGTCTACTGTAATTCATTTAATCCCCTTTATTACACATAGAGAAATTCTCTACAAATTCTGCTCAGCAATTACACCCTATTTTTAAACCAGTAAAATAGAAGTGAAGGCAATGATCAGGAATCGATACAATTAACCCACAGCTCCCATCAGAGACACGAAAGGGAAAGAAACACGGACATGAAACAACTAGACCCTAATGGAAACGTCAAAAGGACAGTTTCTTTCCCACAAAATGGCCAATTGGCTATTCAAAACAAAATAATATAAGCGATAGACACACTAAAAGACAAGCCATAACAAAAATAAACCGCGACAGAAGAACCGCCTTGGAACGGTAATTGAAACGAATTCCACTGGGGGAAGTGGGCTTAAATCGACCCCCATATATGCCAAGGATCCCAAAACTTACATTGGCAAGTAGTGTAGACCCGGATCAGACTGCTGAGCAGACTGATCAGGGTGTACACTGTCTGCCATTCACCGCGACATACCAAAGTCGTTAAAAATGGTACTAGCTGCTCCTCGCGTGGCACTTAGATTTACGGGGTAGAGCTAGGACTGGTCGACCCAGTGTCAGGATAATGTGACTGGGTGTTGTATCATGTAATGTGTCTGGGACATGATACTTCAGTGAGGCAGCACTATAAATGTGAGCATTGAGCTCCCTGTCGCAACCAGACACCGTCGTGATATGACTGAACAATTGTTGAAAGCGACGTTAAACCCGATTCACACACACACTGTCTGCCATTCCGTCTGCATCTTTCGAACTCCTTGCTGGATCGTGAAACAGATTTATCAAAATTTTAGGAGAACTACGACAAGTCCTTAAGGTGCCCATTTCTACGGTAACAAGTGACTTGATCAACATCACTTTGCCCAATGCCTGACAAATCCAAATTACAACTAACCTGGCAGTACACAGTACTTAAAAATGGGCCCCGTCAAGCGATTTTGGTACTTATCGCCTATGCGAGCAGCGAAGGTTCAGGCGAGCCTGCGCATCCGCGCAGTCTCGCCTGAACCTTCGCTGCTCGCTCATACAAGCAGTGAAATAAGAGGAACCTTCAGACAGAAAGCCATATCCCTGGCCCCTCTAAATGGCTGGGCATGCGCAGTTAAAATTTGTCATGACGGAATGCTCGAAGACACAAATTCGCTTGGCGGGGCTCAAATAATCCGCAATTACACCGGATCCTGTCTGTTTCAACAGATCTAAAAATCAAAGCACAAAAGGCACTGAAGTGACAGATTCTATGAGATAAAAAAATCTTAAACTTACATAAAGCCATTTTTGAAAGGTTTCTAAATTTAACAAGCAGCTCCGCATTAAATTATGAAATATTTGCACATGTCTATACACAGCTGGTATTATTAACTGCCATTCGATTGGTCGAATTTTCAAAAGAAATATTTTATTCCAAACATTAGTAAACTGACAAAAATTGGAAGTTTTCAAAAGAAATATGCAACGTAAGAAATCTGTCAGAATGGGTAATTTTGCATAATTATGCAAAGATTAATATATTGGATGAAAATCGTGAATGCAGTTTGCGTCACTTTCAGTTCATTGCAGCTAAAGGTTTATAACTGTCGAGATATATAACATCCACGCAAAAAAGTATATGGATTGTCGTTACGTTTCATTTGATTCGCTCATGAAATTATGATGCAGTCCGGTATTTGAATTCGTCTGAAAATGAGCGATTTCGATCTCAGAACTACGGCAGGGTTAGATCGAATTGTCTTTGGTTAGAGAAATGACGTCAGTATAGTGTCTACGGTTCGGCCCAGGGATAGGATGGTCCGACTATGGTTGACTGGTTCCCAGTTTCCCTTGAAGCACATCAGAATACTAGAACGGATAGTTTGTTTCGTCGGCATTGATTTGTTGTTTTAAGATACAATAAAAGTAACAGCAACCATAGTTCGACTAAAGTAAACAGAACTGCCAAATAGACCATGGTCGCTAACATGCACCTGTTGCAAAACCCTGGAGCATATATTAGTAAGCAACATCAACAAGCACTTAACTTTTGAGAGCATTCTTGTTGACTGTCAACATGGTTTCCGGTGTCAAAGGTCTTGCGAAACGCAGCTTGTTCAATTTTACCATGACATTGCGAGCAATCTGGATGGGGCCATAAACCGTGGCCACAAACAGACTGACTTGATCATCATGGACTTCGCTAAGGCCTTTGACAAGGTACCTCACAGAAGGCTATTACATAAACTGGAGTACTATGGGATAAGAGGATCCACACATAGGTGGATTAGCTCATGGCTCTCTGGGCGCTTACAACAAGTTGTACTTGATGGCCAAGCGTCAGATCCAGTCCCTGTTTTATCTGTAGTCCCCCAAGAATCGGTCCTTGGACCGGTCCTTTTCTTGGTTTTCATTAATGATCTCCCCGATAATATCAGGTCATCAGTCCGTTTGTTTGCTGATGATTGTGTCCTGTATAGGAACATATATTCTCCTTCTGACTTTCTTATTGGACCAGATGACCTTATCAACTTGCACAGTGAGAGGCCGATTGGCAAATGAAGTTCAATGTGGCCAAATGTCACTCAATGAGGGTGTGACGACACCCTCCGGACAAGCAAATTAAGTTTGACTATACACTTCACCAGCAAATTTTGGAGCATGTTCAATCCGCCAAATATCTTGGTATCACCATCACTGAAGATCTTGATTGGGGTCAACATATCTCTGAGATTACATATAAAGCAACTATGACTTTAGGATTCCTTAGACGGAACTTGGCTTTTTGCACCTAGGCAGACACAGGATGTTGCATATAAAACATTGGTTCGCCCTCAACTTGAATATGCATCACCCATTTGGCATCCCTATGTTAAAACTCAGACTCAGCAGGTGGAGAAGGTGCAGAGGACAGCTGCTCGATGGACCTGTAGGAGATGGCGAAATAGAAGTAGCGTCGGTGACATGCTTAATGCGCTAGAGTGTCCGTATATGAAGGCCCGTCGTGAGCAGTCCTCTTTAACCTTCTTCTACAAGATACACTCTGATTCAGTGTCTTTTAGTAAAGACAGGTACTTGACCCCTGTAACAGTGTCGACCCAAACAAGGACATCAAAAGTAAACGACACATAATATCATAAATACCAGTCCTATAGTGATGCCCTGAAGAACTCGTTCTTTCCTAGAACTATTCTCCCAATGGAATAGTCTTCCCTCCTCTGCGGCGAATGCCATGTCCGCAGAAGAGTTTAAAGCCCGTACAGTATAAGATTGAGACTCAGAGGTATGCGTTTTAGGATACCTCTGTTATGCAGATTGTAAATAGTATAAGGACGCATCCAGTGCCTCTCTCTTTATTTTATTTTTATTTTTTTTTTTTTTTGCTAAATTCTAAATTTAGCCAACCAATCAACTGAGGTAATGGCCA
The DNA here is from genome assembly GCA_963580285.1 of Lucinisca nassula. Classification (NCBI taxonomy): domain Eukaryota; kingdom Metazoa; phylum Mollusca; class Bivalvia; order Lucinida; family Lucinidae; genus Lucinisca; species Lucinisca nassula. Next base: position 21,231,797 of record OY757024.1, read on the forward strand.
AATATGACCGACTCAGTATAGGAAGATAGACAGATAGAGAAAATGTTCAAAGTATCACTTGAGTAAATCTGTTCCGAAAACTTAGTATAAGCTGGACTACATTTTGTGCGGACACATATTGCCAAGGCGGTGAAAGTCTGGACCAAGTTGAAAACTAGTATGATAGCTATGAGTGACAGATAAAATATGTCATTAATAAAATAACGGGCCTACCCGGCCCAATGGGTACGATTGGCGACTCTTCAACATTACAACTTCCCTGCTGCGGGTTAGAGCCTCGCCTGTGTCACATGTGGAATGCCCAGTTCTGCAACGAATGTCAGGTAATTTTTCTCCAAATACTTCGGATCTCGCCCACCTCTGGTTTTCGATCGGTTCAATTGAGTTAACACGAAGGTCAAATTTGGTCACATAGGCCTTTGTATGGGTAAAGGTCAAAACTAACTCATTACGATAACACAGCCGTGCCACATAGTGCATCCAAAATGGCTATTTTTCTGAAAATCTGTGACATTTTTCTTAAAAATACTGCAAACATAGGTTGTGTGTGCTCGTTAGAACCCACAACCTATGTCTTGGAGCAGAAATAAGAAAAATAATTAATACCCCAGAAAACCCCAGTTTTCTCTATATAAAGTGGGGTTTAGGGGGGTCTTCATTTCACGCACTTGTTCACGTGATGTGCAGCTTGTTATCTGTAAAAGGTAGATGCAGTAAGCTAAATGAGTAAATGAAACTATATGTGTATTCCAGGTCAAGGTCATTTCTTAGACCTTCAGATACGAAAATTAAACTTATTTTTCTCAGAAACCACTGGTTCGTATGTAACCAAAATTCATAAGGAAGATTTAAAGGCATTTATTCCTGATTATTGAGGACTATCATTTCATTACATAATATTGTGTAGCCCTCAGAGCTGACTGAGGAGAAGTCCTCTGTCTTCAACAGGTAAGGGGCCTCCTTGGGGAAAATCAATAATTTACTAACTGTTGACTGGAGAGTAATTTATTGATTTTCCCCTTATGTGCCTCAGTCAGGTGATTCAACAAGAGCTACTAATCACCTGTTAGGGGCCGCCTTTGATCTGCTATAGTCAGTATATCACAGGGGCAATAAAACAATTATGAACACACCGTGTGTCCTACTGTTACAGAATAAATGCCTTTAAGGAACAAGGAAATAAAAATTCATTAATATCAGTTTGGTCACTTGACAAATAGTGTCGCTATACCCTTCAAAAATCTTCTTCTTTTGAAACGAGTGAGTGTTTGAGTTTTACGTCTCACCAATTGCTAAGGTCATACGGAGACGGGACCTCGGTTTAAAGACTCATCCGAAAGTCTGATGAAGCCCGGGATCGATCCTGCGACCCCTGGTTTACAAGGCGAGTAGCATAACCACTACACAACGGAGGCTTCTATTCTTTTGAAGCAGTGAGCCCATTGTCATAAAACTTGTTATGCAGCATTTGAGACTCCATCACTTATATTGACCCCCTTGAACCCCACTCTTATAAAGTAAAACTGGGGTTTACACGGGTAAACCTTATTTTTGTTATTTCTGCTCTAAAATATAGGTTGTGGGTACTATTTAGAACCGCCTCGATGAGGCGGTTCTAACGAGTACCAACAATCTATATTTTAAGCAGAAATAAGAAAAATATCACAATTTTTCATCTTAAAGTTTTCGTTTTTTCAGTGGCAAAGTTGTCAATGTATTTGTATAGGCGTGTTTTCGTAATGCTAGGCAATCATTTGTTCAAATGATTATCCCTGGATGACCTTGACTTTTTTACGCCAAGGTCAAATTTGGTCACATAGATTTCTGTATGAGAAAAAGTCAAAGCTGTATATGTTTTGTCTGCGTCTATGTTGTCTGCATCATCAACATTTTAAAATAACATCTCAGAAACTGCCAGAGCCAATTGAAACCAAATTACTATGGAGTCTCCATGTGTTGGAGAAAAGAAAGTTTATTCGTGAGATCTTGGTCACATGACCATGATGGCCGCCGTGTCTATATATGGCAAAAAACTTTCAAAATCTTGTTCTCAGGAACCAAATTGCCGATGACGTTCAGACTTGGTATACAGAATTGGGGACTCTGGCCCTACCAAGTTTGTTCAAATGGTGACCTTTAATAGACCTTGACCTATTTTACACCGAGGTCAAATGGTCACATAGACATTTTATCATAAAAGGGCAAAGGAGTGGAGACTTCCGATACTTTTGTAGCCTGTTGAATCAGAATGTACATTTTTTGCAATCAGCTGCATGGAAGATAATCAATTCAAATTGTCAAGATCAAAGTCTTTCACTGACCTTTATCCAGAATGGCTCAGATTCAGTATTTTTATCTTCTTCTCCACCAAACCTGCAGGGCTAATTGAAACCAAATTACATGTGGTACCTCTATCGGATGAGGCACTGGAAATCTATTCATGGAATCAGTCACATAACCAAGATGGCTAAGATGCCAATATATAACCAAAACTCTTTTGAAGCCTCGATAGCTCAGTGGTCATCGCGTGCGGTTTATGATCGAAAGGTTATTGGTTCGAATCCGGCCATCGGAGGCGAGGTGTGTCCTTGTGCCAGACACGTAATGCCACCGCCCCACTCACTCCACCCAGGTATAAATTGGTAGCAGTGGTGTAAAATTCACTGCCTCTCTCGCGCACGTGTGATAACATCCGGCATGAGTATTCGAGAGCGATTCAAATAAGCTTGAAGCTTTCATGACCTAGAATAAATTAGTATTAACTAAACTCTTTGGAAAACTTCCCATGAACCAAATGGCTGATAACCTTGAAATTTGGCATGTAGCATTTTTGTTCTCTGGCCCTACCTACAGTCGAACTTCCATGGCTCGAACACCTTTGGGACCTCGAAAATCTGTTCGAGACAGGGGTAGTTCGAGCCACAGAGGCTTACTCCCAGGAGGCATAACGAGGTACTTTTTGACATATTTTCGGTGTCCTGTAATGAAAATGTATGATGTGTGTACTCATTAGAATCGCCTCATCGAGGCGATTCTAATAAGTACACACAGCATACATTTGCAAGATAAAAGACGAAAGTCTCCTAAATTATTTCGCACCATTTCTTATATAGAGGATTTCCCTAGGGACTCAAGAACGGGTTCGACTCAGCCATGGTAAACGAGCCATCGGTGTTCGAGCCATCGAAGTTCTACCAAGTTTATCGCCCCCGCCCATAGGGGCTTGAAGAAATATATGGGCTGCATGATGCTTTCACGCAGAGCTGAATCAGGCCCGCACACTAGTACTGGTAAACCACTTAGAGGATCTAAGCCTGTCCAGGAACCCTGGTGCGAGGCGGACCGTCCATGCTAATAAACCCTATTGGTTTCATTGGGCGACAGGGCTTGAGATGTCATTTCATCTCAATGTCGGGTTAAAGTCCCACAAAATTGGAAGCAACGTCTCCAAAATGGCCTTTACAGTGTTGACGGGGACGTTAAACCTCAATTCAAACAAAATCTACCAAGTTTGTTCAAATGGTGACCTTTGGTTGACATTGACCTTTTGTTTACATCACGGTCAACTTTGGGCACTTAAGCCGTTGTATGGGAAAAAGGCAAAACGGTGTATTTTTCTGTTCCTATTGTAGCCTGAGGCATCAGAATTAATATTTGGAGTCAGTTGAATGGAGGTCAATGAAATTTACTGACTTTTTGTCCTAGATGGCTCAGATTCAGTATGGTCTTGTCCACTAAAACTGCCTGGTTGATTGAAACCAAATTATATAAGAAGCCCCTTTCTAATGTGGCAATGAAAATACGTGGGCTTGGAGTCACATTCCCAAGCTGGCGGCCATGCCCGTATATGGCAAAACCCCTTTGGAAATCTTCTTAGGAATCTACAGCTGATGACCTTGAAACTTGGCATGTAGCATTAGGGACTCAGGCCCTACCAGGTTTTATTCAACTGGTGACAGAGGTTGACTTTAATCTATTTTACATCAAGGTCAACTTTGATCACTTAGACCTTTGTATGGGGAAAGGGCAAAAAGGTCGATTTTCACAATTCTGTCTTGGCAGGTGGCATTTAAATTGATATTCTTGGCAACTTTGTTCGAAAGGTGACCTTTCATTAACTCATTACGAAAACACGGCTATGCAAATACATTGTACACTTTACCGCCGGAAAAAAACTAACATTTTAAGATGAAATATTGTTATATTTTTCTTGTGACTGCTCAAAATATAGATTGTGGGTACTCATTAGAACCGCCTCATCGAGGCGGTTCTAATGAATACTCACAATCTATATTTTAGAGCAGAAATAAGAAAAATAAGGTTTATCCTTAAAACCTCAGTTTTACTATGTAAAAATGGGGTTCAAGGGGGTCAAAATTATATAGACGTGTTTTCGTGATGGTGACGTATTTAATGCCAATGTCATACTTGGTCAATGGGAAAAAGGCAGAACTATGGGATTTTCTGATTCTCTTTTAGTCTATGGCATCAGAAATGATATTTGCAGTCAGCTAAATAGAAGTTTATAATTAATGCGAAGATGGCTACCATATGTGGTAAAAGGACTGGAAACTTCATTTCAGAGATTGAAAGGCTAGATTCTCAAGCCCCCATTGTTTGATAAAAATATGGCTGCCAAGGGCCGGGGCAAGTTTTTCACCTCTCGACCTCTGGTGAGCGTAGTGACCCTCGGGCCTCTTGTTTTCCAACAAGAGGCTGCCACATTTAGTTTGTCTGTTTGTTTGATTTCAGGTTTAACGTCCCCGCAATACTATTTAGGTCATTTTGGAGACGTCCGACGCTGAGATGAAATGAAATCTCAAGCCCTGCCATACAGGTTTGTGTGCATGGGCTGTCTGACTCGCACCAGTTTGCCGGAGAAGGCTTAAACGTTTTAAGCGGTTTACCAGTACCCATGTGCAGTCGGTTTCAGCTCTGCGTGAAAGTACCATGCAGCCCGATCTATTTCTCTAAGTTCCTATGGGCGGGGACCCTGCCACTTGCTGTATTTAGAGTATAAATACAATGTAAGCAAAATGTTACATATTTTCACCCAGAAAAAAATCTCTTAAGAGCTATGAAAAATCATTTTGTCCAGGACCAGACAAATCCAAAATCCGACGACTTGTCCGGCAGTCCGCAGCATCTTCGAAATGGCTCGGAATAACAATAGTGTAAGGAACTGCTGCCTGTATGCATAGTACAATCAAAGCACTAAAAATACTGGTGTAAATTATCTTGGAGTGTAGGCTGGACGGTGACATAGACTGTTAACATTTCGTTTAACCCTAAAAATAGAAGTGGAGGCAATGATCAGTAATCGATACAATTAACCCGCAGCTCCCATCAGAGACACCAAAGGGAAAAAAGCACAAACATGAAACAACTAGACCCTAATGGAAACATCAATAGCGGAAAGCCAAAAAGACAGTTACTTTCCCACAAAATGGCCAATTGGCTATCCAAATCAAAATAATATAAGCGATACACATACACAAGACAAGACAAGCCATACAAAAAAACACGACTGAAGAACCTCTATTGTAAGTAAAGAGCGCATATCCTGATCAGGCGCGTACTTTTTTTTTTTTTTTGTTATATACATTTTTATTGTAACATGTTACATGAAATAAACATACCATACAAACTACAACATTTTTAAAGAATAACAAAATCGTCCTAAATATACAAAACTGCAGTTGACTCATATGATGAGAAAGAACCATTTTCCATAACATGAACAACATTATATAGTTGATAAGGGAAAAGAGAAGCAACAGATAGGTATATAAACAAATAAATAAATTAATACAAAAAGAGGTAATAAGATAACGAGATTGAGAACACTAGATGGGCACCAGAGAGAGAGAGAGAGAAGAGAGAGAAAGAAAGAGAGAGAGAGAGAGAGAGAGAGAGAGAGAGAGAGAGAGAGAGAGAGAGAGAGAGAGAGAGAGAGAGAGAGAGAGATGAGAGAGAGAAGAGAGAGGAGAGAGAGAGAGGAGGGTGCTGCCATTAAACTAGTTCAAATCGTTCATAACATTTCCCCATTGTCTTTCAAATTCAAAAAGTTTGTCTTTCATAAGAGCTATTTCTTTTTCAATTTGCAAATACCAGTTTTGGTGTTCATGAGTGAAATAAAATTTGTCTTACCCTGAAAAAAAATCAAATATACTGTTTCTTACATGCTCCGAACCGGCAATATTCAGCTTCACTTATCGCGTCACTCATCCTTGAAGCACAGAAAGTGACCTGGATAAAAAGAATATTAGACCCTAACAATAAGACCATTCTAAATGAGATATATTTACACAGGCTTAGAAAGTTCGGCGGTGCTCTTTATTTTGAATGCAATGTTATCAAAATGACATTTTAAATAATTTTAAGAAAAAATGACTTTTTCACAGACATACTTTTAGCCTGGAACGTAGTTAACTATAAAGATGTTATACTTGATTACAGTAATGAAATAATATGGAATATTCAAATATTAAAGCTGGAAACAGAACGATCTATTATAAAAACTGGTCCTCAGTTAGGTATTAAAATATATAAAAGATATTTACAATTATACACAACGAAAACTACATACATTTGAAAAATTAGAAGAACTATACAAAATACCAAACCATGATTATCTTAAGTATATAAGTCTCGTTCGGAGTATACCAAATATTTGGAAGTCTCGACTTAAACAAGAAATGGTCATGTTCCATTAAAGCCAACATTGTTAAATCAACTTGTCTGTGTTAAACCAAACTAATAAATTTGTCTATAACGTCTTACTACAGCTTGATAGCATTGAAATGACCAAATCAGAACAAAAATGGAGCAACATCTTTTCAGATGAGGAATTGAACTGGAAAACCATATATATCACGCCTTTTGTCATTACATCTGATACAAAACTAGAGGAATTCCAATACAAATATCTGAAAAGAATAATCCCCTCAATAAACTTTTTGAATAAATGCAAGTTAATAAGTTCATCCTCTGTGCGATTTCTGTAATATGGAAATCGAAAACGCTCAATCATCTGTTTTGGGAGTGCAGGCATGTGCAGGTTTTTGGATGCAGCTTAGAAATTTTCTCTTTGCTAATAGGATAGAATTAGATGTGACTTTAAGAACAATAACCTTTCGGCATAAAAGAGCAATATACAGATAAATCCAATATTAAAAATTACATAATTTTAATTGCTAAATATTATATATTTCTAATAAATACTATCGATCAATTCCAAATTTACAAACTTTTTAAATTCATTTTAAAAAGATTGCAATTGAAAAAGAAATAGCTCTTATGAAAGACAAACTTTTTGAATTTGAAAGACAATGGGGGAAAATGTTATGAACGTATTTGAACTAGTTTAAGGCAGCACCCTCCTCTCTCTCTCTCTCTCTCTCTCTCTCTCTCTCTCTCTCTCTCTCTCTCTCTCTCTCTCTCTCTCTCTCTCTCTCTCTCTTTCTTTCTCTCTCTCTCTCTCTCTCTCTCTCTCTCTCTGGTGCCCATCTAGTGTTCTCATCTCGTTATCTTATTACCTCTTTTTGTATTAATTTATTTATTTGTTTATATACCTATCTGTTGCTTCTCTTTTCCCTTATCAACTATATAATGTTGTTTCATGTTATGGAAAATGGTTCTTTCTCATCATATGTAGGTCAACTGCAGTTTTGTATATTTAGGACGATTTTGTTATTCTTTAAAAATGTTGTAGTTTGTATGGTATGTTTATTTCATGTAACATGTTACAATAAAAATTAATAACAAAAAAAAAAAAAAGTACGCGCCTGATCAGGATATGCGCTCTTTACTTACAATAGAGGTTCTTCAGTCGTGTTTTTTTTGTTATGGCTTGTCTTGTCTTTGTGTATGTGTATCGCTTATATTATTTTGATTTGGATAGCCAATTGGCCATTTTGTGGGAAAGTAACTGTCTTTTTGGCTTTCCGCTATTGATGTTTCCATTAGGGTCTAGTTGTTTCATGTTTGTGCTTTTTTCCCTTTGGTGTCTCTGATGGGAGCTGCGGGTTAATTGTATCGATTACTGATCATTGCCTCCACTTCTATTTTTAGGGTTAAACGAAATGTTAACAGTCTATGTCACCGTCCAGCCTACACTCCAAGATAATTTACACCAGTATTTTTAGTGCTTTGATTGTACTATGCATACAGGTACAGATCAGCCTGCGCGCATGCGCAGGCTGATCTGTTCCTTTGCTGTTCGCGCATGCGAAGGCTGATCTGTACCTTTGTTGTTCGCGCATGCGCAGGCTGATCTGTACCTTTGTTGTTCGCGCATGCACAGGCTGATCTGTACCTTTGTTGTTCGCGCATGCGAAGGCTGATCTGTTGTTCGCGCTTGCGCAGGCTGATCTGTACCTTTGTTGTTCGCGCATGCGCAGGCTGATCTGTACCTTTGTTCGCGCATGCGAAGGCTGATCTGTACCTGTTGTTCGCGCATGCGCAGTCTGATCTGTACCTTTGTTAATCGCGCATGCGCAGGCTGATCTGTACCTTTGTTGTTCGCGCATGCGCAGTCTGATCTGTACCTTTGTTGTTCGCTAATGGGAAAACCAAGTTTTCACATGGCGTGGCGCGTTATGTGTCTACGCCCGTAATTCAAAACTATAGCAATAATTGAGAGTTGTCGAATTTTATTAGCTATGAATCCAAAATACATCTAGCTGGGATTACCCAACACTTCATTATTCCAGAAAAAATGATTTTCTCATTACCTTAAGATTTATGGAAGCAGTTTTTCAGCATAACACGTACCATATATAACACGCAGTTGAGCTGAAAGATCCGACGGCAAAATCTCTGCTTTTAACCCATTTGTACCAGAAACCCCAAAACGGATAGTTGGCAAACAGTACCGGCCCAGATCAGACACCGCAGAACGCGGCGTCTGATACTGGCCTACACTGTTTGCAAAACTTTCAGCCAATTTCCAAATAGTTTTTGAAAGAATCACAACCTGACACCCCTAGATTTTGAAATGGACTCCTGCTATGTGTAAGGTGGAAGATTCCATTTGGTACAAAAAGGGTTAATATACCGTATTCGCTCTATTCAGAGAACAGCGTGCTTAGAATTTCTATTTCTGGTTATCTATTTATACTGCAGCAACCCCGTTAAGAGGACTGTCGTGCAGGTAAAATAGTAAAATGTAATACACGGGTGGTAATCAGGGGAACTAGCTCGAAAATGAGTCAATGGAAATTTGTTCCCTCGACAAATCCGGGAACTCTCGAGCTAGCTCCATCACCAAGAAACTCGTAAACAAAGGTAGGTCGCGAAGAGTTTTGTCACCATTTTTTTCTTTGTAAGCTATTTATAAAAAAAATCCGTCAATGCAGTTCCACATAGAAATGATTTAACTTTGTACTCCGCTAGAGTTTGCCATGTAAATTTGCAGCGCTGGAGTATGAATGAAAGCAAACTTTTTATCACGGACAGGAAAAATTGTCAATTTATGTCATTACGGAGATTTTGGCCGACGATTTTTCATTTTCCGTCAAAAGTACGCCCTTCACACCCACAGAAACAACATCCCTGGTGAAATGGAACATGGAAAGTTTGAAATAAGCAAAAAAAATTTGGCCGTGATTACGTAACTTGCGACTTATTACGAAATTACTGTCCGAGCTAGTCTTCTCGCCAAGGAGCTAGTTCACTCGACAGAAAAAGAAAATTCATCAGATTCGATGTCTTTCTATGGTCCCACCCAGGTTATCCAACTGGTTTCTTTACCACTGGCTAGTTGGGTAACAAGATGCTATGCCCCAAAGGCGTCCCCCAGTCGTTTCTCCCTGTTCGTTTCGCCTCCATTTTGCACCCCTAGTTGTTTTGCCAACAGTGCCTGGTCTTTTCGCCCCCATTAGTCATTTCGCCCACCTAGTTGCTTCGCCCCCTCCCATTTGGAGCGGATCAATGGAGGTTGGATGGATGGATGGATGGATGGATGGATGGATGGATGGATGGATGGATGGATGGATGGATGGAATGATTGATGGATGGATGGAAGGGTGCACAATAGAAAGGGATGAGTGGGTATTTGGATGGATTGGTCCATTGGAGGACGGATGGACGAACGAACATATAGACGGACAGACAGACGGACGGATGGATGGATGGGTCGGTGGGTATATGGATGGAAGGATGGATGGAAAAAGAGAGAAAATATATATGCACACAAATGTCAGTGTCGTGTGAAGGTTTGATTAAATAAATGAAGTATTTGATTCCTACCGGTAATCTTTTTGATGATTTTTGTTTCACTCAGAAATCACATATTGTTCCCGCAGGTGATCTGATTATTTTTGATAAACCTAAAGTAATCGTTTATACAAATTATGTTGTGCTGCAGTCCTAGGTACTACAAGTTTCTTGAATTCAGCCCACTGGTTCTAGAGAAGATTTTAATGGTTTCACCATATATGGGCGTGGTAACCATCTTGGTCATGTGACCCAGATGCCTCGAACAAACTATCGTTTCCCCTATACCCACAAATGCTCAACACAGTTTTCGACTAAATTGTTGAAAGATAAGATGGTGCTTATTAGTTGCTTAATATATCACAGACTGGAAGTCAGTCATTATAGTGAATAGATCATGAGCGCGTAGCGCGAGTGATCACGGCCGCGTACCGCGAGTAATCTCTGCACTTGTGACCGACAGACAGTGATCTATTAAGCAATTAATCACCTAACAACATGAATCTATGTCGATTAGGGATCCTGCCGGTGTGGTTCGAGCCTCTCTTGAGTCATATATGGATGTCCTAGTTCTGCAATGGAAAGTCACGTTCATAAACAGTCTAACAAATTTCGAAGTTTACGTCTGCATTTCTCTTGGAGCCCATAACTACCATTTATGTTATGCTACAAAGTTGAAAATTGGTATGACGCTTACTCAGACGGTGACCTTTCTGTTCATGATACGATTGTCCCAGGGCCATGCTCCTGAGCGTGTCCGAGTGTCAGATGCCATTGCCCAAGAGTCCTAACCAGAGTCTAACAAACGTTAAAGTTAACTATTTTATTTTGCTATTTCCGGGATTGTGATAAATCTCTCAGTAATGGAAGCGACTTTTCGTCTTTACAACCATAGTGGAGACACAATCAGGGATAATTAAATCGTGCTCTGACTGTGATTCGAACCCACGCACAGATGCGGCGACGTCGCCTAGCACTGCAGTGGCCGACGTCCTTAACCACTCCGCCACAGAGGCATCCCCAAAAAAGGATGCTCATATAGCGCATAAAAGGCTATCGGGCACTGCAGTACACTCTGTATATAGGAAGAGTTCGAATCACAGTTAAAGTTAACGTTCGCGTTTCTCTTGGAGCCCATAATTCCCGTTTCTGTTATGCTACAAAGTTGAAATTTCGCATGACACTTACTCAGCCAAAGACCTTTCCGTTCATGATACAATTGCCCCTGGATGGGCCTTGGGGTAAGATTACATAAAACGTAAAATTGACATATAGGCATTTGTATGGAAAACTCAAAATGTCTAATATTTTGAAAACTATTCAGCTCGCAATCCCTAAACCATATATATTATTGTTCCTTATGATAAGACTCTGTTTTATTTCACCAGGGATGTTGTTTCTGTGGGTGTGAAGGGCGTACTTTTGACGGAAAATGAAAAATCGTCGGCCAAAATCTCCGTAATGACATTAATTGACAATTTTTCAGGTCCGTAATAAAAAGTTAACTTTCATTCATACTCCAGCGCTGCAAATTTCCATGGAAAATTCTAGCGGAGTACAAAGTTAAATCATTTCTATGTGGAACTGCATTGCCGTATTTTTTTTTTTTTTTTTATAAATAGCTTACAAAGAAAAAAATGGTGATAAAACTCTTCGAGACCTACCTTTGTTAGCCAGAGGTAAAGAAACCAGTTGGATAACCTGGGTGGGACCATAGAAAGACATCGAATCTGATGAACGTTTCATTTTCTTTTTTTATGTCGAGTGAACTAGCTCCTTGTCGAGAAGACTAGCTCGGACAATAATTTCGTCATAAGTCGCAAGTTACGTAATCACTGCCAAATTTTTTTTGCTTATTTCAAACTTTCCATGTTTCATTTCACCAGGGATGTTGTTTCTGTGGGTGTGAAGGGCGTACTTATGACAGAAAATGAAAAATCGTCAGCCAAAATCTCCGTAATGACATAAATTGACAATTTTTCCGGTCCGTGATAAAAAGTTTGCTTTCATTCATACTCCAGCGCTGCAAATTTCCATGGCAAATTCTAGCGGAGTACAAAGTTAAATCATTTCTATGTGGAACTGCATTGCCGGATTTTTATAATTAGCTTACAAAGAAAAAAAATGGTGATAAAACTCTTCGAGACCTACCTTTGTTTACGAGTTTCTTGGTGATGGAGCTAGCTCGAGAGTTCCCGGATGTGTCGAGGGAACAAATTTCCATTGACTCATTTTCGAGCTAGTTTCCATGATTACCACCCGTGTAATAGAATGACCTTCAATTAAGAGAAAATGCCGATACGACCATATATGTTCTTATATGATTTGTATAACCACACATGTCCAAAGTCGAGAGAAAGTAGCGCACGTAGAACTTTAAACTCTCATTCAATATATGAACTGTATATGTACTTGAATTGTGTTTATGTGTATGATGACAAAAAATCTGAGCGAGTGTTTGAGTCTCACCAACAGCTCATGTTATACGGCGACGGGACTTCGGTTTAAAGAATCATCCGAAGGTCTGAAGAAGCCCGGGATCGATCATGCGATCTCTGGTTTACAAAGCGAGTAGCATAACCACTACACCACGGAGGCTTCTACAAAAAATCTGTATAAATAAACTTAGTTAAACGTAAAACGTGCTTTAACATGCACCGCTGTGCAAAAAAAAAGAAAATAGAAAAACATCACGTAAACAAGTCCATGAAATGAAGACCCCCTAAACCCCACTTTATATTGAGAAAACCGGGGTTAACGGGGGTATACATTATTTTTTCTTATTTCTCCAAGACATAGGTTGTGGGTACACGTTAGAATCGCCTCAATGAGGCGGTTCTAACGAGCACCTCAACCTAGGTTTTGAGCATTTATAAGAAAAATATCCAGGATTTTCATCAGAAAAGCAGCCATTTTGGAGATGTGAAAAATGCCAATGAATTTATAATGAATTCGTAATGAATTTATGTCTGATAAGTTAGTTCTGTCTCTGTGCACTGTTTGTTTAGACTGCACGGCTAGTGCCACGACAGATCTTGAAAAGGCATTTTAGTGCGCGCTTGTTCAGTGAGGATTGCGCAATAATTATGACGCCTACGGTAATGCCAATTTGTCTTGCTGAGATGTTGAAATAATCCTCATGGCAGAGAAATAGCTTTCCTAGAAATTCATTCCTGTAGAAGTAAGCATTTTAAACATAAGTAGAGGAACGTAAGCGAATGTGTCACGTTGAACCCTTCAACCGCAACAAAAATTCCACAGCAGACGACATCTATGTTTCGGAGAAAATAAGCATTTCATAACGTTAACAAGTCCGGGCATTAAACACCCCTCTACACCCTCTTTCCTCTGTATAGAGGAAACTGTGATTTACATGTTCAAAGACATAATTGTGGAGCCTCAATTCTAACAAACACTCTCAACCTATGTTTGGCGTATACATTACGATAACACACTCGTGCGACATAGTGCATTTTTCACATCTCCAAAATGGCTACTTTTCTGATGAAAATCCGTGATATTTGTCTTATTTATACTGCAAACATAGGTTGTGGGTGCTATATATATATAGTTAGAACCGCCTCATTGAGGCGGTTCTAACGAGTACCCACAACCTATGTCTTGGAGCAAAAATAAGAAAAATAATGAACACCCCCGTAAACCCCAGTTTTCTCTATATAAAGTGGGGTTTAGGGGGGAGGGGCTTCATTTCACGGACTTGTTCACGTGATGGTGAAAATAAGGCCTGATATTACATGTGAATCGTCTGCCAAACAGAAGATTCACTTGTAATGTCAATCCTTATTTTTTATAGACAAAATGTTAAAAAAACCAGTTTTCTCTATATAAAGTGGGGTTTAGGGGGTCTTAATTTCACGGATTTGTTCACGTGATGAAATAAGAAACATATCACAAATTTGCACCTGACAATAACCATTTCCGAGATATGAAAGATTGCACTATATCTGGCGAATCAATGTGCAGTGTAACCGCTTACGTATAAGCCTGCCCAGGAAAAGTGTGGATAGGTAAACTGATCGGCTCAAAAATGACATAAATAGTGTTGACTGCACCATTAAACTCCAATACAAATAAACAAATGTTTCTCTGAAAAATTAGGAGACAATGATATTGAGGATATTTGATTTTTTCAGTGTAAGATCGAATTTAATTGCATCGAATGAACGCCAAAACCAGTATTTTCAGGAGTGGCGTAGCCACGAGTGAAAATACCAGTTTTGGTGTTCATGAGTGAAATAAAATTTGGTCTTACCCTGAAAAAAATCAAATATACTGTTTCTTACATGCTCCGAACCGGCAATATTCAGCTTCACTTATCGCGTCACTCATCCTTGGAGAAAACTAACTTTGTTCCTGTTCGTTTCGTGTCAATTAAGTGGTGTCCAACGTGTTTATTGGGTAATATTGGGTATAAACTGAAAGTGTGCACCTAAGAAATAGCCTTGGATGGTATTTTCATGAATGGTTACTAAAATAATTGAGAGAGTAGTTTCCCAAAGTAGTTGTGGAATACATGATGTCAGCGTCGAAACTGACGTCATTAACGTCCGCCTGACGTGTGAACGGGCTAAGCGTCAATTCTAACACAGTTCATTAGTTTTTAATTATCTGACAATGGAAAATCTGACCACAGAATTAGATTTCTAGAAAAAAAGTAGTCCCAAACAGTGAAAAGTAAAATTGATATCAGTAGGAGTTTGAAACAATGACTGAGAAATCTCTATATATTTCATTGACAAGCATGTACGAAATGATAATGCCGTCTACTAGTCGTGTTAAGCTCTTGAAGGATATTTCGAGAAAAAAATGTTTTACCAGATATACAGTAAAATGTCCAGTAAAACTTCGATGGCTCGAACACCGATGGCTCGTTTAACATAGCTGAGTCGAACCCGTTCTTGAGCCCATAGGGAATTCCTCCACATAAGAAATAGTGCGGGATAATTTTGGAGATTACCGGCTATTATCTTGCATATGTATGCTATGTGCACTCATTAGAATCGCCTCGATGAGGCGATTCTAATGAGTACACCCAAAGTACATTTTCATTATAGGATACCAAAAATGAACCCCGTTATGTCTCCTGACTGTAATCCTCAGTGGCTCGAGCTACCCCTGTCTAGAACAGATTTTCGTGATCCCAAAGGTGTTCGAGCCATTGAAGTTCGACCGTATTTTGATATTTTAACCATTTCACTGCAAATCACAAGTAGCTGACAACATTTTCAAAGTGTATATATTTTTTTTTCTTTTTTTCTGTCATTACGATAACTCACCCGTACGATATAGTGCATTTTTCAAATCTCCAAAATGGCTACTTTTCTGATGGAAATCCTTCATATTTTTCTTATAAATGCTCATAACATAGGTTGTGTGTGCTCGTTAGAACCGCCTCAATGAGGCGGTTCTAACGAGTACCCACAACCTATGTCTTGGAGCAGAAATAAGAAAAATAATGAACACCCCCGTAAACCCCAGTTTTCTCTATATAAAGTGGGGTTTAGGGGGGAGGGGCTTCATTTCACGGACTTGTTCACGTGATGGTGAAAATAAGGCCTGATATTACATGTGAATCGTCTGCCAAACAGAAGATTCACTTGTAATGTCAATCCTTATTTTTTATAGACAAAATGTTAAAAAAATCAGAATGTCGTCTGCTCCAAGAATATTAACAGCTGAAGGATTGAGGACGTTTTATCTTTTAAATATATGTTGTGTGTACACAAATAGAATTGCCTTAATGAGGCGGTTCTAGTGAGCATACACAACATACCTTTATTTGATAGAAGATTGTAAAGACATCCACAAAAAGCCTAATGACCAGGCGTTCTGATTAAATCTCAGTAGTTCAAACTATTCTTTTAACTGTCTTCTTTTTGCATGTTTTGTTACCCACGCAAACAAGGCAGCACCTTTCTGTTTTTTTTTTTGTTTTGTTTTGTTTTTTTTTTTTTTGTTTTTTTTTTTGTTTTAGTTTAACGGCCCAGTCTACACTATCTAGGTAATTCTAGGGCCGGTCAGTTTACCTATCCACACTTTCCTGGGCAGGCTTATACGTAAGCCGTTAAGCAGTACACTGCACATATTTTCGCCAGAAACTGACAATGTCCCTGCTTCAGCAGAAGGGAGAGAATGACCGTAGAAAAGATTTCACGATCATTATCCACGAAAGAATGTTGCCGACCCCGGCAGGTATCGAACCCGCGTCCTCTATATCATCAGTCACACGCGCATCCGACTGAGCTACCGAGGCCGGCCCACATTTTCTCTATCTCACTAGAAGTACATTTTAACAGCCACAATTTCATGATGTGGATCAACTTTTAATAAAAATGAATATTCAGTATGTCAACATATTACTGCCAAGTGTCAAGTAAAGAAAGTGTCGGCATCGGTAGCTCAGCCGGATTCGCGTCTGACTTGTGATCACGAGGACGCGGGTCCGATACCTGTCGGGTCGTCTTGGAGACTGATCAGGAAATCTTTTCAAAGGATATTCTCTCCCTTCCCCCGATTCAAGAAGGGCAGTTATCAGTTTCCGGCGAAAGAATTTACACTGTTCTGGTTAACCGCTTAAGTATAAGCCTGCCCAGGAAAAGTGTGGATAGGTAAACTGACCGGCTCAAAAATGACCTAAATAGTGTTGACGGACCGTTAAACTCTTATACAAACAAACAAACAAATCAAGGATGAAAGTATTGAAAAGTGCATGCACTGTTATAGTTTTCAGAAATCAGCAAATGGTTTTCATTTCAAATGTACAAATACATGTAAATGAATTGAAAAAGCATTTTAGCAGCTTACTGGAAAAAAGATTTAATCAGCTTTCTTTAGAAGGTAAGAATGAAAAAGGCTCTACCTATTATTGCTCGAAGGAGCCATTTTGCACATTGATTTTCTGTTTTCTTCGACATTCCGATGGCAATAGTTTTCTTACCATTTACAGCTCATTATTTAAAGCAGGTGAGTGAGAAAAATAATTATGGTGGGGTAGAGACCTCGACAGGGAAATCTCAGGCTCGTTTTCAGTTTATTTAAGTCTCAAAAATCATCTCCAATAGTCATATTGACCACCTCATTTTCAAATTGACCTCCGATGCAACTGTAGGGAAAACGTGTAGTTTTATAAAAGTATGTCTCGCCGTATCTGTAGTTCACTGGAAGCTTGTCGTTGTACAATCAGAACAAATTCACCTGTACTTGCTGACTTTCTACTCGCGATTTAACCACTGAGTGTGCGGGACAAAAATGACTGCGGCGAAACTTCAATTTGTTTCATTTGAGGATTAATGTCCCCGTCAACACTGTACGGGTTATTTTGAAGACGTCGCTTCCAATTTTGCGGGACTTTTACCCAACATTGAGATGAAATGACATCTCAAGCCCTGTTGCCCAATGAAACCAATAGGGTTTATAAGCATGGACGGTACGACTCGCACCGCTTTGCCTGGGAAGCCTTAGATTCTCTAAGCGGGTTACCGGTACTCATGTGCGGTCCGTTTCAGCTTTGCGTGGAAGCATCGTGCAGCCCATCTATTTCTTCAAGCCCCGACTGGCGGGGGCCGTAAAACCTTTCAATTACACTTGTTCTTAACATGCAGGTGCAAAAACTGATAGACTGTCATTCTCCGATTTGTTAGATATGTTTATGGTCGAGAATACCGTGGCTTCCTGCAGCCCAAGAATACCAATAAATTGGCCACCGGCGGAGGTCATTTTGAATGTTAACAGCCCGAGTCTAAATATTGTTTTTTTTTTCCTTTTAAAATGTGTGATTCAAGCCCATATGGCCGTCACCACCATGTGACATCTATCGTTGTTTGGGTTAACCAAGCATAACGTCCCTTTGTCTGACTGACACTGCAACGTGACCAATGTATAGTGAAATATCGATGACTTGAACACTGATGACCAGTTTACCCGGTTTTTATGAGCTCGTTCTTGAGTCTCTCGAAAAAAAGAGAAGACAAAATGTAATTTATTAATTAACTATCCTGTATTGTTCGTAGAAGCCTCCGTGGTGCAGTGGTTATGCCTACTCGCCTTGTAAACCAGGGATCGCAGGATCGATCCCGGGCTTCTCCCGACTTTCGGATGAGTCTTTAAACCGAGGTCCATTCTCCGTATGACCTTAGCTGTTGGTGGGACGTAAAACTAAAACTCACTCACTAACTGTATTGTTCGTAGATCATCCTTATTAACACTGGGATCAAAAATCAATAATCATGTTTTTAATGGTGTCAATTAATAAAATTGTCATTAATCAAGTAATTTCGTATTGGTCCAGTTACAGGTTCGAGGTCTGCTGTATTGGCCCGAGGCCGAAGGCCGAGGCCAATACAGCTGACTGAGATCACTTGATTAATAACATTATAATATTTGGGCTGATTCAGACAGAAGTTTCTAATTTTTATCTTGATTATGTATGTTGTGTGTACTCATTAGAATCGCCTCGTTGAGGCGATTCTAATTAGAACACACGACACTCCTTTATTGTAAAAAATCGAAAAGATAACCATATCATTACGAGAGCTCGCCTATTCAAGTATATTGAAAAATTTACCACCAAAATTTGAAAATACATGCATCTGATATCTTTTTTTATATATATTTCTGCTCAAAACATTGATTGAGGGAACTCTTCGGGGTGGTTCCAACGACTACCCACAATCTATGGTTTTGAGCAAAAAAGAAGAAGAAAACTGTGTACCCCTGTTAACCACAGTTTCACTGTAAAATGGGTTTTAAGGGGGTCAAAATTATATAAGTGTGTTTGCGTCATGTTATATCTCCTGAGCTGGCGCCGTGATTTACCCTTTGTAACTCGAACTTCCCCTTCTTTGAACAAATTATCATACTCCAAAAGGTGTTTTTGTGTGTGAATTCGGGTTTAACGTCGCTTTCAACAATTTTTTCAGTCATATCACGACGGTGTCTGGTTGCGACAGGGAGCTCAATGCTCACTTTTATTGTGCTGCCTCACTGAAGTATCATGTCCCAGACACATTACATGATACCATACCCAGTCACATTATCCTGACACTGGGTCGACCAGTCCTAGCTCTACCCCGTAAATCTGAGTGTCAAGCGAGGAGCAGCTAGTACCATTTTTAACGACTTTGGTATGTCGCGGCCCGGGATCGAACCCGTGACCTCCCATTCACTCTAACAACTGAGCTATTGGGACCGGTACTACTCCAAAAGGTATCCGAGCCATTGATTGATTGATTGTATTGGCGTTTAACGACACTTCATCCCCTGTGGGGCATTTTGTGTCGTCTCCGGAAGAAAGGGAGAAAAGAGATAGAAGAGACTGTAGAAGGGATAAAACGAGAACGAGGGAAACGAATGGAAGTGTAGAAACTGAAGGGACAAAAACACTGCCCCTTCCACCACCACCCCCCCCCCCAGTCCCCTTACCCTTACCTCGGCTACAAGAACGGCAGGCAATACAAGTGTAGATTAAAAACAAGAGCTGTCACTATAGGTGACCAATGCCCCCCGTGGGAGCCAATTTCTGAGTTTTTGCAAAATTTCAAGGGTAGATAATTCAGCCAAAAACGACAACAGAGTTATGGCCCTTGGTCAGAATGGACGGTCGTGTGATGGTGGATATATGTGTGAAGTTTCATGGGGCTAGGTCAAATACTTTTGAAGTTATGATCAAGGTTAAAGTTTTTGTGACGTACAGACAGACAAACAAACAAACAGACAGGGCAAAAACTATATGTCCCCCGAATCAAAGATTCTCGGTGGGCATAAAAAAGCAAGATCTAAGCATAGCACATATTAAATGTGATGTATAGAGTGTTATCCCAGAAATATGTTTTAAACAATTAACTGTCTTTGACTATATTCTAATTGCCAGTCTGCAGACTGAAGTAAAATGTCTGAAATGTCAAGGTTGCAAATGCTGTAAGTTTTTCAAAAAGTCCTTTTTCATCTTTAAAAATGCACATAGGGAACTTCAATATGCGTGTAACATCTTATCAAAGGGAATGTTTGAAAACTGTTGGAAAAGTTTAATAGACAACTTTCCAACACTTTAAAGAAGACTAATTGAAGATTATTGAAAAATATTTGCAAACGGTTAGACATGTTTTTATCGAGAGTTTGTAGATGTATATCTTGTATTAACCTCTACAAATATGACAGCAAACAAGGGCTGGTAGCAATTCTGTGCAAGAGCTCTGTCCCTGGGCCTCTTTTTGTGTAAATGCTTATATTTGTTATGGGCCGTTTAAGTTTTGTGAAAGCTTATACTTGTTGTTGCATAACTATAAAGGTCAAACTGCATTGTGGGTAACTAATGGCTGAACTTTCGTGTTAAACCTTACCACTTATTTAGGCGCCCCAGTGAGGCAAGGTTATTCGACACTTTCGCCTCACCCAGCCACCCTTGTTCGAGCTATTGAAGTTCCGTTGGTCTAAGGTAGAAAATGTTAATATCTATTAGAAATGACAATGTTGCTGATGTTGGCTATCAGATGCTTCGTCGCAAATGATACATGTGTTTGCCTTGTAAAGCAGGGTTGATGGGCTGATACGGCGCTACTCAGACGTTAGTTGCTGATGGGCAGATGAACTAAAAGCACCTACCACCCACCAGCCGAAATCACTCCAAGGTCAGACCTCTGTGGCATTGAGATAAACTTGTTTGATATAATGTAGTCAAGGGAAAATGTGCCTGATAAGCCATGCTCTCTGCGAAGAATTATATCAGCCTGCGTATTCGCGCAGACTAATCAGGTTCTCTACTGGATAGTATATGGAAACATTGACACAAAGCTGTGTTACCTGAGCAGGATGGCTGAACTGAACTGATATACAAACTAGTCTGAGCATGCGCTCTGCGCTCATAATCGAGGACACGTTTCCTTAACGCGGCTTCTATGATATATGTGCGTGAACAGGCGCCAGACAGGTGACTAACATCATTTAGTGTTAGCAGAAGAAAACAAAGGTGAGATATTATCTCGCCATCAATTCATATCTACCAGTGTGTTTTTGCTTAAGAGATAATGTTTACGTATGTATATTCGTAACCATATGTATCAACCTTAAACCTTGCAGCGATGGTCCGAAGTAGCAGCCGATATTTTCAAAGTAGTTTGTTTCTTATTGGGCGATAGCCCCATAATATTGAAGAGTGATTTTGGCATTACTTTTTGCATTAATGCATACGACCTTATAACCACCAAGAGACACGGTGAGAAAATATAGCGCAATATTCGAAACAGTTTCAAAAGCTCCTCATTAAATGAAACAGCCGATGGAAATAAATATTATAACTTGAATGTTTTATAAATTTATCCATAAACTTTACCATGACAGGGATTCACTGAGGGATTCTCCGTGTAAAAAAAAACGTGAATGAAAACAATGTAGATTAATACGCCATTCAACTTCTTTTTGTAGATCAGTACAATTAGCCCATTTTACAGCTCATTTTTGTACCGGAAATCCCAAAACTGGCAACTGATAAACAGCGCAGGCCCAGATCAGATACCACAGAACGCGGAGTCTTATTAGGGCATACACTGCATGTTTGCGACAGGTTCAGCCATTTTCCAGATAAATATCGGAGAAGCCAAAACCAGACATCCCTAAATTTGGAAATGGACTCGTTTCATACTGATATAAGGTTGATGATTCCATTCAGTACAAAATGGGTTAAAAGTTCGCAGTGTGGGTCGATTCCGTAATTCTTTGTGTCATTAACCCATATAAGACAATTGATACCTCCTTGCTAAGAAGTTTGGAATGGTCCATGTCCAATTGTATGGGAGCCAGGTTTGTATTGTTAGCAGTAAATTTTGCAAAAATTGTATGTACTTTCAGCAAACCGTTTAGACGCAGATGAGACGCAAGGTGTTGCGGCGTCTGATTTGGTCTGCAATGTTTGCAATTGTCCCCATAAAAAGGCTGCTGGGCATACATGGGTTAATGGGGTGTTTATATCAATAACGAGGAAGTCATTTTGCTTTCAGATACCTAATGGTCAGGTGTTAGCCCCTAGGCATGTGACCGGCCTCAGTAGCTCAGTCGGATGCGCGACTGACTAATGATCAGGAGAAGCCGGGCTCGATACCAGCCGGGGTCGGCAACATGATTCTTGGAGATTGATCATGAAATCTTTTCCACGGTGATTATCTACCTTTTGCTGATTCACGAAGGCCCAGAATAGCTTCAAACAGTTATTGTTTTTTTTTTTTTTTTGTTTTGTTTTTTCTATTACTGCTACTCGCTCACACCTGAGCACTACGAGCAGGATTTCCTGGGTGGTAACTCTTTTTCTTTTTCTTTTTATTAAGCAATGTGGATGAAGTGCCTTGCTCAAGGACACACCACTTTGGTCAGCGTGAGGATCGAACCCGACACCCCTCGATCACAAATCCGATGCGCTACCACTGCACCAAAGCGCTCCAATGTTCATTGGATTTTATTCAAAAATATATTTTAAATTTTAATAAGGCTAAATTTGCCTTACCCTATCCATTGATCACAAGCTATCGCCCCATCAGCACTCTCAGTGCTTTGATGTTTCATTACCAGCGGACGTGACGTGTTAATTTTTACATCATAGTTGTTTGAAGCTATCCTTGATTGATCAAACAACAAAGCCCATGTTCATAAAGTTCACGTGCTGTTTAAACATGGGTTTTGAACTTTTGTCAACGTATGATGCACGGGTAGTAAACTCCACAATCAGTGGCTCCGATAAGCAAATTTTATGTTCGTCTTTCGGGGCTGGTGCGGCTCTGCATGAATACATCGGCTTAAAATGACAAACAATTAATATAGGTTTGTTTTTGTGAGGTAAAGTCTTTCAAATGGAAAGTTGGTAAATGTAAACGAACTAGTCTGAATCACTTATGGCGTGATGTGATTGGTAGCCCAGCAGGCACATGACGTAATTATGACGTCACATCGGTGTAGCGTCATGACGTTTATGCAACATCAGATCTACGCCGGTGCAACGTCGCGACTTTGCAACGACGTTGATTTGACATTGCCATAGAGACCTGTGCCTGCTGGGAGGCATTCAACAGATCGTCAATGTAACATTTACGCTAAACCAGGTTGATTTCTCAATCAAATCCGTATGTGCCTGAAATGTTTTGCATTATTACGTGTGAACTGTTTGTCTGATCTGTCAAATAAAGAATGACAACAATATAACGAAAATGGTAGGTAATTAAAGAATGGCTCTGATGGTGTATGGTGGCTCTGAATATGTCGGATCGGCTCTGATGTAGGATGCGTGTGTTCAGAATTTCTTAATTGCTAAAACATAAAAAGGAACGCTTTTCATGTCTTGAAGCTATTCTTCTGACTTCACAAACTCAGTATTGCGAAATATGTACAAATAACATTACCTATCAGGATACAATAAAACAAGAGTTAGGTTTGATGACTCTTGATGTTTGTAATAGTGCCTTCCGACTTAAGCAAGTTAGACGTCTAAGGCTAGTGCGCCATCATTATTCCAGGAAGCATATGCAAAACACCATAAGGACTAATGCATGTAGAAGAAGGATTTTAATCATAATGCTTTAACGCATGTTTATACTCATTTTTTTCTTATATATTGAGGTGCAAGTTCCACAATGTTGATGCTGTAGATGAGAAAGAGGGATCACATAGCGCAGTTCGTGACCTCTGAATCGACGGAAGACCATTTTCAGATGACCTAAGTGCGGGATCGAGGGTTGCTTAAATAAGTTACTTGTATATGCTGGTGTTAGATAATTTAGTGCCAGTGTTGCAGCATGAGAGATAAGTCATTAATGGATATTATAAATATACTTGGTCCTTGGTTTGAAGAAATAAGACTTTCCAGTGCCTCTATCTTTTGCTTGTTGGTGTGAATCAATGTTGTAGCAAGGGAGGTAAGTCATTTTTATTTTTTTTTTTTTTTTGGTTTGGGTTTTACGGCCCTTTCAAGATTATTTCACTCATATCGAGCCGATCGTTAATCATAGGTTTGGCGAAAACCGGAGTACCCGGAGAAAAAACACCTGACCTTCCGTTGCAGAACTTGGCGTCTCACACGTAACCCGAGCGAGGCTCGAACCCACGGCGGTGAGAGACCTAATGACTAAGAGTCAGCGCTCTTATCAATTAGGCCACGGAGGCCCGTTGGGAGGTAAGTCATAAATGAATATTAAAAATAAAATTCGTCGTAACATTAAACCTAGTGGAAATCCAGATCTTATTTTGGAGAATTAAGACATTCCATTTCCGCTAACTACTGCTTGCCAGCGTGATTAAGTGTTGTAACATGAGAGGTAAGTCAAGAATAACATAATATTGTTCCTAATATTTAGCCTTGTGGAACTCCAAATCTAATCTAGAGACAGAAGATATTTTATTTTTCTGCCATCTATTGCCATTAGGCGAGATTCATTGGTGTACGAGGGCGTTCATTTAATTGTGTCAATAATGTTCCACCATATCGCATGGCTGTAAGGAGCAAGTGGAAACGGTATTGATGTCAAGGGGGATTGATTTTATAGAGGATCTTACATGAGCGCTCATGTATTATTGAATTTATTAAACGAGTTGAAGAAAAGGGATAAAATGCTCGGCTAAGCCTCGCATTTTATCCCTTTTCCTCAACTCGTTTAATAAATTCAATAATACATGAGCACGAATGCAAGATTCTATTTATCATATGACATTTGAAACATTTATTCACGATTGTTTACAAAAATGTCAATCTTCTTTCATTAGTAAACGCGACGTCGTGACGGACGTCGTACATGTAACGTTACGGAACGTATCTAACTAATTTGCATATTTAATCCACTAGTGGATTATCGAAAATATTACATGGCGTAATTACACTCTTAGACGCGACGTGATATGATAACCTCGTACACTCAACCCTTACTGTATGCGAAATGAAAAACAAGCTTTGAAATCAGAGCCTACATTCAAGTAGAATTTCGAAGCTGTTTACAGGTAATGAAACCTGACGCTATTATTCTGAGCCGCAGAGACGTATCAATACCAAGCAGTGGCTGCAAAAAGACCAAGCAAGGGCGGTCATTGCCAAAAGAATTAAAAGCGCCGCAAAAGGTTTTTTTTTTATTTATTTTTTTGGGGTGTGGGGGGGGGGTGGGGGTGGGGGTGGGGGGGGGGCGAAGGGCCCGTTGTTCAAATCCCCGTACCAGATGGCAATACAATATAAGAATGGTGTATTGTCAAACGTAAAGGCAGACTGTGAAAAACGTAGGCCTGCAACAGGTTTAAGAGGGCTGTGCATGTCTTATCTATAACAACACACCTGCTCACAAGTGTGTTCTTGTCCAAGACCTCTTGAAAGAGGAAAAGGTAGTTCAGCTCTCTAATCCACATTATTTGCGAGACCTTAGTCCCTACGATTTTTTCCTGTTCCCTTTACTAAAGTAAACCCTTTCTGGTTGCCGTAATGAACACCGTAGTGCATTACCAGTGTCTTCAGGGTATACCTAAAATGGCCCCCTTTAAAGCATTTAAGTACACATTTTGTTTCTCGTTCATACAGGATTACAAACACACAGACTAAACCTCTTCAGACCGTTTCTTGGGCTGTTTTCGTCTTAACAGAATAATCTTGAGGATGTGAACAATGTCCCACTGATAGTTCCCGCTCGTTCCAATACATGAATAACTGACAACCAAACCCCAGTCATACATATATTTAGCGATCACTACCGGGACGCCAATATGATAATGTTGTTTTTGTGGGTTTTTTTTTTTTTTTTTTTTTTTTTGTTGTTGTTGTTTTTTTTGTTTTTTTTTTAAATAAAACTGAATTTCTCAACGTAATGGTTAAGGTGTAACTATAACATCAGTTATTATGTTCATCACATTTCTTGCGCATTTCGTGTTTAAAAATGATATTTCGTTATATTTAGTTTGATAAAGTCAAGTGAATAGCTTCAAGTTCCAAGCGTTTGCGAACACACGCCCTCAGATTTCAGAGCCTAGCCGATATATTCAGAGTCACCCTACACCATCGGAGCCTTTCTTTAAATACCTACCATTTTCGTTATACTGTTGTCATTCTTAGGGGAACCGAGAGAGATCAGACAGCCAGCAGAACATTTCAGACACATTCATGTACGGATCTGATAAAAAAATCAACCTGGTTTAGCGTCGATATTGAATGTTGATTGACTGATTCACCAGGTTTTCATTGGATAGGAAACCAGTTAAAAGACTAGAGAATGGCATGAAATTCTTTTTTTTTTTTTTTTTTTTTTAGAAAATTTACCTCACAAAAACAAATTTTACGCTGAATGATAAACCTACCTTAGTTGTTTGTCATTTCAAGCCGATATATTCAGAGTCGCGCGCGCTCCGGAAGACGCACGTAACATTTGCTTATCGGGGGAACGGCTCCGATTATGAAGTTTACTACCCATGATGATTGGTCCGCTTTGTTAACGTTACGTTGAGCGACGTAACGTCGTCGCCCTGAAAGTAGCATTTCAAAAGTATATGATGACGCCAGATCATCATTTAAGAAATAGATTAGCTTTAGCAGCGATTTGTTTAGTAATAAATCACAATTTGGAGGCCAGTTGTAATGTAGATCAAATCTCGAGCACGTAGCGCAAGTGATTTGTCTTGTTACAACTTACCGACAATTTGTGATCTACGTATTACTCAACAAATCAAACACAAGAGGTGATCTATTTCGACTCCAACACACTATAAATCGACAATGATTTTGCTGTTTCATTCAAATTCTCCCAACCTACCGCCAACGTTATTGACTACATCACACATATCAATGTCCTTGTGTAATAATTTGATGCGAAAAAATAACATTTCACCGTGCTACGAGTGACGTCATAAAACGATGTCTTTTAATGACGTCTCTCGTCCCGTTCTTTCGACTAGTGTATGTTGGCGCCATTGTTGGCAACGTTCTGATTTTTTGTTTGTTTGTTTGATTTGAGGATCAACCTCCCCGTTAACTCTGTATAGGTCATTTTGGAGGCGTTGCTTCCAATTTTTGGGACTGTTGCCCGACATTGAGATGAAATGACATCTGAAGTCCTGTCGCCCAAAGAAACCGGTAGGATGTCTGACTCGCACCGCTTTGCCTGGGCAGGCCTAGATCCTCTAAGTGTTTTTCCAGTCCTCGTGTGCGGTCGGATTCAGCTCTGCGTGGAAGCATCATGCAGCCCATCTATTTCTTGAAGCCCTCATGGGCGAGGGCGGTCAACGTTCTGAACTAGACGGCCGCATTTGAAGAGTTTATGTGGAGTTTTCGTCACAATTTTCCACTGGAATCGTGTGTTATGCAAGAATAACGAACTCCATGGTTATTTCGTTGCAATATCATTTGCCTGGTGCCTCGGAAGACATTTGAACCCTCGGCTTAGCGTGCAATGTCATTTGCCAGGTCCCTCGAAGCCATTTGTGAACACCCGGCTTAGCGGCCTTGCATTTCGTTGCAATATCATTTGCCATGTCCCTCGAAGCCATTTGAACACTCAGCTTAGCGGCCTACCTTGTATTTTGATGCAATGCCATTTGCCGGGTCCCTCGAAGACTTTTGAACACTCAGCTTAGCGGCCTTGTATTTCGTTGCAATATCAATTGCCGGGTCCCTAGAACACATTTGAAGACTCAACGTAGCGGCCTTGAAGTTCGTTGCAATATCATTTGCCGGGTCCCTCGAAGACATCTGAAGACTCGGCATAGCGGCCTTGTATTTCGTTGCAATTTCATTTGCCGGGTCCCTCGAAGGCATTTGAAGACTCGGCTTAGCGGCCTTGTATTTCGTTGCAATTTCATTTGTCGGGTCCCTCGAAGGCATTTGAAGACTCGGCTTAGCGGCCTTGTATTTCGTTGCAATTTCATTTGTCGGGTCCCTCGAAGACATTTGAAGACTCGGCTTTGCGGTCTTGTATTTCATTGCAATATCCATTGCCGGGTCTTTGGAAGACATTTGAAGACTTGGCTTAGCGGCCTTGTATTTCGTTGCAATATCATTTGCCGGGTCCCTGGAAGACATTTAACCCTCGGCTTAGCGGCCTTGTATTTCGTTGCAATGTCATTTGCCGGGTCCCTCGAAGACATTTGAATACTCGGCTAACGGCCTTGTACTTCGTTGCAATATCATTTGCCGGGTCCCTCGAAGACATTTGAATACTCGGCTTAGCGGCCTTGTATTTCGTTGCAATATGATTTGCCGGGTCCCTCGAAGACATTTGAACACTCGGCTTAGGGGCCTTGTATTTCGTTGCAATGTCATTTACCGGGTCCCTCGAAGACATTTGGTTACTCGGCAAAGCGGCCTTGTCTTTTGTTGCAATATCATTTGCCGTGTCCCTCGAAGACATTTGAATACTCGGCTTAGCGGCCTTGAAGTTCGTTGCAATATCATTTGCCGAGTCCCTCGAAGACATATGAGCACTCGGCTTAGCGGCCTTGTATTTCGTTGCAATATCATTTGCCAGGTCCCTCGAAGCCATTTGTGAACACTCAGCTAAGCGGCCTTGTATTTCGTTGCAATATCATTTACCAGGTCCCTCGAAGCCATTTGAACACTCAGTTTAGCGGCCTCGTATTTCGTTGCAATGTCATTTACCAGGTCCCTCGAAGAACTTTGGATTCTCGGCTTAGCGGCCTTGTACTTCGCTGCAATATCATTTGCCGGGTCCCTCGAAGACATTTGAGCACTCGGCTAAGCGGCCTTGTATTTCATTGCAATATATTTTTTTGCCGGATACCTCGAAGACATTTGAAAACTCGGCTTAGTGGCCTTGTATTTCGTTGCAATATCATTTGCCGGGTCCCGCGAAGACATTTGAGCACTCGGCTTAGCGGCCTTTTATTTCGTTGCAATATCATTTGCCAGGTCCCTCGAAGCCATTTGTGAACACTCGGCTAAGCGGCCTTGCATTTCGTTGCAATATCATTTGCCGGGTCCCTCGAAGACATTTGAGCACACGGCTTAGCAGCTTTGTATTTCGATGCAATGTTATTTATTTGCCGGATCCCTCGAAGACATTTAAATACTCGGCTTAGCGGCCTTGTATTTCGTTGCAATATCATTTGCCGGATCCCTCGAAGACATTTGAGTACTCGGCTTAGCGACCTTGTATTTCGTTGCATTATCATTTACCAGGTCCCTCGAAGCTATTTGAACACTCGGCTTAACAGCCTTGTATTTCGTTGCAATGTCATTTGCCGGGTCCCTCGAAGACATTTGATATCGGCTTAGCGGCCTTGTATTTCGTTGCAATATCATTTGCCGGGTCCATCGAAGACATACGAAGACTCGGCTCAGCGGCCTTGTCTTTCGTCGCAATAGCATTTGCCGGATCCCTGGGAAGATATTTGAACACTCGGCCTAGCGGAATCGTGTTCAAGTAGCTTCCTCGGGACTTTGCGAAAAACTATGTGATCCCTATGATCAACGTTGAAACATTTTCACCGTTGATTCAATGTTGAGTCAGCGTTATATGTCGCATGGTAGGCTTTGTTTGTTTGTTTGATTTGAGGTTTAGAGTCCCCGTCAACGCTGTAAAGGTCATTTTGGAGACGTTGCTTCCAATTTTGTGGGACTTTTACCCGACATTGAGACGTAATGACATCTCAAGCCCTGCCGCCCAATGAAACCAATAGGGTTTATAAGCATGGGCGGACCGACTCGCATCGCTTTGCCTGGGCAGGTTTAGATCCTCTAAGCGCTTTACCAGTACTCGTGTGCGGGTCGGTTTCAGCTCTGCGTGGAAGCATCAAGCAGACCATCTATTTCTTCAAGCCCGGATGTGCGGGGGCGACGCATGGTAGGCTTTAAATTTTAAATACGATGCGACCACCCCGGCACAACGTGTAAAATCTGGACTGGGCTCATCTGCTGGGATGCTGGCAAACAGTGTTAACCCGGATCAGATGCCACAAAACGCGGCATCTAATCAGGATCTACAATGTTTGATCAGATTGATTGGTTGATTGATTGATTGATTGATTGATTGATTGATTGATTGATTGATTGATTGATTGATTGGTTGGTTGGTCTATCTATATATCGATCGATCGAACGATTGGTTGATTGATAGACTGAGATTGATTGATTGATTGATTGATTGATTAATTGATTGATTGATTGATTGATTGATTGATTGATTGATTGATTGATTGATTGATTGGAGTTTTGCGACACGTCATTCCTTGTGTTCGTCGCCCAGGGAAAGGAGAAAAAGAGATAGAAGAGACAGTAGAGGGGCAGTGGAGGAAGAGGAAAATAGATGGCAGTGAAAAAAAAACAGAAGTAAAAATACCACTTCCTCTCTTACCCCACCTGCTGCAAGGACAACTGGACTTGTCCAACTGTAAGCCAATGTCAGATGGACGCATACACAATACCTTTGCCTCACTCAACTACCCCTACAAAGAACAGGAAGAAAGGGGTTAATCTAAGGGTAAAAATTGGGTCAAACTCTCCATTTAGGACCCTTTTCCCACACTACACTGAGAGATAAACAACCAACCAGTGTTCTCAGTACTTTGATTGTTTCTGCTATGGAGACAACTGTTGGGACTTCCTGTTTGCATTTGGCCCCTCTGAAAAAGGGGTCTTCTTTTATTCCGAAGAAGCGAATTTATTAGGAGTGGACCGCTATTGATTGGAAATGTTTTCGAAAGAATTCACTTTTGATCCGCTTGCGCCGTGAAGTCACATGAAAGATATTTCTCTATTACTGCGGTGCATTTCACAATTTTTTTTTTTTTTTTGTTGTTGTTGTTGTTGTTTGGTCCATTTTGATGCTTTTTGTCCATTTTCACAAATTAAATTCAACATGTCCATTAAGTTCCGTATCAAATAATTGCAAACATACCAAATAATAATTTAACACTTCTTGTAATAAATGGAAACTTCAACCTTATATATAGCAGGAGTCCATTTCAAAATTTAGGGGTGTCAGGTTGTGTTCTTTGTGTTATTTGGGAAATGGCTTAACTTTTTGCAAACAGTGTAGGCCCTGATCAGACGCCGCGTTCTGCGGCGTCTGATCTGGGCCTGCACTGTTTGCCATAAATGGGTTAATCATCTTAACCCTTCTCTTGCTGAATATTCATTTAAGCCACACCCATTTCTGTCTATCAACCAATCAAAATACTTAATGTAATTTATTGCTACAAATTCATAAACTGAATGCCAAACAGTGTAGATCATGATCAGATGGCTTCTTCAGAAGCCATCTGATCTGGATCTACACTGTTTGCAAAGATAGGGGTTGTCGTGAACAGCATGATAAGAGTTAAAACTCACTGCAGTCCATGAAACCCATGGGGAATACTCCCAGGGAGAGTGTGTGGGTGGGGGTGGGGGGGGGGTGGTTATCTGACCTATGCCTGCTACATAGGCTAGGACTATTTTGAGGGTTTTAGGAAAATGCTGGTAGTTTTATGGGTCTGGCCATTTAGCAGATATTTTGGGGGTCACTTCTAAACCTGAATAGTTTTAGGTTTTAGAAGCTGTTTTAATTATGTTATTATTTCCCTTGGTGCAAAACAATTCAGTGGGTGTATATAGTAATCACAGAGCTGTACTGTCAGAGATTTTTTAAATCTCTTTTGTTACCAAATACAATCATAGTTAAAACACATTTCGATTTCTTTACAGAAGGCAAGACAGTATAAGTTGGGTGGGGATTATGGGTGGTATGCTAAAACTTGCGGAAATTTCTTTGGGTCTGATGATATATTAGATATTTTGTGGGGTACACTGTCAATCTTGGTATTTGTTGGGTCGAGCACTAGATGCTGTGCCCAAGCCTATGTAGCAGGCAAAATTCGGAGAACCTTGAAATACTCTGCCCAGGAACACATGTAAATTTGACATATTAATTGTATGCAGAAATGAATCCGTGTAAGCCATGCTGTGTTCGCAGAAATTTCCACCAAATAGCTCCAGTTTTTTTTTGACAGCGTAAAAGTTTCAAGCCTTACACCCCCCCCCCCCCCCTCCCCCGCCGCCAAATATTTACATGATGTGTGAAACTGTGGAACGCACCCTGTAACCCCTTGGTAAGACGAATAACTCTGTATGGACCAGATGTGTGACATCACGGGATTTAGCTCTATAAACAGTCCTTTCAGTTCTAAATATCATTTGTTTTTTTTTTTTTGTTTTTTTGTTGTTGTTTTTTTTTTTTTTTTTGGTCAGGAACAAAGTAGATCTAGGTCGTTACGAAAACACGCCTATACAAATACATTGTAAATTTTACCGCCAAAAAAAGAACATTTTAAGATGTAAAAGAGTGATTTTTCTTATTTCTGCTCAAAATATAGATTGGTAGGCCTACTCGTAAGAACCGCCTCATCGAGGCGGTTTTAACGAGTACCCAAAATCTATATTTTAGAGCAGAAATAATAAATAATAAGGTTTGCCCCTGTAAATCCCAGCTTTACTATATAAAAGTGGGGTTCGAGGAGGTCAAATTATATACATAGGTGTGTTTTCATAAAATGATGTTGTTTGTTGGTTTAGCCTGCATTCATGATGATAAAATGACGCCTTTCAGAATAAAGGAATATGCTCGATATGTTTTCTCATTTTTCGTCCAAATATAGATTGTTGGGTTCTAAAGAGTATACACAATCTAATTTTTTCAGCGAAGTTATGGAAAATATTGAACATTCCCGTAAACCCCACTTTTCTCTATTTACAATGAGATTTAGAGGTTTGTTGGCTGCCCGGCATGCAAATAGGCGCTATCAAAATGTCAGTTATGGGTGGCGGACTTATACTCGGCTGTTTCCGTTTGTTTTTGTTTTTTCGGCGGACATACTGACATTGACCAATCTAATCACAAATACAAACATTAATTATGGGTGCTCGTTAGAACAACCTCAACGAGCACATGTAGCAAAACTCAAACCACTTTATCCCCACTTTCTCCGAATAAACCCATTTTACACGGGGGATTCGTACGCGGTGTTCCCATTGTATTTCAGCAACCTCAAAGCAAGTCATTAATTTCTCGAACTGTCATTTTTCTGTTCCATAAATTGCATACCAGAATTGATTTGCTTCAGGAAAAAAATAAGTGATTTGGCAGGAAGGCAGGAACTAAAGCGAGCATCCGCATTATAAATGGGTCTAAAAATGGTACATGTATGCGCACATGCGACATGTGAGCTGGAGCACAGCATTTCCTGCAATTTGCATGTGCGCCAAGCGAAGACTCACATCAGCCTGTGCATTCGCGCAGTCTGATCAGAGACTTCGTTTTGCACTCTAAGGATAGCTAAGGGCCCAATGCTCCTTCATGCAACAAGAGAAGTCTCTGGTCAGACTATATGGATGCGCAGGCTGATCTGATTCTTTGCTGGGCGCAGATGTAAATTGTAGGAAATGCTGTGCAAAAAGACCACAAACACGTTCATTCAGAACCTTTCGGATTGTATTGTTTTTATTGTTACGAGTAATAAAAAAAACCTTTCTTCTTGTAATCTAAAATGCAAGTGCTAGGACAATAAACCAAGAAGAAGAAGAAGAAGAAGAAGAATGGCCGTTGTCTCAAGCAAACAAGTCGGCCAGCGCGTACGGAGACATTGGAACGAATCTTAGTTTATACTAATTAATTTTCGTGCGGATTTTTTCACGCGCGAGAGAGTGTGGCAGTGACTATTACACCACTGCTACCCATTTACACCTGGGTGGAGTGAGGCAGTGTCATTACATGTGTTACCCAAGGACACACCTCGGTTCCTGGGCGCCGTATTCGTGTGCACAATTTGTTTGATTTGAGGTTTAACGTCCCCGTCAACACTGTAAAGGTCATTTTGGAGACGTTGCTTCCAATTTTGTGGGACTTTTACCCGACATTGAGATGAAATGACGTCTCCAGCCCTGTCGCCCAATGAAACCAATAGGGTTTTTAAGCATGGACGGTCAGACACTCGCACCGCTTTGCCTGGGCAGGCTTAGATCCTCTAAGCGGTTTACCGGTACTCGTGTGCGGGTTGGATTCAGCTCTTCGAGGAAGCATCATGCAGCCCATCTATTTCTTCAAGCCCCGATGGGCGGGCCCGCTTCGAACGCACAACCTCTCGATCATGAGTCGAACGCGTTAACCAACGAATCTTCATCCTCATACTGTTAAAAGTCTAAATATGCAACACTGAACAATTTTCAGCCATACGAGATTCACGATCCAGAACCAGAGTGGACAGCAGTATAGATCCTGATAAGCTGGCTTCCTTTGGCCCCCATCCATCGTAGATTGGAGAAATAGATCGGACTGCGCAATACTTCCGGGCGGAGCTAACACCGACCGCACACGAGTACTTGTAAACCGCTTAACGGTCTAAGCTTACCCAGGCCAGTGGTGTGAGTCGGACCGTCCCTACATATAAACCCTTGGTTTGTTCGGGCGGCAGGGAATTGAGATTTCATTTCATCTCAATGTCGGGTAAACGTCCCACAAAACTAGTAGCAACGTCTCCAAAATGATCTAAATAGTGTTGACGCGGACGTAAAACCTCAATTCAAACAGATCCTTTGAAGACAGCCAATCTGAGCAATCATTTCTAAAACACGCCTATACAAATACACTGCAGATTTTACCGCCGAAAAAATAAAACTAAAAAATTTAAGATGAAAAATTGTGATATTTTTTTTGATAGATTGTGGGTCATCGAGGCGGTTCAAACGAGTACCCACACTCTATTTTTAGAGCAGAAATAAGAAAAATAAGGTTTACCCCAGTAAAACCCAGTTTTACAATATAAAAGTGGGTTTCAAGGAGGTCAGAATTATATAGGCGTTTTTCGTGATGAAGTTTCGATATGTAAGTTCAGCATGGTTAGGGATTCCAGGTATTGTCTGAACTGTCAAGTAATAACAGGAGATACTTCAGTAATGCGCATGTCAATTTGATTGTTGAAGAAGTGTCTATCATGTTTAAGTTGATGGTAAATGACCGATAGACAGTTTTTTGGCACAAGCAAAAACATAAATCATGTTTCAATAGTATCGTCGGAAAACATATTGTCAGGTAACACAGTCCGTGCAATTAACCCTTTTTGTACCAAATGGAATCTTCCTCCTTATATAGAGCAGAAGTCCATTTCAATATTTAGGGGTGTCAGGTTGTGTATTCTTCAAAATTTATTTGGAAAATGGCTGAACTTTTTGCAAACAGTGTAGGTCCCTGATCAGACGCCGCGTTCTGACCTGCACTGTTTGTCTTGGTACCCATTTTGGGGTTACCTGTACAAAATGGATTAAAACCCAACCAAACCCCACTTTATATAGAGTAAACCGGGGGTTACAGGGGTAAACAGTATTATTATTTCTGATCCAAGACATAGGTTGTACGTTCTTATTGAGGCGGCCCTAGTGAGCACCTACGATCTATGTTTTGAGTATTAAAGGAACTCATTTTTGATTTTTATTTGCCTTCACTGCAGCTGGTGTTGTGCCGTGTGGCGGCCGTAAAACGTCTCCCCGTACATCAACCATAGTGTAGTTTATATTTTACTTTTGGTCCTTTGAGATCAGCGTGAATATTTAGAGAAATCAGAAATAAATCTTTTGTTTAGACTCATATTCTAGACAGGTTTTTTATTTTTTGGACCCCAATTTGATTTATATCAGTCTTTGTATCGACTGCCTATTCATAATTTGCAAAATTGCAGTATGTTTCCTTTGGCTTTCTTTGCCGGATCATTACAGGGTCACTGATGAGGCTTTATTAGCCGAAACTACGTAGTATGACCCATCTTCTTTCTTATGAATGTTTTCATTGCTCTTAAAGGAACTCATTTTTGATTTTTATTTGCCTTCACTGCAGCTGGTGTTGTGCCGTGTGGCGGCCGTAAAACGTCTCCTCGTACATCAACCATAGTGTAGTTTATATTTTACTTTTGGTCCTTTGAGATCAGCGTGAATATTTTGAGAAATCAGAAATAAATTTTTTGTTTAGACTCATATTCTAGACAGTTTTTTTTTAATTTTTTGGACCCCAATTTGATTTATATCAGTCTTTGTATCGACTGCCTATTCG
Organism: Lucinisca nassula; assembly: GCA_963580285.1. Classification (NCBI taxonomy): domain Eukaryota; kingdom Metazoa; phylum Mollusca; class Bivalvia; order Lucinida; family Lucinidae; genus Lucinisca; species Lucinisca nassula. The sequence goes on from OY757024.1 coordinate 21,268,066, forward strand.
AAACTTGCAAAATTGCAGTATGTTTCCTCTGGCTTTCTTTGCCGGATCATTACAGGGTCACTGATGAGGCTTTATTAGCCGAAACTACGTAGTATGACCCATCTTCTTTCTTATGAATGTTTTCATTGCTCTTAAAGGAACTCATTTTTGATTTTTATTTGCCTTCACTGCAGCTGGTGTTGTGCCGTGTGGCGGCCGTAAAACGTCTCCCCGTACATCAACCATAGTGTAGTTTATATTTTACTTTTGGTCCTTTGAGATCAGCGTGAATATTTTGAGAAATCAGAAATAAATTTTTTGTTTAGACTCATATTCTAGACAGGTGTTTTAATTTTTTGGACCCCAATTTGATTTATATCAGTCTTTGTATCGACTGCCTATTCGAAATTTGCAAAATTGCAGTATGTTTCCTCTGGCTTTCTTTGCCGGATCATTACAGGGTCACTGATGAGGCTTTATTAGCCGAAACTACGTAGTATGACCCATCTTCTTTCTTATGAATGTTTTCATTGCTCTTAAAGGAACTCATTTTTGATTTTTAATTAATAAGAAAATAAAAAATAGAAAATTAATTATCATTAAAAAGGCCCGTTTTACATCCGAAACAACAGTGCTGATTTGTTTGTAATATTTATGAGTACTAAAAATGTCATGTCTCACGCTGATGTGAATATGAAGACAATTACCGAATACTGTTTTAATATTTGTGAGCAGGACAAATATTGGAATATGATGACCATTGATGGATATTATTTTAATGTTTATGAGCAGTGAATGTATTAGAATATGAAGACCATTATCGAACATTTTTAATATTTATGAGCAGCAGTTAAATATCAGAAGATAAAGACATTTTAATATTTATGAGCAGGACAAATATCAGAATATGAAGACCATTACTGAATGTTATTTCAATATTTATAAACAGGACAAATATCAGAATAAGAAGACCATTTCTGAATGTTATTTTAATATTTTTTAGCTTGACGGGTACATTTACCCAATGTCGGGACAAAACGCCCGTGGGATTAAGGATGGAACATACCAAAACATTGTACCGTTATCATCTCCAAAGCAACAGCTATTTTATGTCTGAAAAAACAGATTTCCAGCCTGCTCATTAGCCGTAGAGGCGGCATAGGTAGCAAGATAAAATAATGAATGCCATCAAACAAGCATCAAATTATTGTAAATGTCAACAGATTGTGGATAAACAAGTTAACCCACGGTGTAAGAGCGTTGTTATGAAGGGGAATGAAGACACCTTCAGGGGAGGCAACTCCTTCAAAATTATTTTGTCTCCCATGTCAGTAGGAGTCTACTCTTAAAGGAAAGAATTTGCTCCTGCGGAGCAAATTCTTTCCTTTAAGAATAGACTCCTGTTTTGCATTCTTCACAGTTGCTGAGTTGAGAAGGTCAAGACAGTTATCTCCCTTATAAATAAACTGAATGGCTGAAAATTTGCCAAATGTATCAATTCACCTGAAAATAACATAAATAAGGAAAGGAATTTCGAGATTTGTATACAATATGCGCGGTAGAACGCCTACAATACTGTTACTTTCTGTAACAGGTCGACTTATTACGTGACTCGATGGTTCAGCTGGTATAGCGCTCTCACGGACAGGTCGACTAATTACGTGACTCGATGGTTCAGCTGGTATAGCGCTAGCGCTCTCACGGTCTGCGAGAGGCTCTAGGTTCGAGTCTCAGGCAGGTCATATTTTTTATTATCCGGTGTCTTTAAGTTTAAGTTGGTTTTGTTAAGTGATTAACGACCCTGCAAACGCTATCAAGGTCATAACGGACCCGTCAGTTAAGCAAACCACACTTTTCCTGGGCAGGAGTATTCATATTTTACTATACACCCCGTCGTAAGGTATTCATGATGTGGCCACAGTCAGTTTCGGACCAACACCACATCTTGTAAACATGATTACAATGAGAACAGTGCCCCCCGCCCATCGGGGCTTGAAGAAATATATGAGCTGTATGATACTTCCACGCAGAGCTGAAACCGACCCCGATCGGCAAGGCTGATCACGACACAGTCCTTGTAGAATACGATATAAAAGCTAAACGAATCAGACAAGCCCCGCGTAAAATATTTTTATACAAACGTGCGGATATGGATGGTCTGCGAGACCATATGGCGCGGTTTAAGGATTCGTTCCTTTCCTCTGACCTCTCACGCATGTCTGTCAACGACATGTGGGTCAGTTTTAAGTACGAATTAATCACGGCAATGGAAAGGTTTATTCCAACAGAAATGACCAAAACCAAGTATAGTGCACCATGGATTGATAACTCATTAGAAGACGTAATAGGATGTGTTTTCGTGCTCGCAAGTCTACCTGCCCTGACATTAAGAACCATTACAGAAGGTTCAGAGCACATGTACAAAAGGTAATTAGAGATGCATATTGGAAGCATGTTTCCAGCATATTTACCTTCGAAGATGACAACATAGATCCCGATAGCCCCAAGAAGAATAGTTTTTCGTCATTTGTAAAATCTCCCATTTGGGATCACTTCGCTAAGGGAAAACGGAATTTTGAAAACAGACTCGCGAGATAAGGTCAACATATGCAACAAACAGTTTCAGTCTGCATTTACGCGAGAAACTGACGGTGAGCTACCATCTAAAGGTAATAGTCCGTTCCCTACTATGGGGGACATAACAGTTGACCTTAAGGGGGTCGCTAAACTGTTGGGTAAGCTCAAAATACATAAGGCATCTGGGCCAGATGACCTGAATGCCAGGGTGCTTAAGGAATGTAGTGCTGAAATTTCTCCTGTGCTGGCCTTTATTTTCAATGAATCACTTGCCTAGGGCACTGTACCAGATGATTGGCGACAAGCCAATGTTACCCCGGTCTATAGAAAAGGTGAAAAATACGATGCAGCAAATTATAGACCTGTGTCGCTAACATGCATCTGTTGCAAAACCCTGGAGCATATATTAGTCAGCAGCATTAACAAGCACTTAGCCTTTGAGAGCATTCTTGCTGTCTGTCAACATGGTTTCCGAAGTCAAAGGTCTTGCGAAACTCAACTAGTTCAATTCTTCCATGACATTGTGAGTAATCTGGATGGAGCCATAAACCGTGGCCACAAACAGACTGACTTGATCATCATGGATTTCGCCAAGGCCTTTGACAAGGTACCTCACAGAAGGCTATTGTACAAATTGGACTACTATGGGATAAGAGGATCCACACATAATTGGATTAGCTCATGGCTCTCCGGGCGCTCTCAACAAGATGTACTTGACGGCCAAGCGTCTGATCCAGTCCCTGTTCTTGTCCCACAAGGTTCGGTCCTGGACCGGTTCTCTTTTTGATATTCATCAATGACCTCCCTGATAACATCAGGTCATCTGTCCGTTTGTTTGCTGATGATTGTGTCCTGTATAGGGACATATATTCTCCTTCTGACTGTCGCATTTTACAAGATGACCTGGATCGACTTGCACAAATGGGAAGCAGATTGGCAGATGAAGTTCAATGTAGCCAAATGCCATTCAATGAGGTGTCACGACACCTTCAGGGCAAGCAAATTAAGTATGATTACACACTACACAAGCAAACTTTGGAGCAAGCTCATTCCACCAAATATCTTGGTATCACCATCACTGACGATCTCGATTGGGGTCAACATATCTCTGAAATAACATCTAAAGCAACTAGGACCTTAGGATTCCTCAGACGTAATTTGGCTTTTGCACCTCGGCAGACAAAGGATGTTGCATATAAAACATTGGTTCGCCCTCAGCTTGAATATGCATCACCCATTTGGCATCCATATGTTAAAACTCAGATTCAGCAGGTGGAGAAGGTGCAGAGGACAGCTGCTCGATGGACCTGCAGACGATGGCGAAATAGAAGTAGCGTCGGTGACATGCTTGATGAGCTAGAGAGGCCATCCCTGGAGACCCGTCGTGAGCAGTCCTCCTTAACCTTCTTCTACAGGATACATTCTGGTACAGTATCAATTAACAAGGAGAAGTATTTGGCCCCTGCAACAGTGTCAACCCGGACAAGGACATCAAGAGCAAATAACTCACAGTATCGTAGGTACCAGTCAAAAAGTGATGCCCTGAAAAACTCTTTCTTCCCTAGAACTATTCCTCAGTGGAATAGTCTTCCATCTTCTGCGGTGAATGCCAAGACTGCAGAGGAGATCAAAGCCCGCACAGTATAAGATTGAGACTCAGAGGTATGCGTTTTAGGATACCTCTGTGTTTGGATTGTAAATAGTTTTAAGGACTCATCCAGAGATGATTTTTTTTGTGTGCTAAATTCTAAATTTAGCCACCCACCCAACTGAGGTAATGGCCAAATATGACCGACTCAGTATGAGAAGAAAGATAGATAGATAGACCCGCACACGAGTACTGGTAAACCGCTTAGAGGATCTAAGCCTGCCCAGGCAAAGTGGTGCGAGTCGGCCCGTACATGCTTATAAGCCCTATTGGTTTCATTGGGCGGCAGGGCTTGAGTTGTCATTTCATCTTAATGTCAGGTAAAAGTCCCACAAAATTGAAAGCAACGTCTCCAAAATGACCTTGACAGTGTTGACGGGGACTTTAAACCTCAAATCAAACAAACAAACAATGAGAACAGCATACAGGACAAATAATATACACACACAATACAGTTAAAATTCGATGGCTCGAACACCGATGGCTCGGTTGGCATGGATGGATCGAAACTGTTCTTCAATCCTTAGGGAATTCCTTCAGAGTGAGAGAGTGAGTGTTTGGATTTTACGTCTCACCAACAGCTAAGGTCATATGGAGACGGGACCTCGGTTTAAAGACTCATCTGAAAGTTTGGAGAAGCCCGGGATCGATCCTGCGATCCCTGATTTACAAGGCGACTAGCGTAACCACTACACCACGGAGGCTTCTGGAATTCCTTCAGATAAAGATTAGTGAGGGATAATTTGGAGATATTTTTTCTATTATCTTACAAGTGTATGTTGTATGTACTCATTAGAATCGCCTCTTCCACGATATACAGCAGGTCTTCGATGGCTTCGATGGCTCGAACACCGATGGCTCGTTTACCATGGCTGAGTCGAACCCGTACTTGAGCCCCTACATTAGAAATAGTAGGGGATAATTTCGGAGATTATCGCTTTTTACCTTGCAAATGTATGCTATGTGTATTCATTAGAATCGCCTCGATGATAGGATTCTAATGATAATTTCGGAGATTATCGTCTTTTACCTTGCAAATGTATGCTATGTGTATTCATTAGAATCGCCTCGATGATAGGATTCTAATGAGTACACACAGCATACATTTTTATTATAGAACACCGGCAAGTTGTCCAAAAGTATCTCGTTATGCATCCATACAGTAACCTTCAGTGGCTCGAACTGTCCCTGTTTCGAATAGTTCTTCGTGGTCCTAAAGGTGTTTGAGCCATTGCAGTTCGACTGTACATCTGTATTGTAAACAAAAACGAAAAGATATCCGCTTTCTGGCATAGTGCTATCAGTTACCTTTAATGGCTCTAACTACCTCTGTTTCGGACAAATGTCCATGGTCCCAAAGGGGTTCGAGCCATTGAAGTTAGACAGTATGCATATGGGCAACATCAAGCGAAGCTGTGTCTCCAGTCATGAGCGCCCGACCACCCAGCATCCGAACAATCTGATCTGAGTTTTGCTGAGCGTTTATGGATAGTCATTGGCTTAAATCTTCTTGTTTGTTTGATTTGAAGTTTAACGTCCCCGTCAACACTGTAAATATGTTCTATAAAAGGGTTATCCTTTGGAAGCAAGGAATACACCACAGAAGCGAAAATTATGGAGTGTACATGTTTTCTGGGCCAGACTAGCTAGTTTCGGCCAATTAGGCCTCATCAGTGACCCTCAGATATTTTCAAAATTCCACAATGGAATCAATGATCCCAAAGGACAAGAAAATATAATCTACACTATGAAGTAGGGCAGGGAGACGTTTTACCGCCGCCACACATTCCCACACACCAGCTGTAGTGAAGTTAAATATGTTCTATAAAAGGGTTATCCTTTGGAAGCAAGGAATACACCACAGAAGCGAAAATTATGGAGTGTACATGTTTTCTGGGCCAGACTAGCTAGTTTCGGTCAATTAGGCCTCATCAGTGACCCTCAGATATTTTCAAAATTCCACATTGGAATCAATGATCCCAAAGGACAAGAAAATATAATCTACACTATGATGTAGTGCAGGGAGATGTAAAGGTCATTTTAGAGATGTTGCTTCCGATTTTGCGGTACTTTTACCCGACACTGAGATGAAATGACATTCCAAGCCCTGTCGCCCATTGAAACCAATAGGGTTTATAAGCATGGCCGACTTGCACCGCATTACCTGGGCAGGCTTAGATCCTTTAAGCGGTTTACCAGTACTCGTGTGCGGGTCGGTTTCAGCTCTGTGTGGAAGCACCATGCAGCCCATCTTTTTCTTCAAGTAACTCTTCTTGAGAGGACAGGGGAAATGTATGTTCTGACTGAGGGTACTTTGTATTCCCTGTAAAAAAACGTGCCCAAAGGCACCTTTTTCCCTTGCTGTGCACTTATTTTGTTTTTAATTAATTGATTGTTTTGGGTTTATCGACACGTCAACCCTTGTGGGTCATTTTGTGTCGTCTACCATGGCAGAGAAACGGAGCAAGAGATAGGAGAGATAGTAGAGGAGATGAAAGTGAGGGGCAGATGAGAAAGCGGAAAATGAATAGAAGATATAACAACACTACCCCTCTACCCTTACCTGCTGCAAGGACAGATAAGCCAATATCAGTTGGACGCCCTATAGTCTATAATAACTGCATAAAGAATGTCATCTTCGGTCGTATCCGGGAATTGCCGACATTTTCCGTCATTGTGGCGAAAATGGGATCCTAGTTTATGTAGGCCCTCGTCCCGGTTCAAGACCGAAATGTGCAAGTGTATGTGTATCGCTTGTTTTATCTGTTTGATCAGTGTCTCTCATGTTTTATAAACACTCTGCTCACTCTTTCGAGAGTCCCTTTCGACATACGGGATGACGACTAGGCTACACACTTCGGTCATGAACCGAAACATGGCGGCCTACAGGCTCATTTTGATCTAAGATCCACCTATTTTCACCACAATGTCTTAAATTGGCGGAAATTCACGAAGACGAGCGAAGAGTGAAAGTTTAGCAGAGAATGGTTTCATGTTGATTGAGTTTGCAAGCAATTTAATATATCGATAAATTCAGAAAACAAAATAAAAAAATCATTTCTAAATGATTATAAGAGCATGCGGTTTTCAAAGCAACTTTGGCAGAACAAATATCCCAATAGAACCCGTCTTTTTTCTGATGTGTACGTAATTAGTTCTTTGAATGACACTTCCTTGCTAATGATGCGATGCAATGTAAAAATGCATTTCCTTGGGGTATAATCGTGATGCATTGATGTGCATAACAGTGCAGATGCAAAACTATCAGGTAGTTCTCATCACGTGAACAAGTCTGCTAAATGAACCCCCTCTAAACCCCACTTTATATAGAGAAAACTGGGGTTTAAGGGGGTATGCCATATTTTCCTTATTTCTGCTACAAGACAAAGGTTGTGTTTGCAGTGTAAATAAGAAATATATCACGGATTTTCGTCAGAAAAGTAGCCATTTTGGAGGTGTCAAAATGCACTATGTTGCACGGATATGTTATCGTAATGTTGGGTCAATTGTTTGCAAATTGGCCCAAAGTTACCAAGCGCAGAAGCTTGGCATTAATTTCAATGAGTTGTACCAAATCCGGGTAATGGTTATTTATAGCCGCGTTTTCTTGTCGTTGTGACATGAAAGTGCTGTGACTCGGCTCATATGCTTGGGCACTGGCAAGCGGTGACATTACAGATGGACGGACGGGGATAATACATGATCCCCGCTTAGCCCCGCCCATCGAGGCTTGAAGAAACAGATGGGCTGCATGATGCTTCAACGCAGAGCTGAAACCGACCCGCACACGAGTACTGGTAAACCGCTTAGAGAATCTAAGCCTGCCCATGCAATGTGGTGCGAGTCGGCCCGTCGATGCTTATAAACACTATTGGTTTCATTTGGCGGCAGGGCTTGAGATGTCATGGCATCTCGATGTCGGGTAAACGTCCCACAAACCTGGAAGCAACGTCTCCAAAATGACCTTTACAGTGTTAATGGAGACGTTAAACGTCGGGCCCATCGGAGTCTAACTGTTGGTTTTCTTTTGCTCCAGCATTTCAGTGGTTTCTTGCTGTCGAGTCCTCACCGTTGTCTCACCTCTGTGGTTCTTTGATTTTTGTGTTCACGGAGATGTTGCACTGATGAGTTAGGAGGCCTTCATGCGGACTGAACAAATTATTTGTCTAAATCGCGACGGAAGTAAGGGCGAGGATTGTGGCCACGTAAAATCGATTTAAGCCCCCCAGTGGAAATCTTCCACTGACCGTTCCAATGCGGCTCTTCTGTGGCGATTTATTTATGTTGTTGTTTGTTACTTACTGTGTGTATCACTTTTGTCTTTTTATTTTGGATGGCCATATGGCCATTTTGTGGGAAAGTAACTGTCCTTATGGCCTTCCTTTGTTTAGGTTTCCATTATGGTCTTGTCGCTTAATGTTTGTTTTTCTTTCCCTTTGGTGTCTTTTATGGGTGGAGTAAGTTAATTGTATCAATTCCTGATCTTTGTTTTACTTCTACTTTTCAAATCAAAGAAATCAAAACATGATCCCCGCCTTTTATCGGGAAGTTTATTCAGGCAAAAGTACATCTTCTTCCAGCATTATGAATAATATAGTTCTTAGCATTACGTAAGTTATACACGCTCCTCCCTCAGTTTACAATGTTGCGATGGATTCCCCATCACCTTTTATAGAAATCAGTCAAGTGTAGCTGCTAACGAAGTGGCAGAATAAATGTATAGGCTCTGCGCTCTGGTTTCTCAGTTGTTGTTTTTTTTTTTGTGTTTTTTTTTTGGGGGGGGGGGGGAGGAGGGGGGCGGGGTACGGCCCTTTCAAGACTATTTCACTCATATCGAGCCGATCGTTAATCAGAGGTGGGCGAAAACCGGAGTACCCGGAGAAAAACCACCTGACCTTCCGTTGCAGAACTTGGCGTCTCACATGTAACCCGAGCGAGGCTCGAACCACAGCAGTGAGAGACCTAATGATCAAGATTCAGCGCTCTTAACCACTAGGCCACGGAGGCCCGTGGTTTCTCAGTTTTGAAATCAAAGAGCGTTGTGTTTGTATGTTTGTTCTGGTACTTTCAGGTAAGCTGCAATTTCCTATATGCATATCTAATTTTGTACTTCCAGTGTGTTAATAAATAAATAGAATATTGTTATTCTCATTAGATTGCATAAAATAATGTGTTTAATGTTACTTTAAATCAGATAAATACAAGTGTTTGAAATTTTAGTAAAATGCAGTTAGTTGTAGTTATAAGTAAACACGAGTAAATGATAGTTTTATCATTTTACTCTCATGTAATGCTAGTATCAACTGTTTATCTGTTTCTCTATATAAACGTCAACTGCATTTCATTACATGTTTAATAAAGTTGTGAAATCAAAGAGCGTTGTGTTTGTATGTTTGTTCTGGTACTTTCAGATACATCGATCCCGAGCTCAAATCAAATCAAATCTTTTATTCACTCTGATTACAAATAAATGTAATAACAAGAGGAGCGATACAAATAAGCAACATTTGGCGGCAAAACATTAAACACATACAAAACAAAACAACCAGAGGGCAACATTAAATTTTACGAGATGAAATCAGTACTCTCTCTCTCTCTCTCTCTCTCTCTCTCTCTCTCTCTCTCTCTCTCTCTCTCTCTGTGTGTGTGTGTGTGTGTGTGTTTGTGTGTGTTTGTGTGTGTGTGTGTGTTTTAAGCACGCAACTCTGAAACAGCAGCGAATCCACGGCATTGTGTGCTTTGATTTAGTCAGTCAACAAAAAAAACAAATCAAATTTATTTTTCTCAGCAACACGAAAACACGCCTATACAAATACATTGCAAACCCCATTGCCGAACAAAGAAAATTGTTGTCAATTCTCCAATCTCCGCCAAAAACACGGACCGCGGGCGCCCGCCCGAACCGCCTCATCGATGCGGTTCTAGCGAGCACCCCCAATCCAGCTCCCAGCGCAGAAACAAGAAAAATAAGGTCTACCCCCTGTAAACCCCAGTTGTACTATATCAAAGTGGGGTTCAAGGGGGTCAAAACCATACAGGCGCGTTCTCGTGATGGGTTATATAATATGATAACGAGAAGCAGAACATTATACAAACATACTGTTTCATGGCGGCACAGTGACATAAAGAGAATCGACAAAGGTCGAAAAATAAAAAAAAAAACAAAAAAAAACTTGAGGACAACAGTGGGTAGATCTGTAGTCATTACGTGTAATAAACTTATTATTTCATCATTTATCATTATTATTATTATTATTATTTATTTTATTTATCCGACCACACCCGTTCCTGACTTTGAACCAATCAGATACATGTAACTTATGTAATTTCAAACAGTGTAGATCCTGATCAGACTCAGAAGCCATGATCTGAATCTGCACTATGTGCAAAGATAGGTGTTATAAGGAATGGCAAGTTGTGGCAGACTGGTCCGTATGTAGTAAACTATTTTTCATTCACAAAATCAATTCCCTCCTGATACTTTTCTTCGAAAAGCGCGAAGAAAAATAATCAGCCGTAAAATGAAATAAATATTTTAATTGGTTGCAAAATGGAGAGTCACCAAAAAAAAAGATAAAAGATAACTCGTTCCACTGGCCTAATATACTGAGGCCTGGTAATGTAAGAGGTGTTCATTACACAGACTTGTTAACGTGATGCAGTGAATTCAAAAATAGCTTTAGCAGCAATAGTCACCTCTTACAGCCCGCGTCCAGGTTTTCGAAACATCGTTAAGCCTAGAATTAGCTGTGCTTCCGCGCTAACATGCAGTCTGAATGTCGCAAAAAAACATTTTATTTTTTGTCAACTTTAGTTTTATTAGTTTATACTAATTCATTTCAGTTCGATTGCGATGAAAGCTTCAAGCTTATTGAATCGCCAGCATCAAGGAAGTAAAAGAACAGCGTTTTAAGTATGAATATGCTGTTTTTGGTAGTTCTTTGAATTTATATCGAATGTGCTAGACAATATTAAGATCCGTAGGTAAAAAAAAAACAACATTTTGTTTATTTTATTTCTTTTCTGGTGCAGGATCGGCACAAAAAATCAGGGTCGGCCGGGTAAGCAGAAACACAGGTATTTTAGACCTTGGCTTAACAAACTCGTTAGTGGTCAAAATCTTAACTGTTCTGGCAGTTCAGAATAATTTCTTCAGAAAAAAGATTTTAGTTCATATCGGTGAAGGCCATGGCAAAATGCTTTCACCTGTTGTGCCATTCATTAAAGACAAAATTGTAAATTAGTTTGTTTTTTCTGTCTTTTTCTCCTGAAAATACTTTTTGTTCTAGCATGATTCACTTTAAAAACCAGAGAGAGGCAGAGCAAAACATACACAATGTCAACCTTAGACTCAGGGAAGTATCTGCAAAGTCTGGTCAAAGCTTTTGCAGCCTGAAAGGAGCATTGATGGATACAAGTACTTTTCAACGACAAGTGAAGACTCAGATCAGACTGCGCTGGTCTGAGTCTTCACTGAGTCGCGCATGCCAGTTTTGTGGCTTTGCTTTTTCACGACTTACCCAATTTTCAGCTACATAGAACTTTCTTCGCTATATACAGTAAAATTCCCGCTATTAAGACCACCTAATATTAAGACCAATTCTGCTTTAAAAAGCTTATTTAGTAGGTTGCAGTTCTTCTTTTTTGTGTTTTCTGTCTACAGTGTCCTCTGGTCAGAGACCACCTTCGGGAATGTTCAAAAGTGGTCTTAAAGACCACTTTTGAACAGTTCCAAAGGTGATCTTAATATATGAATTTTACTGTGTAACAGGAGTCAATTTCAAAATTAAGGGTGTCAGGATGTGCATATATAAACTGATTTAGAAATAACTTCTCTGTTTGCAGTAAATGCCATGGACCCAGTATTTCAAAGCCTCGTTAGCTTAAAGAGCTCGTTAGTGGACATATTTTGTTAACTGTTCTAGCTTGTACAATATCTAAACATTTTGCTGAAAAAAATGAGTAGCTTTTGCTTTTACAGCAAAAATATTAGTAAATGATCAAAATTTTAACGATTTGTTAACTTACGACGTCGTTAGTTTGGAACAACTGACCCCTGATCTCACGCCGTGTTTTCTGTTGTCTAATCGGGGTCTTCAGTATTTGTCAATTTCCCGGGGTTTTTTTTGTTGTTGTTGTTGTTTTTTGTTTGTTCTCCGTCTAAAAGGGGTTACTGCCTGTTTTGTCATCTTTGTTATTGTAAAATCATTAAAGAGAATATTTGTAGAAATTTTATTTCTCACCTGCACATTAATCATAAACAAGAAACACATCATAGCATACGCGTATCAAAGAAAATATTTTGGCAAGTGAAATGAACATGTGTTCATGTAATCATCATTGTTCTGAAATAAATTTGTGTTAATATGTTCTAAAGTACGTACAGACAGAATATTGTAATTACAGTCAGAAATAGTCACAAAGAGACAGAGCGCAGTGTCTGATCTGGGTCTTCGCTGTTTGCTTAAAGTACGGAAATTTAAAGGTTAAATGAAAAAGTAGTATTCGGGTCACTTTGGCGTCAAGACAATAGATTACGTAATAAACAAAGGACGAGAACAATAGATTACGTAATAAACAAAGGACGTGAGAGATGATAACAATGTATGATGTAATAAACAAAGGAGGTGAGAGATGATAGCCGGCAAAGGAGAAGATGACGAAATTACCCTAAATATCGGGGTGTGAGTTCGAGTAAATTACGCCGTAATTATCCTAAAGTTTGAGGCCTCGGGCGACGCGCGAAAGAAGTGCCTGCGGAATGGCGAGGTTTGCTGTTCCTGGTCAGGTCGGGGCGATCGGAGTCTACACCTTTCGCTCGAGCGCTTCCATCCCGATATTTAGGGAGATACTACCCGGTCGGGAACGATATTATTGACAATCGCCTTTAAACGGACAATGGAAGAGCGCTGGAAGAGAGCGTTTTGATCATCAGTTATCTATTCAATTTCTAAAGGCGTGAGAAACGTTGAATGGACTGCGCCCCAGGAAAAAAAGTAAAAGTAGTACGCAAAAGGGGAAACAACAACAAAATGATAAACGGATGATGATTAGCGTTGTTATCCTAAAAATGTTAGTGAAAGGAAAAAATCGATGACGCGACGTTGGTGCAACGTTGAATACCACGGCGTCTTATACGCATGTGTGTGTGTGTGTGTACGCGCGTGTCCGTTTTATGTCCAACCAACGACTAAGGGCATAGCGGAGACGGGGTGAAATATAAAGCTTGTCCGGAGCGTACCTCTGATAGTTTTAAAGGTAATTTAGTGAAACTCGATACACCGATGGGGGGCTATGAGAGAAATCGCGGAATGCAATAAACATAACACTGCTAACACTATTTACGGAGTTACTGCCCTTCTTAATAGGACCCCGCACAGTATTTTGGGTGCCCTATAGAAATCACCGAGTAAGTCAGTTTGTCGCATCTAAACCAAAATATTTAACCGGTCATTACTTTAAAAGTATTTACCCTACGCTCGCGAAACTTCGCATACATACCATCACAAGACCCTACTTTCTGACAAACGGTCATACCTGTATTGATTTTGGGTGCGCGTTTGTCAGGCCAGAACCAAACGACTTAAACTCGGTAAAAGTATTTGCCCTGCTCTCACACACATTCATACCATCACAAGACATATATTCTGACGACAAAGGGTCGTAATTACTTATTTTCTCTGAATTATCTCCCCTGTCTCAAAATAAAATATCTCCTGTTGTTTCATAACCATGGGTAATAAGGCTTTCATATTTCGCATGCGTAATCCTTATGACATTCTGCATTGAAAATCGCTTACTATTTACAGGCCCTTGCAGGGAAGGGGTCTTACAAATCCCTTATTTTTGCAGTCTTTGTTGAAAATCACTAACTAGGAAATTCTTAAGACTTTTGGTTTAAGAGTTACAACAGGCGGCTACTATATTTAGTTTATTTACATCTGACACTTAGTTCATTGATTAACCACTTGTTTGCGGGAATCCCGAAAGGAGTACCTTGGCAAACAGGTATGGCCCAGATCAGACGTCGCAGAACGCGGGGTCTGATCAGGGCCTACATTGCACACATCCGCACACGCTCACACCTACAATCGCGCACAAACTGCTTCAAACCCCAATATAATATGAAAAGTTTTTAACAAAATCCGACTTTCACTCTCCTATCAGACAATGAACTCTTTAAAGTAAAATCTGTGTTAACAATGACTACGACGCATACCGATTGGTTGCTATTAAAAACCGACCTATACTGCGAACAAATGACAGCCTCGTTTTGAAATCGCCGAAGAAAACATAAAGGTTGTAGTAAATAACTTCATTCTCAAACGAATCCGCAAAGAGAAAACACCAAGCGTTGCGTTCCAGGTAGGATGGGAAGGTTTCTGACATTATATCGGGCTTGCGGCGGAGAGGAGTGCATCGAAAAGGACACGCGCGTAATTAATGAAATCAACTGGAATTTCAACGAAAGGGGTCTATGTAATTGGATCGAGGACAACTATAAATTTCACTATGGCCAGGAACCCCGACTCACTTTTTACCGGGTAACTTCTCACCATGACGGGGAAGGCAACACGATCTACACCAGAAAGCAGATCTACGATACGGTAAAGCACTACTGGAAACGGCTAAAGCAAAAACTAAGGAGTGGTCAGTGTTATTTCTTCCCACCCGCAAGAACTCCGCCACCGGATAGCGGCGACAACCCCATCAGATATAAGCTGAGTACGGGAGAGCTGTATTCGATACCTACGTCCGGAGAGAAAAGTCCCATGTATTTGAAAGATGTTGAGTTTTACGAAAAGTGGTTCAAAGACTTACTCGCTTTTGTAACAGAATATCTGAGAGATGAGACCCTGAGCTTAGCCGTTTCCGATTAGTCATAACGTGAGAAAAAAGAAAGCGATTTCCCAATCGAACATTTGGGACCAGTTGTATTCTCGAACGAGTTAAGAGGAGAGACACCGGGTATTGGTGGTGGTGGCTGTGGTGGTATCTGTGGTGGTGGTGGTTGTGGCTATGGTGGTGGTGGTGGTTGGTGGTGGTGGCTGTGGTGGTGGTGGTGGTGTCTGTTTTGGTGGTACCTGTGGTGCTGGTTGTAGTGTCTGTGGTTGTGGCTGTGATGGTGGGTGGTGGTGGTGGCTGTGGTGGTGGTGACTGTAGTGGTGTCTGCGGTGGTGGTGGTGGCGGGTGGTGGTGGTGGTGACTGTAGTGGTGTCTGTGGTAGTGGTGGTGATGGTGGCTGTGGTGGTGATGGTGGCTGTAGTGGCGTCTGTGTTGGTGGTCAACGATGTGAAAAGTCTGTAAGAATAACCAAACTGCAAACTCTTGAAACGAAAATGAATCGATGCTCGGACTGTAACCGCGGGTTCTCGAGACGTGATGCTTTGTTAAGACACCAACGCAATACGCACGGTAGTGGGATAGTCCCAGACATGACAAACGGCATTACCTTCCAACACCGGTTTTCTATGGTGGTGACTGGCCCTAGCGGAAGCGGTAAAACGGAATGGACTAGAAAATTACTCCTGTCCGACCTCATATACCCTCCACCCGAGCGTATCGTATGGTGTTTGGTCAATGGTAAAGATTGTACGACGACTTGCAACGCACTCTTCCCCAGATAGAGTTTGTACACGGTATACCGGACAACCTGACTAGCTCCGAGTATGTGGATACCCGCAAAAGGAACGTCCTGGTTTTTGGCAACTTGATGACCGAGGCTAAATGCGATCAAAGAATTGTGGACCTCTTTACTAAGGGAAGTCATCACAGAAACTTGTCCGTCGTATATCTCACGGAGAATCTATTTCCGCAAGGAAAAGCCTGTAGAGACATCGCTTTGAACACGCAATACCTCGTCCTTTTCAATAATCCCATCGACAGACAACAAGTGGCGACGTTGGCGAGAAGAATTTATCCAGCATCCCATTCCACGTTTATGAAACGATTCGAACAGGCTACGAGTCAGCCTTACGGGTACCTGATAGTCGACATAAAATCGAGCACGCCCGAACAAGAGCGTTTACGCAGTGACATATTTCCGGTAGAAAGAAAGCGGAAATTAGAGGTATCCGAAGAGTCCGATATAAATGACGATGACAGTGACGATGACAGGGAATCGATAAGCGACGTAAACGACACGCATTACCCCTATATGAGACCTCCGGGTAAACGCGTCAAAGATGATCTGGCAGAAGACCGCCTGTGTCTAGAAATATGGGAGAGAAGGTTTAAGGAACCTCTAAGGCAATCGAATGCAGAGCGCTTTAAAGACAAGGTTAATAGCTACATCGAAGATGGGACTGCTCCCGAGGACGCTTATCATCGCGCAGCAAACGAGGACTTGCCCTCCCTCAGGAAAAGACTAAGACACGATTACGCGAGGTTTCTGGTGGATTATCACCGGCTGCAAAAGGATCCTACTCAACGGCAGATTCTACAGTCGGCTAAAACGTTAAGAATACAGCATGACATGAATGTCGACGAATCCATCCAGCAAGCCGTGAAACTGAGGAAGGATTTATTCGCCAGCGTTTGGCCCGACCATGTCTTGACAGAAACCGATGAAAACCAGGAATCCGATGCCGAATGAAATATACGTAAGAAGGTAAAGCATCGCTACATTTAGAGAAAAAAGATGGGTTCTATAGAAGTGTTTGACGCGAAACTGAATAAATGGGTGCCTTATGTCCCGGACTACGACGCGTGGTACCAACATTTCAAAGACTTGAGCGAGGGCTACGTTCAACCCGATCACGAGGGGCGGTATATCGTCGGTAGCGGTAGAAGAAACCGTCTTCTAAAGGAAATGGAAGATCAGCGACAAAAAGTAATTAAAATGCTAGAACAGCAAAAACCCGTGGTGAAATTGGTCACTCCCGTGGCTCAAGCGGTTGAAATCAGGCTTGGGGCCAATTACATCTGAAAGTAATTGATTAAATTACAATTACTTTTCCCTAAAAATGTAATTGATTAAATTACAATTACAACATCATATGAATGTAATTGATTAAATTACAATTACTTTTGCAATGTAATTGATTAAATTACAATTACTTTTGCAATGTATTATCTAGAAGTACTACAGGCATGACACTTTAACTCCCGTTAAACAAATACTGCTACTAATAATTAATAGATGTTCATTTAAACTACATGTTTAAAATGAAGCACAATCTCAAACAAACTTAATTCAAAACTAAATTTATGTAAGCTCTCTTTTAGCTTTTGTCAAGTTCTACCAGTACTTTTGAGTTGTTATAGTAAATGCATCCATTGTGAACAATCCACTAGTTCTCATAACCAAAGCCAAAATGACCTATCTGAATTACACTTTATCATCATCAGCTTTTCAAAAGTTGCATCTTTCAGTCTACACAGACAGACAGGCTGGACAAAAAGTGTAGACCCAGATCAGTCTGCTCATGGAGGAGCAGTCTTCATGTAAGAGCAGTTTGATCAGTGTCCCAGCCTGTCTACATAATTTGGGCACATTTAATAAAATGCAATTAATATTTTCAGATGAACTGTGTGAAGTGTTAGGAATTTAGTTTGTAAATCAATCTCAATGGTCAATATGTGATTAAAAACTAAATTTATCAACAGGAACCTGTAGACAAAATTTGAGTTGATATTGTTTTTCACAGTTACATGACAAACAGTGACTGGCAACAGTTATGTAATTTTTCACACCTGAATGGAGATTGACAACTCAACCTACTCAACAGAACAATAGAAAATTATAGATGTTCATACATTGTACAATTTACCTGTGAAAAAAAAAACCTGTAAAATATATATTAAAAACAGACATCTGAAAAGTTTATTATAATTGCCTAGAAATTTACAAAAAGATAACTTTTCTGAGGAGAAATGCATAAAAAAATTAAAAGGCAAACAGTGTGTACCTTGATCAGAGTGCTCTTCTAGAGTATCTTATCTGAGTATGCGCTGTTTGACCAGGTTTGTCTGTCCAATACCTCAGGGTCTTTATGGTTGTTGATAAAAACACTATGACTGCACAGCTTTACCCCATATACCTTACACACTTTAAAGAGAGACAACTATATGATCAGCTTTATTTGCACTTGTGCAGTCTTTATAAACTGATTTGAAAAACATTCAGCACATCCATTAACTTTAATGAAAGGTAACAGTTTGAAATGTTTAATTGCAGTTTATTAGGAATTGATATTATGATGAGTATACATACTAGCAAAAGTGTGTAAAAGAATTGGTCTGATGACCAGAATCCTTATATTTTTGCACAAACTCACAATTTATACATGTATATTAACAGAAATGTAAACAAATTGTAATCAGAAAATAATCATGATTACAGGCCAAAATATGGAAGTAATTGATTAAATTAAATTACTTGTAATCAGAAAAATGTCTGATTACTGATTACATCAGATTACTTGAAAATATGTAATCGATTACAGCTGATTACGATTACAGATTATGATTACCCCAAGCCTGGTTGAAATGGCAAAGTCAGAACTAGCACGATTACGAAAGGAGCATAAGGGCGAGGCCTCTGATCGTAAGAACGGGCAGTTGGTAGACTGGACAACCTTTAAATATTAAGCGACGATGAACAGCGATCAACTGACTCGTATACTTTCCGAATACCCCGTAACTGTCTGCGCAGCGAACCAAATTAAAAAACGAAGAGGAAGGTTCGTCATTTCCAACACATCCACGAGTTATCAAAGAGGGGAACACTGGGTAACATTTTATTTTCCCAAACACGGACCGTACGAATTTTTCGATTCAGTAGGAAACGATCCTAGAAGTTACGGCGTTGGGTTCGAAGAGGTACTCAATAAACCCTACTTAATGAACGATAAACAGCTTCAACAATCTAGTTCTAACGTATGCGGACTATGCTGCGCGTACTATGTGATGGCTAGATCTCGAGGAAAAACCATGCGAGACATTATCAAAGAATTCAACCCACGCCAGAAGAAGTTCAACGACCGCCTGATTGTGTCTAAAATGAAAAGAATGCTTAGAAGAAGACGGAAAGACTTTACATGAACATTTATACATGTATATATAATTTGCCACTACGTTGCGTGTAAATAAATATGTAAAACTATACGTTTGTTTTGTAATCATTTCTATCCTAATATGTTCTATAAAAGGGTTATCCTTTGGAAGCACGAAATACGCCACAGAAATGGAAAATATGAAGTGTACATGTTTTCTGGGCCAAACTAGCTAGTTTCGGCCAATTAGGCCTCATCAGTGACCCTCAGATATTTTCAAAATTCCACAACTGAATCGATGATCCCGAAGGACAAGAAAATATGAACTACACTACGATGTAGGGCAGGGAGACTTTTTACGGCCGCCACACGTTCTATCCTAATATGTTCTATAAAAGTGTTATCCTTTGGAAGCACGAAATGCACCACAGAAATGGAACATATGAAGTGTGCGGCCGTAAACACTCTCAAAATAAAAAGAAGGCAATGATCAGTAATCGATACAAGTAGCCAGGTCACCTCCCGTATTGTCAATTATATTTTTCAGGACCTAGATAACTCGCTAGTGGCTCGGGGTTAAAATACGAAGAAGACAAGTACTGTTCCGAGTCTGACACGTTTTATTGTAAAGGATAAATACGTATACGCATTCCTACGAGTTTACAATGCAATACAATTTACGATATAACGCTGTATGAATGTTCGTGCCGCTGTCTTTCAAATATTTCTCTCCGCCGTTCTGAAGCCTCTCTGGCTTCTCTTCGCAACTGGCGGCATCTTAACCACCAACACAACTCGTTAAATATTGTTAATGCCATACGCATTAATCCAAACATTGCTCACAGGTTCGTCTCCGTTAACTCTCCAGTTTTTACAGCGTTTGGATCCAATGTACTCGCTAAATTATCGGATGCTTTCCCGAAACCGCTTAAGGTCGCACTTGACCCGAACATGAACCCTGTCTGTATTTTAGGCGTTGCCCCGACCATCTTGATGTATGTCCAGTTCGGTGACCATTTGTAGTGTTCTTGGATGGCGTCGTCATCTCGTTCCCAAGAGCTGAGTTTTACATAACAACTGAAGCACTGACATAAATCCGATTTCCCCGTGTAATAAAGTCCCGCCCGTGCTAGTTGGTATTTATCCGGTTGCATCTGTTTAGGATAAGAATCGAATGTTTTGAGTCTATTTTCGAAGAATTCCATGTCGAGTTGATCGGCTTTACTGTCCATGACGTTCATGATGAGGATGACGATACATCGTTCACGCGTCGTTTATATACTCAATGCCTTCTTTCTGATTGGTTTTTATTTTAGAACTTAAATATCTTTGAATATAGATTCTATTGGAAAGGTCAACTATCAACACTACCTGTAATAATTACGCGTATTCTTTCTACTTTCTCCAACCAGTCTTCTACCTTTGAGATCAACTGGAATATTCTGAGAAATCAGAAATAAATTATTGGTTTAGACTCATATTCTAGACAGGTTTTTAATTATTTGGACCCCATTTTGATTTATATCAGTCTTTGAATCGACTGTCTATTCGAAATTCGCAAAATTGCAGTATGTTTCCTCTGGCTTTCTTTGCCGGATCATTACAGGGTCACCGATGAGGCTTTATTAGCCGAAACTACGTAGTGTGACCCATCTTCTTTCTGATGGATGTTTTCATTGCTCTTAAAGGAACTCATTTTTGATTTTTATTCTACAGTCACACGGTGTACTTTTCTCAAATGACAAACGATATACAACACATTCTTTCTATGGCATATAGGACATTCGTATACGTATCTCTGAGGCATATTTTATCACAAATCGTTAAAATCGTCGGGGGTTACATTCAAAACTCTGTAATGCACCCACGCCTCGATGAGGCGATTCTAACATATATCTATAACATTTGTAGAGAAAGATAAAAGGTGAGGAGGTCCTTAAAATGTACCCGTCATACTCCAAATCGGGATTCTTTATAACGGTGCCATAGAAGGGAACAAATACTGTCGTTATAGCGAGGGCCCTCTGTATGGGATATTTAGCTCCCCGCCCCTCTAGGGCTCGAATAAATAGATCGGGCTGCACGTGTCTTTCACCCACACGAGTACTGGTAAACCGCTTAGAGGGTCTAGGCCAAACATCCCACTTATTAAGCTGACCATGACACCGCACCAGCGTTTGACAGTAGTTATATCCTAAATGTTGGGATGGAAGAGTGCTGCTGCCGTTCACTGGCACACGCCGCGCGTACAACGTTAAAACGACGTCGTTTCGTTTAACACGCACAACAATTTGCATGAACGACTGACCGACTGCCCTGACCAAACGGTGCTAATCCTGATCGAGCGCATATATCGCTCCGCCTCAGTTATGCCCTCAGTCGTTTGTGGGGCATAAAAATGACTTCTCAAGCCCTGTCGCCCAATGAAGCAGATAGGGTTTATTAGCGCGTACTGACAGACTCGCACCGCTTTGCTTGGACAGGCTTAGATCCTCAAAGCGGTTTACAAGTACTAGTGTGCGGGCCGGAGTCAACTCAGCGTGGAAGCGACGTGCAGCCCATATATTTCTTCGAGCCCCAATGGGCGGGGGGCCGTTGTGATGGTAAGTATGTGTGTGTGAAGTTTCGTGACAGCAGGACAAATCCTTTCGAAGTTATGACCGAGTTTAAGTCGTTTGGTTTTGGCCTGACAAACGCGCACCCAAAATCAATACAGTTATGACCGTTTGTCAGAAAGTAGGGTCTTGTGATGGTATGTATGCGAAGTTTCGCGAGCGTAGGGTAAATACTTTTAAAGTAATGACCGGTTAAATATTTTGGTTTAGATGCGACAAACTGACTGACTCGGTGATTTCTATAGGGCACCCAAAATACTGTTCGGGGTCCTATTAAGAAGGGCAGTAACTCCGTAAATAGTGTTAGCAGGGTTATGTTAATTGCATTCCGCGATTTCTCTCATAGCCCCCCATCGGTGTATCGAGTTTCACTAAATTACCTTTAAAACTATCAGAGGTACGCTCCGGACAAGCTTTATATTTCACCCCGTCTCCGCTATGCCCTTAGTCGTTGGTTGGACATAAAACGGACACGCGCGTACACACACACACACACACATGCGTATAAGACGCCGTGGTATACAACGTTGCACCAACGTCGCGTCATCGATTTTTTCCTTTCACTAACATTTTTAGGATAACAACGCTAATCATCATCCGTTTATCATTTTGTTGTTGTTTCCCCTTTTGCGTACTACTTTTACTTTTTTTCCCGGGGCGCAGTCTATTCAACGTTTCTCACGCCTTTAGAAATTGAATAGATAACTGATGATCAAAACGCTCTCTTCCAGCGCTCTTCCATTGTCCGTTTAAAGGCGGTTGTCAATAATATCGTTCCCCACCGGGTAGTATCTCCCTAAATATCGGGATGGAAGCGCTCGAGCGAAAGGTGTAGACTCCGATCGCCCCGACCTGACCAGGAACAGCAAACCTCGCCATTCCGCAGGAACTTCTTTCGCGCGTCGCCTCAAACTTTAGGATAATTACGGCGTAATTTACTCGAACTCACACCCCGATATTTAGGGTAATTTCGTCATCTTCTCCTTTGCCGGCTATCATCTCTCACCTCCTTTGTTTATTACGTAATCTATTGTTCTCGTCCTTTGTTTATTACGTAATCTATTGTCTTGACGCCAAAGTGACCCATATACTACTTGAAACGATCTACTCGTAAGTCTCCCGCTCAGACTAATTTTCCAAATCTACACAAATAAATAATAATAATAATAATAATAATAAAAATAATAATAATAATCGACCTTGTTTATAAAGGGTAACACATTTAGTTCTAGTACTAGTCTTCCATGTGGCCCTCTTTTTCTGGACAGGAACCACTGCTTAGCAGTGTGGATAAAGTCTCTTACTCAAGAAAACAACACTTGGCGCTTGCGGGGATCGAACCGGCTACCTCTCGTTTTCAAATCCGATGCTTTACCAATGCACCACAGCGCTCCACTGTGGACAATCGAAACACTTATTATTAATTAAGATTGGATTGTAAACCCGAGCCTAAGATTTCCATGAAGTTATCAAGTTGATTTTAATGAATTTCCCTGCAAAACCCAGTTTATAGAGAAAAAGTATAGTATACAAGGCCTTATTCTTGCTAGAAATAGACTGTAGGTACTCGTTAGAACTGCCTCAGTGAGGGAGTTATAGCGAGTACCCACAATCTATATATTTTGAAGAATACAAGAAGTGTTCACTGGAAAAAAATATCATTTTCAGTTGTATCTCTCATGGACGTGTTTTCTATAGTATAATGGATGTTTGTTTGGCTCCAAGGCTTATGATGGGGCGATTGTTTGTGAACTCTATAGTGCTTGGGAAATTTTGCATCTGGTTGGCAGTTTAAATTAGGCTTAAAGAATACAGCTTAGGTCAGGCTTGAATATATATGAGGACTAATTAGCTGAAACCAACTAGAAAATTTGTAAACTCAGGACTATTCTGTTCTATGATGTATTCTTGTATTCAAAGGGCAAATCGTTATAGCACATAATAACTACATTATTTCAAGTCATTTGAGACCATCTATTCCATTGTGTAACTTTGAAAATATGAGGGTCAGTCGGTAATGGTACACTGAAGTTGTTTTTTCTTTAACATAAAGTAACAGTTTTGGCTATTGCTATTTTAGACATGTATATTTCATTTATATCTCAAGAAGTATTTCATGAGTATAACCTGCGAAAAGTTTGTCGGTGAACTATCTTCAAAAGTGACGGTGAACTGTCTTCAAAAGTGTCGGTGAACTTTCTTGTCGGTGAACTGTTTCCGTCCCATTATACCGTAACTTCATCCGTAACTATCATTCATAAATCTTGAATCAGACTGGTGACTCGTCAAATGACATTCATACACCATTCATACTTATACACGAAGAATGTCTGAGTAAAATAAAAAGTCAACAGAAGAACACTAGGGTCCATGAAATAAATTGATAGAACGTACAAGTAACAATATTTAGTTTCTTTGATAGTTTCTTGTGGAACTTGCGAAAATGTTTTGAATATGGAGCAATATTTTCTCACGGATGTCTCTTGGAAGTGACTAGGCAGGTTGCATTAAGGTCAGATTTCAATATACTGTTAACTATGGACCGATTGTTGATAACAGTCGCCCCAAAACTCAAAGCGTTTTTTATTGGTAATTGGCTTTTGTAGTAAGTACACAAGCTGATTTGTGTTTTAATGTGTGCCTTGATGTTTCTCTTTTTTTGATAGCTGTGTTCTTTGTACGCATTTGTTTTCGGAGTGGCTTTGTAACAGAAGAAAAACAGTAGTAGTAGTGGTAGTAGTAGTAGTAAATGAAGTAATAGTAGCAGTGGTACTAGTAGTAGTAGTATTAGTAGTAGAAGTAGTAGTAGCAGTTGTAGTTATAGCAGTAGTAGTACTAGTAGCTAGTATACTGCTGCTGTTGCCGGTGCTGCTGCTACTACTACTGCCACTACTCCCTACTATTACTACTGCTACTACCACAGGTGGAGGAGTGGGAGATAGTAGTAGTAGTAGTAGTAGTAGTAGTAGTAGTAGTAACATTTTGTTTTATGGCCCTTTCAGAAGTATTCACTTATATCGAGCCGATTGTTACTCAGGTTGGTGAAAACCGGCCTACCACTGAAAAAACACCTAACCTTCCGCTGCAGAACTTGGTATCTCACATGTTTCCAATTTAGAACTTAGTAGAACTATATATTAATGTGCGGTTCAATCCAACTCATTTTGCTTTTCTGGAAACATCCTCGATAAATTGGATCTTACAGTCAGTATCACTTATCTTCATATGTTGGATCATTTTCATTAAGATTACGAGTGCTCTCAACACTAATGGTATTCAATGATCTAATTTACGACAATACGTATGAACATAATCCAACAAAACACCATTTACTCCAGCATTACTAATTATATCTCTGCATGTTATAGCTTTGCTAAATACGAAGTGGGCCGGGTGACAGCAAGAGGTTTGTGATGGCGTATGCGAATAGAGAAGACTGTTCAGACTGCGCATGCCTTCTCTATTCGCTTTTGCATATGCGCATATTCTGACCAGAGCCTTGTCTGTTCGTTTTTAGACGAAGGATCAAAAGATGACTACATTCTTTGGGTCTTTTACTGGGCGCATTGACTGATTGATTGTTTTGGGTTTAGTGACACGTCAACCCAGAGAAAGGGAGAAAGAGACAGAAGAGATAGTAGAGGATATGAAAGTGGGGGATAGAGGAGAAAGAGGAAAAGGAATGGAAGTGTAGAAACAGAAGAAAATAACACCATTCCCCCTGTATCAGTACCTGCTGCAAGGACAGCAGGCATTGTAACCGAAAGCCAATATCAGTTGGACGTCCCAGTGACGCAACATGCAGGTCACCTCACCCCGCTTGCTGTGGTGGCATATGGCATATTGAGATATATTTCTGTGTCCCGGCTTGACAATGACTTAACGCAATTACCATTATTACACATTTCCTTGAAGTATCATCATTAAACACTAATGGTTTAAACATCAAAGCAGAGTAGAGGAAATCATGGATCATGTATGTAGGAATTGTTATAGGCTGAGGAATATACTGTTCCAGCAGTCGAATATGAGCCAGTGCACGACAAAACCTACAATAAGACATGTGCGTCCATCGAAGACTCACATCAGCCTGTGCATCGATATAGTCTAACCAGAGACTTCTCTTGCCTGTATGAAGGAGCATTGGGCCCTTAGCTATCCTTAGAGCGCACAACGAAGACTCTGGTCAGACTGATCTGATCTGAGTCTTCGTCGGGCGCACATGTCTTATTGTAGGTTTTGTCATGCGCTGGCTCATATGTTATTGAAGGCGCTTAGTTTTCCGCCATCGTGACAGGCAGTTTTTGGCGCACTTCAGATTTTAACTAAATTCTGATTCTGAAAAATGATTCAGTTGGCAATGCCATGCACTCTTCCTGTATCAAACCGTCACGAAAACATGCCTATATACTTTTGACCGCCCCCACTTTTATATAGTAAAACTGGGGTTTACAGGGTAAACCTTATTGTTTCTTGTTTCTGCTCAAAACATAGATTGTCACATTGTGGGCACTGGTTAGAACCGCCTCATCTAACGAGTGCCCACATTCTATGTTATGAGCAAAAATAACAAAAAATATCGCAATGTTTCATCTTATTAATTTTTTTTTTGGCAGTAAAATTTACACTAGATTTGTATAGGCATGTTTTCGTAATGAATATTCTAATGCATTTACGTAAGTAACGCGACGTCTGACTGGTTAGCGTCAAAAATTGCCACAGTACAATCTGAAACGCTATTCCAGCTCTCAGCGCTTGTTGAGTTGTGCAGATACTACAATTTTAAACAAAACAAATGCATTAGAATGGGGATAAATGTATTAAAAATTGACATTTGTGGAGGTAAACCGTCGGTTTTATAGTCGGAAATGCCGTTTAACGGCGACGAGTAAAATGAATAAAACATACCCTAACCTGCGTTGCACTGCCGTAAAACGAAATTTCCGACCAGTCAGCGGGGCCTTAAAACGAAATTTGCGACCGTAAAACCACCAATAACAATTTTCAAAACAGCTATCCCCTAAATATCACACGAAGGATTTTTGTTTGTATTGGAATTAAAGCGCCCCAGTCAATACTATTTTAGGTCATTTTAGCCGGTCGGTTACTTATCCACATTTTTCCTGGGCAGGCTTATACGTAAGCGGTTAACCAGTACAGTGCACATTCTTTCGCCAGAAACTGACAACTGCCCTTCTTGAATCAGCGGAATGGAGAGGATGACCGTAGAAAAGATTTCATGATCAATATCCACGAAAGAATGTTGCCGACCCCGGCAGGAATCGAACCCGCGTCCTCCTGATCACCAGTCAGATGCACATCCGACTGAGCTACCGAGACCGGCAAGACATGAAGCAAGTATGAACTCTGAACGTAAAGTGTGTGAAATCACCGGTCTGGTTCATCTATCCAAGACCTCAAAAACTCTGGTATCATTCAGAACTGTTACTAATGATACGACTAACAGGACCTGTGACATCCCAGCCGGGCAACGTCAAATCAACGTCGATGCAACGTCATGACGTTGCACCGACGTAGATATGACGCTGCATAAACGTTATGACGCTGTACCGACGTTGATGTTACGTTGCAATTATAGAAGCCTCTGTGGTGCAGTGGTTACGCTACTCGCCTTGTAAACCAGGGATCGCAGGATCGATCCCGGGCTTCTCCAGACTTTCGGATGAGTCTTTAAACTGAGGTCCCGTCTCGATATGACCTTAGCTGTTTGGTGGGACGTAAAACTCAAACACTCACTCACCCACGTTGCAATTACGGCATGTGCCTGGTCATGCTGGAATGGGACATTATCCTTAATTAATCCTCACCAGAGAGGTTAACTTAGATGCACTATCCTCTGCATCGATGGCCTAACCTGGGAGGGATTATAAGAATCTGATATGGGGTTCTGTTGTAGATGAGCGTTTCCAATCCGAGGGATGGCCGTGCTGAGCGGAACCGAGGCTGGGTTGGAAACGCCCATCTCAACAGAACCCCATATTGGATTCTTTTTCTTGCACAACACCTCCGGTTAGTTTTGACAGCTCGCACATGTATACTGTTTACAAAATAAAAGTAGTGCGGAAGTAGTTCCGGCAGTTGAATAGAATTGAAGCGCCTTTATGTTAGTTGCCTAAGTCGGAACACCAGGGTCAGAACATAAATTTCTATCCCAGGGTAAAATCACGGATTTCCTTGTCTGGTGTGCAAGAAATTCTAACCTCTTATGGTTTGAGGGGAGAAGGGACAGTACTAAGTCTTCGAAATAGCAGTTCTTGAAATGTGGTTCTTAAATGTCAATGAGTGATGATTTCAGCAGCGGTTATTTGGGTGGATTTTGGAATGCTGGCATCACCCTTTTCAGAGTATAACGTGGTATCAACTTTCTGCGTTGTTATAAAAGCATTGTTTCTTATGTAACCTTTTTTATGCAGTAACATTCCTGCGTTGCATTTTGTTCATAAAATAATAAACTGAACATGCGTTTTCACTTCTGCAATTTCATTTTGCAACAAAGATAATTGACAAATGATTGAGTCAGCCCACTTATAACTTACATAAGAATACAGTCGAATTTCTTAAGGGGCATGGGAACACCTGGCAGATTTTTTCCGCCATTTTTCAAACGGAGACAACTTTCGGGACTTCCTGTTCGCTTTTCTATAAGCCCTGTCTCACTGAAAAAGGGGTCTACTCTTAATGGAAAGAATTTGCTCCTCAGGAGCAAATTCTTTCCTTTTGGAGTTGACCCCTATTGACATGGGAGACAAACATTCTTTTGCGAGAGTTGCCTTCCCCTGCAGGTGTTCCCATTCCCCTTAAGGTCGAACACGTTTGGGACCATGCATATTATAGTGCATTTTTTTCACATCTCCAAAATGGCTTCTTTTCTGATGATTATCCATGATATTTTTCTTATTTATACTGCACCATAAAGCTTATAAACCCTATTAGTTTCATTGGGCGACAGGGCTTGAGATGTCATTTCATCTCGATGTAGGGTAAAAGTCCCACAAAATTGGAAGCAACGTCTCCAAAATGACCTTTTCAGTGTTGACGGCGACGTTAAACCTCAAATCAAACTGCAAACATAGGTTGTGGTTCTCGTTAGAACCGCCTCAATGAGGCGGTTCTAACGAGTACCCTTAACCTATGTCTTGGAGCAGAAATAAGAAAAATAGTGTATACCCCCGTAAAACCCAGTTATCCGCTTTATATAAAGTAGGGTTTATGGTGGTGGGGTATTTTACAGTCTTGTTCATGTGTTCGAGATAGCGGTAGTTCGAGCCACTGGGGTGTTCATAATAGCGTCTTGTCAGGGGATCTGTGCGGGTCGTCATTGGTATCCTTATTCGAAAACCCCCATCATGAATTTCACATCTATAATTCTAAAATACTGCTTTTTGCTAATTCTAAGAACGCATGGCAGGTACTCAATGCATAAGTATTTTATGCCATTCAGGAAACACTGAAAATTATGTATGAATTATTGCTGTAAAATTAAAAACTGTCGACTTGCATCAAACATCTATATTTTGCCGAATAAAATAGGTTATAATTCGTCCGCAGTTCGTGGAAAGTATTCCGAGACACTGTGAAACGGATTGCTATCAACATCTGCGGGCATCTACCGTAAAATGCGATTTTATTCAACTCACCACGAATGTTTGTTATTTTCTTCAGTCGGCGTTTCGGTGTCCGTTTGCGTTCCAGGTAGTGGAATACCCCGTGTGATAATGGCTATATATAATATGAATTTGGGGTGGCTCGATGCCCGAAGGTTTCATGTATGGCGTTCAACTGATATCGTCCTTACGACGTGAACGGTTGGCAAGGACTGCAGCAGGAATGTTTTTATTTCATCTGTTTATTCACTTTCTTTTAGTTTCCTCTCTCTCGACGTTTCATCTCTTTCATCTCTACTATTTTTTTCTATCTCTTTTCTCTGCTTTCTCTGGGAAACGAACAAAATTCCCTATAAGGGTGGATGTGTTGATAATCACCAAATTAACAGCACCGGCCTCGGTAGCTCAGTCGGATGCACGTCTGAGTGTTGATCAGGAGGACGCGGGTTCGTCACCTGCCGGGGTCGGCAATATTATTTCGCGGAGATTGATCATGAAATCTTTTCTACGGTCATTCTCTCCCTTCCGCTGATTTAAGAAGGGCAGTTGTCCGTTTCTTGCGAAAGAATGCGTGTGCACTGTACTGGATAACCGCTTATGTTTAAGCCTGCCCAGGAAATGTGTGGATAGGGAAAATGACCGGCTCAGAATGACCTAAAGTGGTGTTGACTGGGCCGTTAAACTCCAATACAAACAAACAACTTTTCTGTCTCTTTTTCCGGAGTCAATTTGGTTTCTGAGAAGATTTTAGTAAGGCTTTTTTATCATGGTAACCATCTTGGTCATGTGACCTATACCAACTGAACAAATTTTCGTTCATCCATCCCATAAAGACTTCGTATGTAAATTTGGCCTAAATATCTTCAGCTGTTTTTTGTTATGTTTGTTTGTTTCTTTCTTTCTTTTTACCGGCCCCGATAGCTCATTTGGTAGAGTGTCCGCTCCGAGGAACGGGAGGTCACGGGTTCGATCCCGGGCCGCGACATACCAAAGTCGTTAAAAATGGTACTAGCTGTTCCTCGCTTGGCACTCAGATTTACGGGGTAGAGCTAGGACTGGTGGACCCAGTGTCAGGTTAATGTGACTGGGTGTGGTATCATGTAATGTGTCTGGGACATGATACTTCAGTGAGGCAGCACTATAAAAGTGAGCATTGAGGTCCCTGTCGCAACCAGACACCGTCGTGATATGACTGAAAAATTGTTGAAAGCGACGTTAAACCCGAATTCACACACACACACACACACACACACACACACACACACACACACACACACACACACACACACACACACACACACACACACACACACACTTTCTTTCTTTCTTTTGTTAAGTCTATTTTAATATCTGAGTGACCCTGTACCAAGGTCAATGAGTAACGTTGGCCTTTGGTACTCATGCTGCAATAGTTCTGAATAGGCCGTCCAGGGGTCATCTTTTGAACAAACCATGACTGGCTCTTGTTCCCGATGCTATCTATATACCGAGTTCCATGACAATCGGTCCATTGGTTCCGGAAAAGAAGATTTCTGAAGGGCTTTTGCCTTATATGGCCTTACTCATTTGGCTAACTTTACAGATCTAAGGCCGCAATAGTTTCCTAAAAAGCTCATAGTTTTGACTTTTTACCATACAAATATCTATGCGACCAAATTTGACCTTGATGTAAAATAGGTCAAGGCCATCCAGGAGTCATCATTTGAACACATCATAGGCCCCAGTCCCCAATGCAATATGCCAAGTTTCATGAAAATCGACCTATTAGTTCCGGAGAAGAAGAGCTCTCAGCGAGTGTGAGCATTGCTGAGTGTTGAGCGAATGTGAGCGTTGTTGAACGCAACTCAACGTAGGCAACTAAGGGAGCGCTTGACGAGCGAAGGCGTTGTTCAAGTTTCAAGTTTCAAGTTTCAAGTTTATTCAGAAACTCAGTACACATAATATGTAATATGAGTCAAGTTATACAATTAAATATAAATAATACTTGGGGAACAGGCTATTTGGTTACAAAATAATAATCAGTAATACACATACTTGAACACACACACACACACACACACACACACACACACACACACACACACACACACACACACACACACACAGAGAGAGAGAGAGAGAGAGAGGAGAGAGGGTTGTTTCTTTTTCAAACTATGATCATAGACAAACAACAACAAAAATTGTTTACTTTGTATATACATTTGCCTGGAGTTTATTTGAATTTTTCAAGTACCTTACTCAAGAATAAACATAAGCTTTTGAGTTTTACGGATCTTTCCTCATTCATAATGCGTGAAAAGGTTAAACAGTTAAGGTTTTTTCGGTTGATGGTGGGTAAAAACGTTTTTCTTTCGTCTGTAAAAAATTGGCATTCTAAAAGGTAGTGGAATTCGTCCCCAATTAAATTACAATTACACAAATTACATTTTCTCAGGTTACGGTCTATCCCTGTCCAGCGTCCTGTTTCAATCGGTAATCTATTGTTACACAGCCTGAAAGAAATCAACGTTTGCATTTGTTTAGGGGGTAATACTGAAAAGTAAGTTTCAAATTTATGTTCTGTTTTATATATCTTATAATTTGAACATTTTGAAGACATTTCCATGTTATCTCGCCAGGTCTGCATATATTGTGATTCGAGGATATGTTGGACGGTTTTAGATAACCAGATACTATTTTCTGCTTTCTGTTCAAACCAGGTAAAACTTAACCCAGTATCATCGAAAATAGATTTAACGAATAAAATCCAATCATGCCTAAAGTTATTTGTTAAAACATCATCAATTAAAATGCGATATAAAGACGACGACAATCTATTGCTATTTCCATTTACCAATTTGCACCAAAATGTTACGATTCGTTTTTTAATAGTAATTGCTAAAGGGTATCGGCCAAGATCTCCATAAACCATTACATGGGGGGTACTTTTTTTTACATGCAGAATATATTTCAAAAAATCGGTATGGACTTTTTCTATGCATGATAGATCGCCGAATCCCCAAACCTCGCAGCCATACGTTAAGATTGGTAGAATTGTACTATCAAATAACTTTATTTGGCAGTCAATAGGAAGATCTAGATTTCTGATCTTTCTAAGTAGACTAAACATAGCTTTACGAGCCTGCTCAGCAATATGTTGCTTTGTTTTAAAAAAACTTCTTGTTTTGGAGAAAAGAACTCCTAGATATTTAAACCTGTCAACTTCTTCTAATATTTGGTCATTTATTTTAATATTATAAGCCTTTTTAATTCTATCGCCAAAAATCATTATTTTAGTTTTGTCTGGATTTATTGTTAGTTTCCAGTCGTTACAATATGAAACAAAATCATTGAGTATTACTTGAAGTTCACTTGCGCTTTCAGCAAACAAAACGGTATCATCGGCATACATAAGTATAAGTATTCTCAAAAATGAATCAAAATATCTATCGTGTATATTTAATCCAACTTGCATGTTTTTAGCCAAATAATATTCTACATCGTTCAGAAATAAGGAAAATAGTAATGGTGAAAGATTTTCGCCTTGTCTTAATCCAGTTTTGCAGTCGAAAAAGGCTGTTGTGTTACCGTTTATGCTGACACAAGACTTTATATTGTCGTACATATTTTTAATGATCAATAGAACTTTACCTGTTATGTTATATTTTAATAATATTGCCCACAATCCTGTTCGCCAAACTGAATCAAACGCTTTCTGAAAGTCAATGAAAGCACAGAATAATTTCATTTTTCGACATTTCAAATATTCTATAATTGAATAAATAACAAATATATTATCACATGTTGAGTATCCTCGCCGGAAGCCGCATTGATTTTCGTTAAGCAAATCATTTGAGTCAATAAATGTTTCTAGCCTTTTATTTAAAATAGCTGTAAATAGCTTACCCATGCAACTTAATAATGTTATTGGTCTATAATTATTTGGGTCATCCGGATTACCTTTATTTTTATAGATTGGTTTAATTACACCTACCAACCATGCATCTGGTAAAATACCAGTGTCAAGAATTAAGTTAAATAATTTATGATAAACTGGCAAAAATATACTAGCGTAGATGGATTTGTTTCGTGCCAAATTTATGATAAACGCGATGACTTTGATTTTGATATTGTAAATTTTCCTTTTTTTTTGGGTGGTGGTGTTCCTCGTGCGCCGTCCTGTGGCGTTTATGTTTCGCAATTGATTCGATTTGCTAGAGTGTGTGGTTATGTGGCTGACTTCAACGCTCGTAATGGGTTATTAACGGCTAAACTCCTTAATCAGGGTTATCGGTACCATAAACTACGCAAAGCCTTTTCAAAATTTTATAGACGCCATTCTGATTTAATTTCAAAATTCAATATTGGACTTAAATCTCTTCTGCAACAAGGTCTATCGGAACCCGAATTTTATGGTGACTTGGCATATCAATTCAGAAAAATATATAACCGCAATGACTTCAGCACCCAATTTCGTAAAATCATTCTTCGATATAAAAAGATTGGGTACAACATGGATATTATACGACAGACTGCATGCATGGTAGTTAACCCAATCACGGTTGGCAACTTTGCTTCCCTCTTTAATTGCACGCCGGTGGGTCAGGCCTCAGATTCTATGACGGCTCCAACGTAAAGGCTTATTGAAAATTAGAGAGATAATGTCGGTTGGTGCCTGATGCTCTGTCTCTGGTCGGGCTCATCGGAGTCTAACTGTTGGTTTTCTTTTGCTCCAGCATTTCAGTGGTTTCTTGCTGTCGAGTCCTCACCGTTGTCTCACCTCTGTGGTTCTTTGATTTTTGTGTTCACGGAGATGTTGCACTGATGAGTTAGGAGGCCTTCATGCGGACTGAACAAATTATTTGTCTAAATCGCGACGGAAGTAAGGGCGAGGATTGTGGCCACGTAAAATCGATTTAAGCCCCCCAGTGGAAATCTTCCACTGACCGTTCCAAGGTGGCTCTTCTGTGGCGATTTATTTATGTTGTTGTTTGTTACTTGCTGTGTGTATCACTTGTGTCTTTTGGTTTTGGATGGCCATATGGCCATTTTGTGGGAAAGTAACTGGCCTTATGGCCTTCCTT
This sequence comes from Lucinisca nassula, assembly GCA_963580285.1. Lineage (NCBI taxonomy): Eukaryota > Metazoa > Mollusca > Bivalvia > Lucinida > Lucinidae > Lucinisca > Lucinisca nassula. The sequence continues at coordinate 21,302,569 of OY757024.1, forward strand.
TGTTTGGGTTTCCATTATGGTCTGGTCGCTTAATGTTTGTATTTCTTTCCCTTTGGTGTCTTTTATGGGTGGAGTAAGTTAATTGTATCAATTCCTGATCTTTGTTTTACTTCTACTTTTAATATACTCATTGGCTATTTTGTCCAGTCCCGATGCTTTATTATTCTTTAATCCTTTAATTGTCTTATCGATTTCCTCAACAGTTATTGCATTATTAAGATAAGTTTCTTCTAAAAATTCTGGGTAATCTGATTCAGGCATTTGGGTTTCAGGGTGCTCTGCTTCATTTACATTTTTAAAAAAGTTGTAAAATGAACTTATATCTACATCAGGGTCGGCTGCCTTCTTGTTTACACTATTTATATATTTCCAATATTCTTTCGGCGATTTTTGTCTCATGTTACGGATAGTTTTCCTAAATTCCCTTTTATAGTTCAGAATGTTTCGTTTTAATGTGTTTTTATATTGTTTACTGGCATTAGACAGTGCAGCCTTGTTGTAGTCATTTTTATTAAGTGCATAGGTTTTTCTTGCTAAATGGTACTTTTGGCGTGCCGTACGACAGCTATTATTAAACCAACGTTTATTCGTTTTATTGTTTTGGGTTTTATGTTGATAAGTACCGAACGTGGTAAGCGCAGAATCTCTGAAAACATTCTCAATTTCAGTCATTGCTTCGTTGATAGTTTCTTCTCTAGAATTACCAGAATCAAGTTTTGCTAAGATACATTGTACTTTATTTTGATCGATATTTAAGTTAAAAGATTCTTTTTTGCTTTCGTCCCATGATTTGATTTTAGTTTTGTTATTTGGTATTTTATCACCTTTACCACTTCTGATGGTCCTAATACTGAATTCAACTGGGCAGTGTGCATCAGAAAATAGCTCAGAAAATTCACTTATTTTAAAATCAGAAAAATGTGTAATAGTGCTGAGAGATGACAAAACGTAATCTACAACAGATGCATTTTTACATGTGTTTTTACCTATATCCTTATCGCTAAAACTTCTGCCATTCAAAATGATCATTTCATTATATTTACAACTTTCAATAAGCATCTTACCAAATTTGTTAACACGGTCATCCTCGGACGTTCTTCTGACATTAAATTCATTTCGAGACATTTCATCAGCAGGATCCGAGACAAAAATATCTTCAGGATCAACATTAACCTGTTCAAATATATCTTCGTCAATTTCTGTAAAGTCATTTAAGTTCGAAGTCCGGGCATTAAAATCGCCCATCATTATAACATGCTTGTAAGATCTGGCATTCTCATCAACTTCAAAGTAAAACTGTTCGATTATACTTTCTAAGCTATAGTCTGAATTTTCGGGTGGTATATAAATAGCACCAAAAAGCATATCATTTTCAGTGCCAAACATATTTTTTGAAAGAGTAAACCATAACACATACTCACAATCACTATCTACAACAGAGAAATATTTAAAGATGTCCTTCTTAATAAGAACAGCGATGCCACCCGATTTTCTTGCAGTCTTTTGCTTTCTATTTTTAGTTATACATTCAAAATTTGGGATAATAATTTCATCAAGGTCATCCAATTTTGTTTCAGAAAGAGCAACAATATCAAACTGTTTGACATAGGAAATGAATTCAGGTATAATCAGTTTAGACCTCAAACCACATACATTCAGAGAAATGAATTTTAGATCGCAATGTTCTTGATTTAATGTTATATTGCTTCCAAGGCTGTCCTAGAAGTGCGTAACAGTCACACCACTAGTAGATCCAGAAGGGGTTGATGATGAAGTGTCCATCTGCGTTGCAGTTGCTGTCTTTGCTATGTCTTTCTTGGGCGCAAGAACCTCTTTCCCTTCGACGTATAGCCTATCTTTAACTAGACTTGCCCTTTTATCCGCCTTGCGAGCTGCTTTTAGTAAAGGGTATAGGGGTTTCCTGCGCTTCTCAATCTCCTCTGGAAACTGCTCTTGGATACTATAATTGGTTCCTTTCAGCATTTTTGCCGATTTTCTGACAAGTTCACGCTCTTTAAAGAATGTAAATTTGGCAACTATTAGCCTGGGTTTTTTCACTGAATGTGGATTTGCACCTGACAGTTTTTCTTTCATTCTATGCACACGCTCGAAACTGACATTGTTTATTTTCAGATGATCCGATAAGAATTTTTTCAGCACTTCTTCTGTTTTCTCATTTGTTCTCTCTTCTATATTCCTGAATATCAGATTGTCTCTCATATTGCGAGATTTCAAATCGAGAAGTTCTTCCTTTAGCTCACTGTTAACTTTCAGGACTTCTGTCAAGGTTGACCTAAGGTCATCGGTTTCAGTTTTTACTCCAGAAACTGTTTCAACTATCCCTTTCACTATTTCTTTCTCGGCGCTCGATTCTTTCTTCATATCGTCATATTTATCACTAATGAATTGGGCACTTCTCTCTACAGCCGAAACTATTGATTCAGTTTTCTCAAGTCTCTGTTCAACGTTATCCACCCTATCGTTGATCTTTCTGACTGCCTTTTCTATACCATCAAGTTTATCCAACTTATCTAACTTTGATAGACTCTTATCTATATTAGTCAGCTTCTTCATTAAAGCGTCATACGTTTTCGCGGGTAGGATAACACCTTTACTAGCAGCATTTGGACTCGTAGCTTTCTCCAATATATTCCCAGTATCAAGATCTAGATAAGATAGGCTTTCGTCTAGAGAGGAAGTATCAGAGCCGCTGGCAGGTCTGAATCGTTTCGCCATGTTCAATGTCTTTCATGCCAATCACAGTAATTTTGTCAATAATCAATTTGGGTTAATCGATGATTATCAAATTTTTATCAGATAAAGTCAAAATGTCGATTTTTTTTTCCTAAATTATTTTCAGTTTGTATGATTTCATGTACAAAACAAAACTCAATATTTTGGTGACAAAATCAGTTTTAAATGTACGCCGTACTACGCTCAACACAGTGATCTCATTTTTTTCATTCGCACACATTCGCGCACAAATACAGAATAATAGGTATGTCCGTACTTGGCTCTGGGGATTTGGGTTTTCTAATCTCAAAACTCTAATATAAAAAAAAAAAAAAAAAAAAAAAAACTCTAATATAAGTTTTCCATTCACTCGCCGAAGTTTCTGACGATATAAATATGAACTGTATTAAAATATGAACTGCAGATATTCCTTACCACTTTCTTTAACTGTTTAGATAACAAAACTAATGATCAAAATTTCCAAAAGTCACTTATTTCTATCAAATGAGTGACTAAATCACATTTTCCCGTGAATGCAACACAATGTAGGCAACAAAGTGAGCGTTGGAGGATCATGAGCACTCAACGAGCTTGAGAGTTAATCAACACAACACAATGTAGACAACAAAGTGAGAGCTCGGCAAGCGTGAGCATTGTTCAATGCAACTCAGGCAATGAATAGTCTTGCAAACCCCAAATTTTAAAGTTTATAAGGGCATGCAGTTGTTTCAATATTCTTGTAGAAAAACTCTCTAAGGTCTCTAGAACTGGTTCGACTCAGCCATGGTAAACGAGCCATCGGTAAGGCTGACGCGATTAATCGCATATTCGATCGATAAATTCCACAAAAAAAATATTATCATTTCTGATTTGCTTTTAATCGATTACTTGATAGGTACAATTTACTAGCCAAAGTGATGCCTAAAATAGCTGGATGAATGGCAAACAGTGCAGACCCTGATGAGACGCCGCATTATGCGGCGTCTCTTCTGGGTCTACACTGTTTGCTCAGGCCTGTCTGTTCAAAGATACATAATGTAAAGTGCAACATATGGTAAGAGTCATGCTCAGCCAGAAAGCCAAAATAATGTCAAAAACCTTAGCGATTACTGATCGATTATCGATCGCAATGACAGGTATGATAATCGATTGTCTTTTCAGCTCCGATTAGCCAGCCCGAGCCATCGGTGTTGGAGCCATTGAAGTTCTAGTGTATAAGCATGCACAACAAAAGTATGATTAGGTAAATATGACCTAAATGGTGTTGACTGAGTAATTGAACTCCAAAAAAACGAACTTGGCCCAGTTGTTCAAAGCATCGTTAGCTTAACGAGCTCGTAAGTGGTCATTTTGTTAACTGTTCTAGCAAGTTTAATATGTAAAATTTTGGTATTTTTGCTGAAAAAATGTGAGCAGCTTTTGCAGATGCAAAAGCTGCACACATTTTTTCAGCAAATATTTTAGCATATTTGCCATAATAATGATCAAAATTTTAACGATACGTTAACTAACGACGTCGTTAGTTTTGAACAACTGGGCCCAGGAGTGTATTGTTGTAATTGGTTTTATGTCCCTGTCAACTCTATTTGGGTCATTTTGGAGACGCTGCTTCCAATTTTGTGGGACTTTTACCCAACACTGAGATGAAATGACATCTCAAGCCTAAAGAAACTACTAGGGTTTAAGGGACAGTCCAGCTCACACCACTTTGCCTGCGCAGGCTTAATTACTTACTTAAACTTTTTTTTTTTTTTAAATAATGTCAGTTGGTGCCTGATGCTCTGTCTCTGGTCAAGCACGCCCGAGTTTAACTGTTGGTTTTCTTTTGCCACGGCGTGTTTTTTTCATGCTATCGAGTCCTAATCATTGTTTCATCTCTGTATTAGTTTTTTTATGTTCTCGGAGATGTTGCACAGGTCAATTAGACATTACGCAAACACGCCTATACAAATACATTGCCACCTTTATCGCCGAAAACAAAATGAAAATTTTATGATGAAAAATTGTGATATTTTTCTTATTTCTGCTCAAAATATAGATTGTGGGTACTCGTTAGAACCGCCTCATCGAGGCGGTTCTAACGAGTACCCACAATCTATATTTTAGAGCAGAAATAAGAAAAATAAGGTTTACCCCTGCAAACCCCAGTTTTACTATATAAAAGTGGGGTTCGCGGGGTCAAAATTATATAGGCGTGTTTTCGTGATGGAAAAAACTAAACCTTGTCAGAACCAAGGGCGAGGATTGTGGCCACATACGAGTTGATTTAAGCCCCCAGCATGTCGAACTTTAACGGACATCCAGGTAACCACAGTCGGTGAAAGTTAATACATAAGAATTATATACTAGGGACTTGATAATTATTTCCCCATAAAATAATCAAAGCACTGAGAGTACTGGTGGGTCGATTGTCTCTTGGTGTAGTTAGGAAAAATGGGCCTGAGCGTGGACTGTTTCGTTTAACCCTTAAACTCCTTTACTCAAAGCAAACCATGTAGACCCTGATCAGACGCTGCATTTTTCGGCGCCTGACCCTTAAATTCCTATACTCTAAGCAAGCAGTGAAGACCCGGATCAGACGCCGCGTTCTGCGGCGTCTGATCTGGGTCTACACTGTTTTCCTAGCCCAACCCATGATTCCAGCCCAGATTTTACAGTTAAATCTTTTCAAGTAAACACGCTGACCTCACTGCGATAAAATTATATAAATAATCTGCGTGGATTCCTACAAATCAGTGATAGTCACATTGACTCCAGCACTAATAGAGGTTTTGTCCTTTATACCTTTGGGTCGATTGTTTATGGGTCGATTGATAAACAATCGACCCAAAAACTAATAACTATCTTTTCTGAGCCAGCCGGCCAAAAATGTACCCGCCAAGGACCCTCTGGTTTTACATTGATTTTTAAAGGGGAAACCTTGAAAAATCTTCTAGTCTGAAACCAGAAAGCTCATATGTTTTATATTTGGTATGGTCTTGTGGACCTCTATCATGATTGTTCAGATTATAGCCCTGGGGCCAAACATGCCCCCACCCCGGGCCTCTTTATTTTTACATTGACTTATATAGGAAAAATTGTCTTCTCTGAAACCACAAGGCCCAGGTCTTTGACATTTGGTGCGTAGCTTCATCTAGTGGACCTCTACCAAGATTTAGCCCTTGCGCCAAAAAATGCAACTGACGCGGGGCTTTTTGGTTTTACATTGACTTATGTAGGATTTTTTATTTTAAAGTCTTCTCCTCTGAAACATTGATTTATATAGGAAACATCTTTAAAGAAAATCTTCTCTGAAACCGCAAGGCCCAGTTCTTTGATATTTGGTGTGTAGCTTCATCTAGTGGACCTGTACCAAGAGTGTTTAAATTATAGCCCTGGGGCCAAAAATGCCCCCGCCCTGAAGCCCTTTGGTTTTTCATTGACTTATATAGGGAAAACCTTTAAAAATCTTCTTGTCTGAAACCAGAAGGCTCATGTGTTTGATATTTGGTATGAAGCTTCGTCTTGTGGACCTCTATCAAGAGTGTTCAGATTATTGCCCTGGGGCCAAAAATGCCCCCGCCCCGGGGCCCTTTGCTTTTACATTGTGTATATAGGGAAACTCTTTAAAAAATCTTCTGTCTGAAACCAGAAGGCTCAGTTCCTTGATATTTTGTTTGAAGCTTTGTCTAGTGGACCTAGACCAAAACTGTTCAAATTATAGTCCTGGGGCCGAAAATGGCCGTTCCCGGGGCCCACAGGTTTTATTTAGGAAAGCCTTTAAAAATCTTCTTGTTTGAAACCAGAAGTCTCCGGTCATTGATATTTGGTATGAAGCCTTTTAGACCTCCGTCAAGATAATGCAAATTATAGTCCTGGGGCCAATAATGGCCCTCCCGAGGGCCCGCTTGTTACACTATGGATCAGGTGAGCGATCCAGTACCATCATGGCCCTCTTGTTCTTTATTCAGTTTTGTCTTCTTTTTTTCAAGAAAAGATACATTATAACACTATCTCTACTTTCTTAAATTATAAAATACATACAGTCGAACTTCAATGGCTCAAACACCTTTGGGACCTCGAAAATCTGTTCGAGACAGGGGTAGTTCGAGCCACTGAGGTTACTGTCAGGAGGCATAACGAGATACTTTCAGACATCTTTTCGGTGTTCTATGATGAAAATGTATGCTGTGTGTACTCATTAGAATCGCCTCATCGAGGCGGTTCTAATGAGTACACACAGCACACATTTGCAAGATAAAAGACTAAAATCTCCTTAATCATCCCCCACTATTTCTTCTGTAGAGGATTTCGCTAGGAGCCCAAGAATGGGTTCCACACATCCATGGTAAATGAGCCAACGGTGTTCGAGCCATCGAAATTCTGCTGTATAATGGGGTTCTCAGACTTCATATTGATGCCTCAAAATCGTTCTGATTTGTCTCTGCTATGGTCAGCAGAAGGATTAGATGTCACCCAGGTAACCATGGCTTGGGAGTTGGGGTCTTGGGGAGATAACCATTTATTTTCTGTGCTGTATGCTTTAATTCCCTTGATTATGAGCATAGCTGAGAAAAGGTCGTGTCTGTATAAAAAAACTTTTTACTGACCATTCCAAGGCAGTTCTTCTGTTGTGGTTTATTATTGTAATAGTTTGTCTTTGCGCATATATTGCTAATACCATTTTCTTTTGGATAGCCATTCGGCCATTTTTGGGGAAAGTAACTATCTTTTTGGCTTTCCTTTCATTATGGTTTTCTCGCCCCCGCCCATAGGGGCTTGATGAAATGTATGGGCTGCATGATGCTTCCACGCAGAGCTGAATCTGGCCCGCACACTAGTACTGGTAAACCGCTTAGAGGATCTAAGCCTGTCCAGGAACCACAGTGCGAGGCGGACCGTCCATGCTAATAAACCCTATTGGTTTCATTGGGCGACAGGGCTTGAGAAGTCATTTCATCTCAATGTCGGGTAAAAGTCCCACAAAACTGGAAGCAACGTCTCCAAAATGACCTTTACAGTGTTGACGGGGATGGTAAACCTCAAATCAAACAAAACAAAATCATTATGGTTTTCCTTTCATTAGGGTGAAGTTGTTTTATGTTGGTGTTTCTTTCCCTTTGGTGTCTTGGGTGGGAGGTGGGAGGTAATTGTATCAATTCCTGATCATTGCCTTCACTTCTATTTAGACACTATGACCATAATTTCATAATGGATACCAGGTTCCAGAACACCAATTTCTATTTCTTAGATTTGATTTGGATTTGATTTGTGTTATATGACCCTTTCAAGATAAATTTGCTTATATGGAGCCAATCTTTAATCAGAGGTGAACAAAAAAACAGGAGCACCTTGAGAAATGTCACCGCATCTTCCATAGTAGTATTTCAAAACATTTTAACGAAAACAATACATCATGAACCTGTTAAAAGACTCTCCTAATGTCTGGAGAAACCCAGTATCGAATTCACGAGCCCTGGTTTATGAGGCGAGAAACGTAACCATTACACGACAGAGGTTTCTAGCCTGTATTTTTGTACAGGGAGCTGAAAATACATCGGGAATACACACTTATATAATTTTGACCCCCTTGACCCCCACTTTTATATAGTAAAACTGGGGTTTACAGGGGTAAACTTTGTTTTTCTTATTTCTGCTCTAAAATATAGATTGTGGGTACTCATTAGAACCGCCTCGATGAGGCGGTTCTAACGTGTGCCCTCAATTTAAATTTTGAGCAGAAATAAGAAAAATATCACATTTTTTCATCTTGATATTTTCATTTTTTTGTCTTTAAAACCTACAGTGTATTTGTATAGGCGTGTTTTCGTAATGCCTGTATTTTTGTACAGGGAGCTGAAAATAAATACACAAAATACCATAGAAAATTGTGCAATAACGTTTAATGCCTTTTTTAACAAGCTTTTACAAGTTACATACATATAACAGTATAAAACAACATTCTTGAATAAATGTTTGTGTATTAAATAAAAAAGAAGCAAAAATAATAATAAAGCAAAAATAGATCTTATCTTTCATTACGTTACAATACATAACAGTACATTAAATGCAAAAGGTAATATTAACAATGTCAGAGATACACAAATTTTGTTTCTGTGGAACAAGAAAACACATTCCAAGGTAAAGCAAACATACGTTACAGTGAAATTCCGCTATTAAGACCACCTAAAATTAGGACTAATTCTGCTATAAAAAAGCTTATTTTGAAGGGTAAACTTGATTTTTTTGTTTTTTTTCTGTCTACAATGTCCTCTGGTCAGGGACCACTTTTGGGACTGTTCAAAAATGTTCTTTATGATCACTTTTGAACAGTCCCAAAGGTGGTCTTAATATAGGAATTTTACTGTATTTTTAAGGGCCCAGTTGTTCAAAGCACTGTTAATTTAAGATCATCAGAGGTCAAAATTTTAACTGTTCTATCAAATACATTATCTAATAGAGTGGTAATTCTTCCTGAAAAAATGTGAGTAGCTTTTTCAAATGCAAAGCTACCCACATTTTCCAGCAAAAATATTGGTATATTTGCAATATCAAATGATCATACCGCGCAAAAAACGCCTGTATATAATTCTGACCCCCTTGAACCCCAATTTTATATAGTAAAACTGGGGTTTACAGGGGTAAAACTTTATTTTTCTTATTTCTGCTCTATACGGAACCCGGGAAGGGACATGTTTTTTTTTTATTTTATAAGTTGTGCGCACAAGATAATATCTTGTGCGGACAAGATATTATCTTGTTCGGACAACATATTATCTTGTGCAGACAAGATATTATCTTGTCCGCACAAGATATTAAGTTGTGCGAACAAGATATTATCTTGTCCGCACAAGATAATATCTTGTCTGCACAACATAGATCTTGTGCAGACAAGATATTATCTTGTTCGGACAAGATAATATCTTGTGCGCACAAGATAATATCTTGTCCGCACAAGATAATATCTTGTGCGCACAAGATAATATGTTGTCCGAACAAGATAATATCTTGTCCGAACAAGATAATATCTTGTTCGCACAACTTCCCAAGATATATGTTGTGCAAACAAGATAATATGTTGTGCGGACAAGATATTATCTTGTGCGGACAAGATATTATCTTGTTCGCACAAGATAATATGTTGTGCGGACAAGATAATATCTTGTGCGGACAAGATAATATGTTGTCCGAACAAGATAATATCTTGTCCGCTCAAGATATTATCTTGTTCGCACAACATAATAAAAATAAAAAATCATGTCCCTTCCCGGGTTCCGTAGCTCTAAAGTATAGATTGTGAGTACTCGTTACTATTTTTCTTATTTCCACTCTAAAATATAGATTGTGAGTACTCATTAGTACCACAATCTATATTTTGAGCAGAAATAATAAAAATATAACAATTTTTCGTCTGAAAATTGTCATTTCTTCAGAGGTAAAATTTACAATGTATCTGAATAGGTGTGTTTTTTATTCATTACGATAACACACCCATGCGACATGGTGCATTTTTCACACCTCCAAAATTGCTACTTTTCTGATGAACATCTGGGATATTTTTCTCAATGAGGCGGTTCTAACCAGTACCCACAACCTATGTCTTGGAGGAGAAATAAGAAAAATAATATATACCCCTGTAAAACCCCAGTTTTCTCAATATAAATTGGGGTTTAGAGGGGTCTTCATTTCACGGACTTGTTGACATAATGAATAAATTAATTAACGTAATCATTAGCTTTGACAATTGGGCCTTGGAAAATTATTTCATGACACTAGTTTCTTCTTATTCAATGTTATCATGTATCATTAATAAGCACCTTTGTAAATCCTTTTTTTTTTCAAGAAAGATCTGTGGCAAGTTAATGTATTTCATTTCAAAACAGAGATCGCAGGTACTTGTTAGAACAGCCTCAGATTGTATGTTACTCGCATCATGAAAACACGCCTATGTAATTTTGACCCCCTTTAACCCCACTTTTATATAGTAAAACTAGGGTTAACAGGGGTATACCTTATTTTTTCTACTCTGTGCTCTAAAATGTAGATTGTGGGTCCTCGTTAGAACCGCCGATAACGTTAGAACCACCTCATCGGCGGTTCTAACTAGCACCCACAATCTATATTTTAAGCAGAAATAAGAAAAATATCTCCATTTTTCATCTTAAAATTATCTTCTTTCCGCGATAAAGTTTACAATGAATTTGTAACGGCGTGTTTTCTTAATGCATTACATTCACTTCAACGAGACAGTTCTAACGTATGTCAACAATCTATGTTCAAAGCAAATATAAGAAAAATATCGAACATTTTTTCAACAAAAAGAGTCATATTTAGAGGTATTGTATACGAGTCAGGACACGACAAAACCTATATTCTAACACAGCCCGCCTATATACGCAATGGAAAATAACTTTTACTCTACAACAAATCACAGCAAGGAAGAGCGTGACGACTGAGGTCATTAAAGATGGCCAGCAGGCGAAATGAACTCAGAAATATCTACAGTAGTAGACGCGTTACGCGTTCGACCTCAACGGCAATACTAGCGAACAATGGTTCGGGAAGGACCGATAACAAGGATTTTAACAATTTATGACGTCGCTAGTCGATTTCCTTGACATTGGACGGTGTAAGGTCATTTTCTCGCATCGAACGTTAGAATATGTGTTTCTGTTTATAATTTTTAGTGGGATTCGTTCTAACAATGGCAAAAAGTTATGAGATTTGGAGGAAACAACAGCATTATTGCCGATTTTCAGCCTGATAGAATCCAAATAGATCAGCTCTAGTTTGTGATTTATTGAGTAATAAATCAGTTTGTTGGTCAGTTGTAAGTAGACAAATCACGGGCGCTAGGAGCTCGTGATTTGATCTACTTTACAACTGACCTTCAACCTGTGATTTATTACTCAACAAATCACAGTTATAGCTGATCTATTTCTTAATTCTAACACAGCTCACCTATATAGACGGATCCAATGTTTTGACACGTGACCTTGTTTACATGTAATTGCGCATGCGCAAAATTACTTTTCCACTTGATAACGATCTTTCGTGGTTGGCAAAAAGCCCCTGGTTCCATATAAACACATTGTAACGAGCTTTAATATTACAGGCATATCTTAGTTGACTGTCACAGAAAATCGATCAAATTACACTTTAAATGAGCAGATAAATATATTTTAGAGTTCATTCATGCATTTTCCGTGTTTAATCATTCCTTTTGCGCATTTTTATTACTAATAATTAAGACCGTCGAGCCTCGTTACCTGCATAAGTTTAACAGGTAATTTAATCATCAAAACATCCTCAAATCTTCTAGAAACCAATAACTTCTAGCTAAGATATGTCTATTTTAAAAGTTTAAAGGTGAATTTCGTCGTTTCGAGTCCAAACAAAATACAAGTTTAGAGAAAATAACATCGCATTTTCAATGGCGATATAAGGCCAAAGACTTTTTTTGCCCACCACCGGTAATTCCCGGCAAATAGTATTATTGAGTGACGCTTAGTGTTTGGGTGTGTCTATAGGCAATGGGAATAAAACTTCGTCCTGTGCAACTAGCTATGACAGATGAGCCTGGGCATCTGTCCAGTCAGGTCAGCATCTTTGCCTGTAGACAATATACAAGCATTACATCAACACTCAGTCATGAATACTATTTGCTGGGACTTACCAGTCGTTGGCAAGAAACATCTTTTGCCATTTAAAAAAAAATGCCATTGTATTTCTGTGAGCATATCTTTCATTTGAATTTTAAATGGCAAATTTGAATTTTAAACTATTATAATAGACATGTCTAAGCCTGTAATTATTAAATGATTTCTGGAAGATTAGTGGCTGTTTTGATGATATTTACCTGTCATATTTACGAAGGTATCAAGGTGGAGTACAACTAATGACCTGAAGCAGAAAATGCATGAATAAGTACTAGAATATATTTAACTACTCAATTATAGTGTAATTTGATAGATTATCTGCAACAGTCAACTGTAACAGAGCCTCTATTTACAGTGTGTTCATTATATGGAGCTAGGTGTTTATCACCAACCACAATGAAGGCGACAGAACCAAACACGAGGACTATCATCACGTAAAATCAATTAAGCACCCCCTGCACCCCCCCCCCCCCCCCCCCCCCATAAATATCATTTTGCTGTCCGTTCCAAGGCGGTTCTTGAGATCTTTTGACAAGATTTGGTTAGGTAAATAGTAGAAAATAGTAGCAGTAGGCATTCTTTCTTTCTCCCGATACTGTTTTCGGTCAATTCTGACCATGATAACAGGTTTGGGGTGTGGCACAAATGTTTTCAATCCCCACCCCCAAAAAGAGCTTTGTGACACAGCCACCAGCAGATTAAAACTATTTACAAGAAGCCATCAGGGGAAGGAATCCATGCCTATCCCCTGCCCAACCCTAGGATATTATATTTTGGCCTTAAACCCATCAACTGTCTCAGAAGAGACAGCTTCGATTGTAAGGCCATTCCAAGTTGCAATTGTCCTGGGGAAAAAAGAACTCTTAAAACCATCCGTATAAGCATTAGGACGGTGATACTGAAAGGGATGGGACCTGGTTCTCCTACATCCTCCACCAGCTTCAGATAGGTACCTACTCTTATCTATAATGGCTAAATTATTGTGGATTTTATAGAATAGAGTCAGCGAAGCCTGCTCTCGCCTTTCCTGCAGAGTCGGCCACTGAGGTTCTTCAAGCATCTCTCCAACGTGGCTTTGGTTGCGCCAACGTCTGCAGGTCCAGCGAGCAGCAGTCCTCTGAACTTTTTCTATTCTATCAGTCTCCTTTTGATGATAGGGCATCCAAACTGGAGCTGCATATTCAAGCTTGGGGCGGACTAAAGTTTTGTATGCAGCATCCTTGGTTTCCCTCGGTGCGAAGGCCAAATTTCTACGAAGGAAACCGAGTGTCTTAGTAGCCTTACTAGTTATCTCATTAATGTGTTGACCCCACTCGAGGTCATCAGTGATTTGAACTCCTAAGTATTTAGCAGAAGAAACGTTCTCTAAAACCTGGTTATGTAATGTATAACCATGGACCATCTGTTTATGTGGAGGGTGCCTTGTCACTCTCATAGAGTGACATTTGGCGACATTAAATTTCATGAGCCATGCCTCTTCCCAGGTAGCCAACTTTTCCAAATCATCTTGAAGTATCTGTAGGTCATCAGACCCTCTTATATTTCTATACAGTACACAATCGTCAGCGAAAAGGCGGATTGTAGAGTTGATGTTGTCTGGCAGGTCGTTAATAAAAATCAAAAACAATATCGGTCCCAGCACGGAACCTTGTGGGACACCAGACAGCACCGGGGCGGGGTCAGAGCAAACACCGTCAAGTACGACTCTTTGTGTTCGTCCGGATAGCCAAGCAGAAATCCACTGGAGGGTATCATTTCGGATACCATAGTACTCCAGTTTATACAGAAGTCTTCTGTGGGGGACTTTATCGAAAGCCTTAGCGAAGTCCATAATAATTAGGTCTGTTTGTTTGTGACCCCTATTATGGGCCCCGTCCAGGTTTTCCTGTAGGTCGTGGATGAACTGGACAAGCTGGGTCTCACATGACCTACCGCTTCTAAATCCATGTTGGGATTCGACAAGGATCTTGTGCTCTGAAAGATGTTGCATGATTTTGCCCACGATGATGTGCTCCAGAGACTTACAGCAAATACAAGTCAGTGATACAGGCCTATAATCGGCAGGGTCATACTTTTCCCCTTTCTTGTAAATGGGTGCCACATTGGCTTGAAGCCAATCATCTGGGACCTTACCCTGGGCCAGGGACTGATTGAAGATGCAGGCAAGGACTGGAGCAATTTCTGCGCTGCATTCTTTTAACACACGGGCGCTGAGGTCATCAGGACCTGAGGATTTGTGGGGGTTAAGACGGTCTAGTAGTTTTTTGACCCCATTTGGGTCAATGTATAGGTCATCTATGTCTGGATAGGGGCTTGGTCCTTTTGATGGAGGGGCACCTACTTGTTCCCGGGTGTACACAGACTCAAACTGTCTGTTGAGTATATCAGCTTTGTCTTTGGCACCAGTTTTCAAGATTCCATTTTCTCTTAGACAAGCTACACCCGTGGAATCCTTCTTCAAGTTTTTCATAAAGGACCAAAATTTTTTTAGCCGATCGTTTTGGTTACAGTCTTCTATAGCAGTATCTGTATCCAGGGGATTGAAGATATTGGAGACATATCTCCAATATGCATCTCTGATTTCCTTTTGAACGAAGGCTCTGAGTCTCCTGTAGCGACTCTTCAGGGCATCATTATCTGCCCTGCGGGCCTTGTGGTATAGTTTTTCCCTTTTTCTAATTAATGCCCTAATGCGGGCATCTATCCATGGGTATCCAAGTTTACATTTCGTCATCTTAGACGGGATAAACTTGTTTACCGCACTGAGTAAGACCGTCTTAAATTCAATCCACATCTCATTAACATCAACGTGAGCAAAGTCCTGCGACATAAAACGGTCTGCAAAAGCAAGCATGTGGTCTTTCAGACCCTGCATATCAGCCCGTTTATAGAGGTAAACCTTACGAGGAGACTGAACGACCCTTTTAGCTTTTATGTCATACTCTACCAGCACTATATCATGGTCTGCTCGACCAATAGGTGGCATTCCCTTAACTCTTGTAACTGGGGTTGGATTGTTAGTAAGAAGGATATTTAGGGTCCGTTCTTGTCTTGTAGGGATATCGACAACCTGGGAGAGGCAGTGCTCCTGGACAATCTCAATCAAATTGGTCTGTACCTGTCTTTTGGGCATGCCCAAAGGTACATAAAGCTTATTCCAATCAATGTCCCCACAATTGAAGTCACCTCCAAGAAGGACATGGGCATTTTTGCAAGACATGATTCGTTTTAGAGAACTATTTAGTTGATCCAAGTAGTCCGGATCAGAAATATCTGGGGGCCGGTAGAAGGAGCCCAGGTACAAAGTTTTACAGCCCATAATTTGAAGTTTGACCCAAACAAGTTCACAATCAGTCTCAAGTTCTGTCACCTCAGTACAAATCAAATCCCTCTTGAAACATACAAATACGCCCCCATGGGCATCTCCAACCCGGTCCTTCCTAATGGCATCATATCCATCAGGAAAAATTTCCGAGCTGGCTATGTCCGGAGACAACCAGGATTCACAACCCAAGATAATGTCCGGTTTCGCTGTATCAACAATTGTCTGAAGTTCAGGTTTCTTGTTCTTGATCGATTGACAATTCATAATCAGGATCCGAAGTGGGTGATTTAAAACAGACTTTTTGCCTGTTTTAGGTCTTTGATGCTGCACTCCAACAGGAGAAGAATGAGCGGTTGGTGTGCCTAAGTCAGTTGGGATTGGACTGTCAGGGATTGACAGGGAGTCAAAACGATTGCTCGTCTCAATCAGGCCTAATGTATCAAACAAAGAAGTTGAGAAGTTTGGCATGCCACAGTTCAGGCATTCCCATGCCAAACTTCTATCCAGAGGCTGATTGTAAATAGAGTACATTCTGGAATCCATTCCCTGGCAGTCAATGTGGTACCATTTGTTACATGAATCACAGACTATAGCCCGGTCATCCCAGCCAACCGCAACCTCGCAAACGCCACATGGGAAATGTGAGGAAGAAAGGGATGTAGGACCGGGATTGAGTTCTGTGTCCCAAGAATTACTAATGATAATAAAGAAAATGTACAAATATGCCAATCTCTGGGAAGTCTTCTGAAAGTCCTTAAATTTCTTCATATTATTAAACAAACATGTTCCCATCAAATGTGGCAGGCCTTCATCTATCTGCAAATCACAGTAAGACTTACCACTGTAACCCAATTTCACTGGAAACAGGTGAAAACTGCCGAGGTAAGAGTCCGTCTCTTCAAAACCGACGCGAATCTTCATGGCCACAAGGGCTGCACTGAAGAGAAATGTAAACAACCACTGCTTCATGACTAGCTATGTCAATATAGCAAAATATAGTTACAATTTCCGATCTAAGGTCCAACTATGCACTAGCACATCAATTCCAGATGGAATTTGGCCAAAAAGCTAGTTTATAGTAGGTCGCGAAAACTTATGACATGAAAACAGGAAGTACGGTGGCCATCTTGGAACAATGGCTCATGGGATTGGCTGGGACTTACCACACAAAAAATGAAAATATCTTAAAGAAAACACAAGGGAATACCCAATATCATAGATATGCACTTTCAGAAGGTAATCTTGTAAATTTCTGCTGAGTAGTTTAGTCAGAAACGCTCAATTAAGGTTAAAATTGACCCAAAACGGCACCCGGAGAAACGGAAGCGCCAAACAGTGTAAAAGCCAACACCCCCTTATTTAGTAAGCTGCAGTTATTTTTATTTATTTATTTTTTTTTTCTGCATATAGTTTCCCCTCGACAGAGACCACCTTTGGGACTGTTCAAAAGTGGTCTTCAAGACCACTTTTGAACAGTCCCAAAGGTGGTCTTAATATAGGAATTTTATTATATATCATATGTCAGTGTATATACAGTGAAATTCCGCTATTAAGACCACCTTAAATTAAGACTAAATCTGCTTTAAAAAGCTTATTTTGAAAGCTTCACTTTATTTTTGCTTGTGATTTCTGTCCATAGTGTCCTCTGGTCATGGACCACCTTTGGGACTGTTCAAAAGTGGTCTTCAAGACCACTTTTGAACAGTCCCAAGGGTGGTATTAATATATGTATATTATATGTAAGTGAATATACAGCGAAATTCCGATATTAAGACCACCTAAAATTAAGACTAATTCTACTTTAAAAAGCTTATTTAGTAGGCTGCAGTTATTTTTATTTTTTTTATTTTTTTCTGCATATAGTTTCCTCTGGTCAGAGACCACCTTTGGATCTGATCAAAAGTGGTCTTTTTCAAAAAGTGGTTTTAAAATCCACTTTTTAACAGGAATTTTACTGTCAATGATGACCATTTTCATTTATTCATTTTCATATTTTTTTATTTTTTTATTTTTTTTTTTTTTTTTTTCATTTTCATACATTAATAACCCGATTAGATTTTTTATCTATAATTATCCAATCCTATTTATACATGTACTTGCCCTTATTTCAAAAACATTGTTCACAAGAATTGTTTGCATTCTTTGAATGATTAAAACAATATACTCATTAAATCACAGCAAAATTTATTTATTTATTTATTTATTTATTTCGAAAGATGATATTACACGAGTGGTCTTTTCGGCAAGTTTTATAAATTTCGTATGGAATAACCCTCTTGTCAGACACTGTTTAAACATATAACGATAATCGCCGAAGACTTTCAGAAAAAGCACAGGGTTGCTTCGGATGGCGCCATGACATTATGCGCCTGTAACAATGTGTTAATAATACACGTGGGGTTATATGATTTTTGTCGCGCGGTGCGCGATTAAGAGGTCCGATTTTCCGTCCGTTCGTCCATCCCTTCGTTTGTCAAGCTGTCAATATTTGAGACCACACTATCCTTCACCATAATATCAAAAACTATGAGAGCATCACGGAAGGGCACATTTAACCCATTGTATGCTAGTGGAGTCTTCCATTACTATATGTTGGACAAGTCCATTTTTCAAATAAGGGGTGGCAGGCTTTTTTTTTTTTTTTTTTTCGTTTTTATTCTATTTTTGACGGCAAATTATGTTAGCAAACAGTGCAGGCCATGATCAGACGCCGCGTTCTACGGCGTCTGAGCTTGGCCTGCACTGTTTGCCAAGGTACCCCTATAGGGGTTTCCCACGTGCAAAAGGTTAATGCAGGTATCCATATTTGACCTTGACTTTCACTTGTGCATTAACCTTAGCGTTTACCCTAGTGTTCAAGTTCATTTCTTAAGAACACATTACGCAAAACACGCCTATACAAATACATTGCCAACTTTCTCGCCGAAAAAATGAAAATTTTATGATGAAAAGTGTGATATTTGTCTTATTTCTGCTCAAAATATAGATTGTGGGCACTCGTTAGAACCGCCTCATCGAGGCGGTTCTAACGAGTACCCACAATCTATATTTTAGAGCAGAAATAAAAGAAATAAGGTATACCCCCGGAAACCCCAGTTTTACTGAAAAAAGTTGGGTTCAAGGGGGTCAAATTATATAGCCGTGTTTTCGTGATGAATAAAACCGACATATTAATGATACTCGATACAACTGATACCTTTGGTGCAAGCATCCATGTTTGACCTCGACCTAGATTACACGGTTCAGTGACTTTGTGTCACAGAAGGCGGAATTCTTGTTATGGCGTTTTCCATTAAATAACATCGATATCATATGATAAATTGTGAATACAATTTTGAGGTGAACGAATGTCTTTCAGAATCATTTTATATGTCATGACAATAGAGGTATTTTCTAAAAGGACAACAGTACATAATAGAAGTGAAGGCAATGATCAGGAATCGATACAATTAACCCAAAGCTCCCACCAGAGACACCAAAGGGAAAGAAACACAAACACGAAACAATTTCCCACAAAATGGCAAATTGGATATCCAAAACAAAATAATATAAGCGATACACACACTCAAAGACAAACCGTAGCAAAAATAAACCGCGACAGGAAAACTGCCGTGGAAGATCAGTGAAACGAATTCCACTGGGGTGGGGAGCGAGGGGGAGGCTTAACTCGATTTTACATGTCCACAATATTCGCCCTTACTTCCGTCGCGATTTAGACAAATAATTTATTCAGTCCGCATGAAGGCCTCCTAACTCATCAGTGCAACATCTCCGTGAACACAGAGATGAAACAACGGTGAGGACTCGACAGCAAGAAACCACTGAAACGCTGGAGCCAAAGAAAACCAACAGTTAGACTGCGATGGGCCCGACCAGAGACAGAGCATCAGGCACCAACCAACATTACATAAAAATTGAAATTAAATACTCTCTAATTCTCAGCAAGCCTTAACGCTGGAACCGTCATAGAATCTGAGACCTGACCCACCTGCGTGGAATTAAAGAGGGAAGCAAAGTTGTCAACCGTGATTGGGTTAACTACCATGCATGCAGTCTGTCGTATAACATTTACATAAGCATGTTGGCTTTTTCCTGGACCCCTTTGTAAATTATCGTCTTTGTGTAAAAAATGCGGCTAAATCTGAAATAAAATATGTTTTAATTCAAATGATAGAATTGACACACAATCTTATTTTTTCCTTTAAGAGTAGACTCTTCAGCGAACAGATAATTCCGAAAGGTTCGTCTTTGCAGAAAAATGTACGAAAACCCCATTTACATTTACAAAATCAGATTGTGCGGTGTTTATTATTATTATTATTATTATTATTATCATTATTTATTCAGATATTTTTCTTCATTATATAAGTAAATACATTATTCATGTTAACATTCAATCCTGTGCATAAACAGTTCTTATTATAAATGAGACAAGGATGCTAGGCCAAATTTTGCTTTCTCCTGTTGAGGTTAACCTGGCATTAGACATTTCCAAATTATTTTCACCGAGATGAATGGTTTACCAGGGCATATTGCCATAGGTCTCTCAACATTTTAACACATTATTTTGCCAGATACGAGCGTACAAAATCATAATCATCTTTGAAGACATTGTATGTAATCCAACTGAATTCAAACTTCAATGGCTCGTACCCCAAAACTGGTGCGAGACAGCGGTAGTTCGAGACATGGAGAGCACAAATTATTTATTTATTAGAAAATTCATGGTTACATACATACATACATACATACATACATACATACATACATACATACATACATACACACACACACACACACACACACACACACACACACACACACACACATACATACATACATACATACATACATACATACATACATACATACATACATACATACATACATACATACATACATACATACATACATACATACATACATAATGCATGCATGCATGCATGCATGCATGCATGCAATACAATACATACGTACGTACGTACATACGTACGTACGCACGTACCTACCTACCTACATGTGTACCTACCAACCTACCTACATACATACATGAACCACTGGAACATGTCCTATTTTAGTCCTTTCCAATTAAATACAATTGAAACTACAATTTAAGATACACATATAGATTAGCATATAACTATGGAGAACACGAAGTAACGAGTTGCACAAAGCACTCATAATTTATCCCAAAACATAGATTATGGATACTCGTTAGATACTCAACGAGGCGGTTCTAACGAGCATCCATAATCTATGTTTTAAGCAGAAGGAAGGAAAATATTACAATAGAGACACGCCGTTTAATAAATTCAATAGTACATGGACACTCAAGTGAGATCCAAATGATGGTTAAAGGAACCTGTGCACACAAAAATGTGCTTCTAGCCAGGTGCACCTAGGAAAAATGTAAACGAGCCAGTCCATGAGAAAAGTGCAGGTATCGCAAAGGTCATGCTTGGCGAAATAGCTTGGGCTGCGTGATGCTTCCGTGCTGAGCTGAAACCGACCGAAAGTTTTAGTACCCGTAAGCCGAAGCCTGCCCAAGCAAAGTGGTGCGTGTCGGACCGTCCCTTTAATCCTAACGGTTTCTTTGGGCGGTAGGGCTTGAGATGTCATTTTATCCCATTGTTAGACAAAAGTCCCACAAAAAAAACGGAAGCAACTCTCCAAAATGACCTAATTAGTGTTGAAGGGTAGTAAAATCAGAACAAATTCAAATGAAAACTATGTTCGGCAAACTCAGCAAACTGCCTTGAGCCAAAGTTACTAAAAATGTCCAATGGCATGAGCTTTCTGTGAGCACTTATTCTGCTGCTCGGTGGAGCCTGTTGTTAGAAATAATAAGCACAGTGAAGACCTAGATGAGGCTTCATGCAAGATAGCATCTATCTAGCCTTTATTACTTGGCTGCGCACGCATGATTTCCAGACACTTCGGCCCCACTACCACCTCGGCCTCTAGACAGGTCGGCCCAAAACCAAGTCGGCCCTAGACACCTCGGCCCTAGTCACCTCGGCCCTAGACACCTCGGCCCCACTGTCAACTCGGCCCCTAGACATCTCGGCCCCAAAGACACCTCGGCCCCACTTTTGATATCTGTTAGGGTATGTGCATTTATATCATGTTAAAATCGGCCCCGACCATTGGGACTTCAAGAAACCGACAGCCTGCGACATGAGTACTGGTAAACCGCTCAGAGGTTCTAAGCCTGGCCAGGAAAAGTGGTGGGAGTCGAACCGTTAATACTTATAAACCATATTGGTTTCCTTGGGCTGCAGGGCTTGGGATGTCATTTCATCTCAATGTCGGGTAAAATTCCCACAAAATTGGAAGCAACGTCTCCAAAACGACCGATACAGTGTTGATTGGGGCGTTAAACGTCAAATTTAACAAACAAAACATCATGTTAACAAGCCCGTGTAATGAACACCCCTCTAATCCCCAGTTATATGCGGAAAACTGGGGCTCATGCGGGCATACATTATAAACATCACGAAAACACGCCTTTATAATTTTGACCCCATCGAACCCCACTTTTATATAGTAAAACTGGGGTTTATAGGGGTAAACCTTATTTTTCTTATTTCTGCTCTAAAATATAAATTATGGGTACTCGTTAGAAACGCCTCGATCATTCTAACGAGTTCCCACAATCTATATTTTGAGCAGAAATAATAAAAGTATCACACTCTTTCCTCTTATAATGTTCGTTTTTTCGGCGGTAAAGTTTACAATGCATTTGTATAGGCGTGTTTTCGTAATTTTTATCCAGGTTGTGTGTACTGGTTAGAACTGTCCCAATGAGAGGACTGATCAGAATGCGTCTGGTATCAACCTTTAATCACAACAAGTTTAATATTAATCTGTGTTTATGCAAACTAGTCATTTCTTAGATCCCTTCCATATAAGTTAACAGGTCTATGAGATAAACCATCTCCTTGAGAACGATTGAACCAGTATCAAAGATCTATGTTTTCGAGCAGAAGTAAGAATTTTTTTATCAACTTTTCGTTATATAGATTTGGTTTTACGGAATCTTCTATTAAGTTGTTAGGAAACAAGATCAAATTATTTTATTGCTATTTTTATTTCTTATATATTATATAAGAAACAAATAACCAATGAGACGTTTATAATAAATATAACAACGCATACACGACATTTTCAGGTTAACTTGGACAATAACAATAAGAAGACTCTGAAGGACAGCTAATCCCCCGCCGCCTTCAACCGTGACGTTGTCCTTGAGTCAGCATCACGAAAAGTGGGGTTTAGCGGTTTGTTCTAATTGTGAATATTTTATACGGATAGTCAATGAACCTTTTCTACAAAAATACGGGACATGGAGACTTTGCACTCAGTGTACATCCAGATCCATCTGATCTGGATCTACACTATTATTCAGTTTGCGAATTTTGAATGAGTACAATATACATGTATCAAGTAATTTGAGGGGCTGATAGTCAGAAATGTGACTAATAAATAAATAAATTAATGAAAAAAAAAAATAATAATAAGTATACAGTATACTTGTTACTCTCCGTCTTTAAATATGAGCCGAAATGACAATCAAATGTGTAAAAAGTGATAATCATCAAGGATCTCTTTATTGGGGAAAAGGGATAAGTAACGCCTGGTTGTTTATTGAGCTTCACACCTTACTAATGTTTGTTTGTCCAAGCCAACTAAATAGTGTACTTACCTGAGATTCAGTAACCCTTATCCCGCTGAACTCGATAATCCTTATCTTTGCAAACAGTGTAGGTCCTGATCAGATTGCTTCTGCTCTCTGAACCGGGTCTGCACCGTTTTTCATGCAGTGTAATGATTTGATGTTTAACGTCCCCCCTCAACACTATAGGTTATTTGGAGACGTTGCTTCCAATTCTGTGGGAATTTTACCCGACATTGAGATGAAACGACATCTCAAGCCCTGCAGCCCAATAAAACCTGTAGGGTTAATATGCATGGACAGTCAGACTCACACCACTTTTTCCGGACAGGCTTAGAACCGCTTAGCGGTTTACCAGTACTTCATTGTGGTCGGTTTCGCTATCATGCTGCCCGATCGTTTTTTTTCAAGCCCGTATGGGCGGGGGCCGTCGGATTTAGTCACTTGTTTTTTTCGTTTGTTTGTTTGCTTGAATTAAGGTTTAATGTCCCCGTCAACACTGTTTAGGTCATTTTGAGACGTTCCTTCCAATTTAGTGGGACTTTTACCTGTCAATGACATCAAAAGACATCACAAACCCTGCCGCCCAATGAAACCAAAAGGCATATATGCATTGGAGGGTCTGACACGCTCCACCTTGCCTGGGCAGGCTTAGTCCTTCTAAGCAGTACTCATATGTGGTCAGATTCAGCTCTTAAATTAGAATTACACATTGCAATAAAAGAGGGAAATTTTCAAATATATCTTCCATTCTTATTCAATGGACATATAGATTTTATATTTAGTGACGTTATAATCTAAAATATTCGTGGCTCCCTATCAAAATAATCAAATCAGCAAATAAATACTGAAAAAAAAAATCATCGGGCATCCAAACCGATCTCCTATTTTAGTGGAAGCTCCGTGAGAAGCAAAGTGGGGCCGAAATGTCTAGGTATATGGGGCCGACGTGTCTAGGGGCCGAGGTGTCCAGGGGCCGACCCGTCTAGGGTTTCAATTTTATGTGGGGCCGAGGTGGATTTGGGGCCGAGGTGTCTAGGGGCCGAAGTGTCTAGGGGCCGAGGTGGTTTTGGGGCCGAAGTGTCCTGTTACCCAAATATAGCTTGTGGGTGCTCGTTAGAACCGCATCGTTGAGGCGGTTCTAACGAGTACTCACAACCTATGCTTTGGAGCGGAAATAAGAAAAATATTGTATAACCCTGTAAATCCCAATTTTATCTACATAAAGTGGGGTTTACAGGGGTGTTCGTAACAAGGATTGTTAACGTGATGACACACACACACATACACACACACACACACACACACACACACACACACACACACACACACACACACACACAAAATAAATAAATAAAAGAATTTTAAGTGTCAGCTCAAATCAGACTGAATTCCAACGCAGGCACATCAGAGTAATTCCGTATCACTCTGGGAGTGTGCGACACATGCTGATCTTAGTTTTCGCGGGTTACATAAGCAATCTTGCATATTTTTGTGCGAAATAGACACATTATTTTGTTTGTTTGAATTGATGTTTAACGTCCCCGTCAACACTATGTAGGTCATTTTGGAGACGTTGCTTCCAGTTTTGTGGGACTTTTATCCGACATTGAGATGACATGACATCTAAAGCCCTGCCGCCCAATGGAACCTAAAGGCTTATATGGACTCACACCACTTTGCCTGGACAAGCTTAGTTCATCAGTATCCGTGTGTGGTCAGTTTCAGCTCTGCGTGGAAGCACCATGCAGCCCATCTATTTCTTCAATCCCCGATGGACGGGGGCGAGTGTCACATTGAGTCTAGATCTATGCAACAAAACGCGTCAAAAATGGGATGCCTCTTGAACTTCTGCCTGTGCACTCAAAAAGATGCTTCTAGGCAGGTGCACCCAGGAAAAATGTAAACGACAGCCAGCTTATATGAAAGGGCAGTTGTCGCAAAGGTCAGGCATGGACAAATAACTTGGGCTGCATGGTGCTTCCGCGCCTACCGAACATTTGAGTACTGGTTTTGGTTTTGATTTTACGGCCATTTTAAGATTATTTCGCTTATTTCGTGCCGATCGTTAATTAGAGGTGGGCGAAAACCGGAGCACCCGGAGAAAAACCACCTGATCTACCGTTGCAGAACTTGGCGACTCTGATTGTGGAACTTTTGCTGTGACCCGAGCGAGGCTCGAACCGCAGCGGTGAGAGACCTAATAATTCAGAGTCAGCGCTTTTAACCTTTCGGCCACGGAGGCCCGTTCCTTTGATCTCTGAAAAGCACTAAAAGAACTAATTAGTACTCCATCTGATGTTGATCACAGCGTGGCATTTTTCCAAAGTGTTTGCCTCTGTAACAGTTTCCAATTTGTATTGACAGCACAAACAACACTGGAGAGATGATTATCTCTGATCGTAGACTGGACTGAGACTTTGTTTATTTTAACCTTGAAATACCAATGTCTTAGGCAAACAGTGAAGGCCTGATCAGAAGCCGCAGTACTAACCCTGAAATACTCATAATTTAAGCAAACAGTGTAGACCCTGATCAGACGCCGCAGTACGCGGCGTCTGATCTGGGACTCCACTGTTTGATTAACCAAACACATGTGTCTTTTCTCGGTTTTATAACATTCTGACTTCAAAACGACAAGAATAGCACAGTTTTGCATGGGCCCCGTCAAGCGATTTTAGTACTTATCGCCTATGCGAGCAGCGAAGGTTCAGGCGAGCCTGCGCATCCGCGCAGTCTCGCCAGAACCTTCGCTGCTCGCTCATACAAGCAGTGAATCAAGAGGAACCTTCAGACAGAAAGCCATATCCCTGGCCCCTCTGAATGGCTGGGCATGCGCAGTTAAAATTTGTCATGACGGAATGCTCGAAGACACAATTTCGCTTGGCGAGGCTCAAATAACCGTTACCTGGATTTCGTACAAATCAGTGACAGTCACGCGGACATTAGCGATTTAAAGCTACTGCGCTCAGTAACATTGGACCGATTGTCAAACAATCTCTCATATGTGATCAGCGAAAACTCGGCGAAGCCTCGCATCTCAGTAGTCTCAACGGCAGCTGTCGCTGTTCGCGCATGCACGAAAAGGGATAAGGAATTACCGATGCACAGAGAGGAAGCCAATCCCAAGAGTTAATGGTTAAAGTCGGCAACGGGGTTTTACCGAGTTTTCGACCATCCGTTGACCGGTGGGTTTGCATTTCTCAATCTGCATCGGACAACATCCATTTTTGCAGAAACTTGAATTATGTCAGTGATTTAGGTAGGGATCAAATTTAAAACTCGCAGATTTATAAGAAAGTATCCTGATCTGTAGGCAGCATCTTCTGTGTACGACTACCGAAAGTCGAGATCGCCGTTGTTTGGTCCTACTGTCAAATTTTACATCTAAAATACTCAATTTCAAATACAAAACTATGACAAAATCAAAATACATGTACATTTAACACAAAACTGGAACAAGGACGCACAAACAATGGATAGCTTGAAATAAACATACTTTTGCTTTAATGATCATTAACGGTGAAATTACTTTGAAGTATGCTGCTAGCATCACATAATCATTAACTGCTTTAGTTTCGTTTCCAAGAAATGAAGAGAGTCTTCATTATCGAAGCTAGCTATACCATACATACTAATGTTTGGATTATATACTATACGAACACATGATGCATACCATGACGATTCAGCTGACATGATGTGCCCCGCCAAGCGAATTTGTGTCTTCGAGCATTCCGTCCTGACAAATTTTAACTGCGCATGCCCAGCCATTCAGAGGGGCCAGGGATATGGCTTTCTGTCTGAAGGTTCCTCTTGATTCACTGCTTGTACTGCATTTGCAAAAGCTGCTCACATTTTTTCAGCAAAACTCAGCATATTTGCCCTGTTAAATGATCAATGTTTTAACGGCGTAGTTAGTTTTGAACAGCTCGCTCCAGACTTTCAAATCTGTGAGTCCTACCTAATAAAATACTGACAATTTTCACGTTTTTCTACAAATTAAGTGGAAACATTGATACCACTTTTCATCACTTTATGTCTGAATGATGAACAAATCAAGGGATTTAAAATTTAGTCATAATTAAGCTCTAGGTATAAAAAATGAAAGAAATCATTTTTTTCAAAGTAAATGTAATTCTCTTTAAGTTTAGAAAATAATTAATTTTCAGAATACAATAAAATTCTGTTGAAAATCAGTCTGGGTGTCTCCAGCAAGAAAGATAACTGTAGGTGCGTGACGTCATCAGCAACCTCTCAATACGATGCCAATAACCACACCAAGGTCCCAAGGTTCCTACCGAACGTCTCTCAAATCACACAATATAGTCGGGGAGTTGAAATTCGTAGCACCCGTATTTAAGGAGTTTAATGCACCTTACTTTCTATGATAGGAATTTATTTAGAGGTCTCCCAGCATCTTGAAAATGGAGTTAGAAAATCCAAAAAGTGGGGAAAAATACATAAAAAGGGGAGATAAATGTTCCTACCCTCTTTTCTCATTTAAGCATCCAAATAATTTCAAACGACATTTCCTCTGGAACAACAAGGCCAAATTTGGAACCAAATTATATGTGAAGCCGCCACGAGATGTAAGAACAAACATATATACTGAATGTCTGGGTCACATGAACTAAATGTCCACCATACACATAGATGGTAAAAACCTTTGAAAATCGTCTTCTCAGGAACCAATCGACCGATTACCTTGAAACTTGGCATACAATATTGGGGACCCGGGCCCTATCAAAGTTGTTCAAATGATGGCATTTCGTTGACCTTGACCTTTCTTACTTCAAGGTCACATTCGGTCACTCAGGATTTTGTATGGAAAAAAACCGATTTTCAGATTTTGTTGCAGCTCTTGATATCAAGGTTGATATTTGCAATCAGCTTAATGATCCTGGGGCCATAAGATAAAATAATTTTTAATTTTTCTTAAACTACTGACTTAAATGAAACCAAATTACATATACTGCATCAGTGTGGTCGAGAAATCAAAGTTTGTTAGAGTGATCTGTGTGATCGTCACACCAATATATGACCAACACGATTTTAAATTCTGCATCACAAGACATACAAGACCTTGGTATGCAGCATTTTGGACTCTAGTCCTGCTAAGATATTTTAAAGCTGACCATAATGAATGCGACGGCAAAAAAAAATGGTTGATTTCAAAATAATTTGGCAGCAATGGTCCTTGGATGGGCCACTAGTAAACCATTATACTCTTTTAAAATAAATGGCCACCAAGCGGGCGACGGGGATGGGGGTTGGCGATTTATGCCCACTTGAGCTCTGGTGAGCGTAGTTTCCCATGGGCCGCTTGTTTTTATAATTTTGTTTTCAGGGCATTTATTAAAAGTCGTGTAAGGTTGATGGCAAGCGTAAACCATATTTAATTGGCGTTGTCATGATACAGCAGACATAGTTTTCTGCTTTACTGATTGCGCCTGTTGCTTAGCCGAATTTGCAAGCCTTCATAAACAATTAATTGATGACCAGTGGTAGTTTGGTATGAAGTTACCATGACAGCAATACCTCTGCAAGACAACAATGTTCAGTGAAGATAATAGCGCAGCCCTATTTCAGTCTTTTTTTCAAAGGGTTGGCAGATTTTTGTCCAGTATTTCATAATCGAAGAAAAGACGTATTTTAATGAGTTTACGCCTCTGAACAATCCAGCCTCCTTTTGATTGAAGGTCTGCAAAATTTTACTGCAAACAAAAAGAAACTTATATAGTATTTGGTGGAACGACTTTTCATAAATGTTTTAGAGGTTTGTTGTTTTGGTTTTTATCTTTAATTTGCTGCAGAAAAAGATACTCTGCTAAATTTAAATACCAGCATCTAAATTTGATATACTCTAGCTTATTTGCTGATTGAATGACTCTGGTTTTGGTCGCTGTTCTGGCAAACATGCGCAAATTGAGGTAACCAAGTTACATGAAGATGCAGAAAAGGTCGGTCGAGAGTCTGTGTTGAACCCGATGTTCCCACCCTTCTTGACAAAGGTGTAGAGAAGAAGCTTGATTTACGTAGGAATCGTAACATTTATTTTGCAAAACATCGACCCTGTTGACTGTTCAATATATCTGACATATCAGGCTGCAACCTCAAGTAAATTAACCCACCCGCCTGGTGTCTTTCATATGTACGAATGCGTGTCCACTACAAAGCCTGAAGGTAGGTGCCTGATCCTCTGTCTCTGGTAGGGCTAACCGGAGCCTAACTGTTTGGTTTCTTTTGCTGCAGCATCCTAGCTATTTCATGCTGTCGAGTCCCCATCGTTGTTTCATCTCTTTATTCTTTTGATTTTCTGTTTTCGGAGATGTTGCACTGATGGGCTAGAACTCCATCGGTTTTAACCAAGACAATCAAGGACGAGTATTGTTGCCACCTAAAACCAATTAAAGTGTCCACCCCACCCCAGTAATACTTCTTATTGACCCCGTTCCAAGGCGGTCCTTTTATGTGTTTTATTATTTTCATAGTTAGTCCTTAAGATGTCTGTATTGCTAATGCATTTTTATTTGGGATAGCCGTTTGACCATGTGGGGAGATAATTGTCCTTCTGGGTTTCCATACGTGACGTTTTCATTTTGGTGTTTCGAATGAGAGGTGCGAGATATTTTGTATAGATTCCTGATCATTGCCTACACTCTGTTTTTCAAACGTGATAACTCCTGATTGCTTGTCATAGAAGGCCTTTTTGGCAACTCTATATGGGATAGTTGGGGTAGTTGGGTGAGGCAAAGGCGACGTGTACCTTGCGTCAATAGGGCGTCCAACTGATATTGGCTTACCGCTGAACAAGAACTGCTATTCTTGCAGCATGTAAGAATAGAGGGGGAATACTGTTATTTTTTCTGTTTCTGTTTTTCCATTTTTCCCATTTTTCCTCTGTCCCTAACTTTCATCTCTCAACTATGTCTTCTATCGCCTTTCTCCCTTTCTCCGGGGAGAGGACACAAAATTATCAACATGGGTTGAAGTGCCTTTAACCCAAAACAATCAATATTTGGGACAAACATCAGTAAAAGGAAGAAGTGAAAAAGGAGATGAAGACCAGATTAATCAGTGTGCGACAAGAGATACAGAATAATTAAGAGAAGCCTCCGTGGTGCAGTGGTTACGCTACTCGCCTTGTAAACCAGGGATCGCAGGATCGATCCCGGGCTTCTCCAGACTTTCGGATGAGTCTTTAAACCGAGGTCCCGTCTCCGTATGACCTTAGCTGTTGGTGGGACGTAAAACTCAAACACTCACTCACTCAGAATAATTAAGAGCTAATGGTGAATAGAAGGGACAAAGCTATCGAAGGCAGGTTGTCCAACGAAATTGCAGAGAGTAAGTGCAGGTGACATCTTAAGATGCACGTTTATAGGTTATATCACAACTCTGGGAAAAAAGAAAATAAAAGAATGTTGAAGGGGTAGACTTTACGTTACATTAAAGATCGGGTACTATTTATTATTAGTCGTGCGACTTAACAGAAAATAAGGTACCCACTAAGATTTCAATAGAGACCTTGAAGTGGTCAGTAACATTTGTACGTGATTAAAATATAATAATCTCAATGTTACTTGGGGAGCCTTCAGCACAAACCGGAAACTTTGGATAATGATTCTTGAAATATACAATGTTTTCATTAAATATTGATTGATTCAAGTAAAAGTTTAGAGAATCACTTGATATTTCACCCGCGGTGATGTATATTACCCTCACTAAATATAAACCGGAAGGAAAAGGCCATCAGTAACTCTTCAAAAATAAGTCTTTTGGTCCCTGTTATGATACATCTATGACCAGCCAGTAAAATAATTTATTTTATGATTGTTTTAATATGGATGTTTATCACGATCTGTGACACAACAGGAAAAAGCAGTAAAACGGTCCATAGGTATCGGAGTCCCTTGTTCATGCCCGGATTGAAACATAGTCATCAAGTTTCACATGCATGTGCAAAAATACCCGTCCTGCATACTGACGAAAAAGAAATTATTTCAAAAAGTAGTAAAAAAATATTTAGCGCAAAAAAGTGTAAAATTATCCAATTGGTGGGGTCAAATTTCAATGGTCAAAAATGTATTGTAACACCGGAGGTAGTTACGTCATATCATGAATTTTGGTGTCTTCGAGTATTGACAAATATTTTGGCTGATAAAATTAATAAACATTCATTTGTAAGCGCAAGCTACACATAACTAAACTTAACCCAACTATGCCATTCAAATGGGGGTGGATGTAAACTTATAGATTTTTCAACCCTTTTTCCCCACCAGATATGCTAAATAATTACATGGCATATAGATTAGGCTTCTATCTCAATGAAACGGCACAAATAGAGCGTGAGAATTTTGGGTGCATTAAATTTTCCGAAATCTGGTCTCAAATCCCGGACTAATAATGTTAGAAGACGCAAGCACCCAAGACTAATTTCGCAAATGCTACTTTTTCGGCTCACACTATTAACCTAACAAAATAAAGACAGAGGGGAGCGTTAAAGAAATATTTATTAATAAGAAACATATGCAAAATTGCGCCAACAGATTTTTGGCAGGAAAACGGAAAGTGTTATTGCGCTGTCAGAAAATAGTTCCTAGATATTGAACCGGAAAAAGCAGGTCTTAAAGGCATAAACGATAATTGTCGTGGCATTGAAGACAAAAACACAGAGTAAATTGCTGTTCCGGCAGTAATATGTTCAAGGTATTCGAGCAACCCCTCCGGCATGCCTGATATTTAAAAGAATGCTGCTGATAATTGCAGTATCGAACGGTATAACTTCATGTCTAATACAGTGAAAAATAGAAGTGAAGGACCGACAGCTTCCATCAGAGACACCAAAGGGAAAGAAACACAAACATGAAATAACTAGAACCCAATGAAAACACCAAAAGTGGAAAGGCAAAAGGACAGTTACTTTCCCACAAAATGGCCAATTGGCCATCCAACCCCCCCCCCCCACCCCCGAAAAAGTATAAACGATACACACACTCAAAGACAAACCATGTAAAAAGATCCACCTTGGAACGGTCAGTGAAATGAGTTCCACGTGACGGGGGTGGGGCGGGGGGGGGGGGGGGGTGCTTAACTCGATTTTACGCGGCCGCAATCCTCGCCCTCACTTCCGTCGCGATTAAGACAAACAATTTTTGAAAGTTGATACTTGTATCAAGTTTATATGTCATTGCATTTCTACTTCCGGTACTGGACCGCGTTACTACACTTCCGCTGTTCGTTCGCTGCATAAAATAGTCCAAATTAAGCACTTGCCTCATTTCCTTTTCCAGCGCATTGATTTCTTAAAATTTGCGCTGAAGGCGGACTTGATTCCACAGGTGTTCCTTCCCTTTCACCCCTCAGTTGCCGAACTGGACTTTTCCAGCTTTGATACTCGGTGTATCCTTTTATATCAAGGCGGACTTGATTCCACAGGTGTTCCTTCCCTTTCACCCCTCGGTTTCCGAACTGGACATTAGCCCATATATAACTAGCGTCACTTTTTATGGCATGTAAGTATTGTAGGCAAAGATCAGACGCAGCACAACTTGGCGTCTGATCTGAGTCTGCATTGATTGCTAAAAAAACATATATTCTTGCAAAACAAATCTGACAATCCTGTTCCGAACTTTGTTGGAAGATTCCATTGTCATATACTGGTTAAGCAAATTCAGAAGCCACTGATCATACACCTCATTCTGTGACCTCGAATCAGACCCTCCAGTGTTATAAAAGGAAGCTTTGCATTTTTGGGTGCATATGCACTCGTTTTATAGACACTTGGGAAGACGAATGTAAGTCGAAGTGTCTCCACTGTTTAAAATGTAAAAATTAAAGGGCTCTGCTGTAACGTCTCCAAAAGCAATGTACACTTCATTTTTGGAGACCCATGACTCGCCGAAAGAAAGCAATAGGTTTTAAAGTTCACTCCCGTCCAGTGCTCCAGATAAACAGCGTTTTTGCGTAAATACTCAATTAATCAAAGTGCTGAGAGAACTGGTGGATCGATCTTCTCTGAATGTAAGTTTTGAGAATAGTCATGAACTGAGAATCCAACTGTTCGTTTAAGCAGGTACATTAGATCTGATCGGACACCACATTATGTGGCGTCTGATTATGAAGGTTCTGTTTGTTAATGACCAAATGCACGAGCACAGTCCTACCGCCCCCGCCCATCAGGGCTTTAAGAAATAGACGGACTGCAAGATACTTCTGAAATCGACCGCACATGAGTACTGGTAAACCGCTTAGAGGATCTAAGCCTGCCCAGGCAAAGTGGTGCGAATCGGACCGTCCATGCCACAAGCCTATTTGGTTTCATTGCGCGACAGGCTTGATAATTATGTCATTTCATTTTAGTGTTGGGTAAAAGTCTCACAAAATTGGAAGCAACGTCTCTAAATGACCTAGTCAGTGTTGACGGGGATGTTAAACCTCAAAACAAGCAAACAAACATACCAACAAACAAACAAGCACAGTCCAGAATTTTCTTCTGACGTTCCGCTCTGACATCTTAGGGGTGCTATCAATAACCAATACCTGGATTTTGTTCAGGGTCGGCGCCAGTCAGATGGTCAGTGATTGTCACGAGGACAATAACAACAACAGGAATTTTTTCAGGGTCGGCGCCAGTCAGATGGTCAGTGATTGTCACGAGGCCAATAACAACAACAGGAATTTTTTTCTTAGTCGAACCTGGTTAAACTCCTTTTTCAACCTTGTCAAAAAGATACTTAGAGAACTCTTAAATCTACCACTACCATTTTATCCTGGTGAATATACCTCATAAATCAACTTTCCTCAGTACTTTCAGTACTTTGATTTGTTTAGTTCGCATGAAGGCCTCCGAGAATACAAAAATCAAACAACCACAGAGATAAAACAGCGATGAGGACTCGACAGCAAGAAACATATGAAATACTGGAGCAAAAGAAAACCAACAGTTAGACTCCGATGGTCCCGACCAGAGGCAGAGTATCCGCGATTAAGACCATCTAAAATTTTGCTTTAAAAAGCTTCTTTATTGGGTTGAAATTATTCTTTCTTTGTGATTTCCGCATACAGTGTCCTCTGGACAGAGACCACCTTTGGGACTGTTCAAAAGTGGTCTTAAAGACCACTTGTGAACAGTCCCAAAGGTGGTCTTAATATAGGAATTTTACTCTATTTTGCTTGAAGATTAGCCTAGCAGCATTGATTGATTGATTGATTGATTGATTGATTGATTGATGTTTATCGATACGTCAACCCTTGTGGGTCATTTAATGTCGTCTCCCAGAGAAAGGGAGAAAAGGGATGGAAGAGATAGTAGATGAGGACAAATCAGTCAGTTTTACTGCTCAGATCAGCAAAGAATGTTCTTTGTTCTGCTCAGAAATATTAAAATTTATGAGCAGAACAAATTTCATGCTCAAGTCAGTGAGCTGCGCATGAAAAGAGTTATAACCTCGGGGCCTGGCGAAGCGAATGTTAGGCACGGGCTCGAATTATTCAGAACTGGAGTGGCGGTTTTAATACACCAATTTAAAAACCTCCATTGCAGATTATGCAGACATTGCGCTTACACTGTTTTGTTGTATTGCATCATTTTCATACA
The DNA here is from genome assembly GCA_963580285.1 of Lucinisca nassula. Classification (NCBI taxonomy): domain Eukaryota; kingdom Metazoa; phylum Mollusca; class Bivalvia; order Lucinida; family Lucinidae; genus Lucinisca; species Lucinisca nassula. The sequence goes on from OY757024.1 coordinate 21,337,539, forward strand.
CCAGCATGCTACGCCACCATAACTTGCTCTTTCATTTTCATTCTCAGCACATGACGTTTCCATCTGTTCATCTACAAAACAACAGGCAACATAAAGATGAAACGCATGTGTTTATCAGAATACATGGAACAATTTATGGGCGTAAAACTGCATTAACCCTTTTTGTACCAAATGGAATCTTCCTCCTTATACATAGCAGGAGTACATTTCAGAATTTAGGGGTGTCGGGTTGTGGTTTCTTCAAAATTTGCTCGGAAAATGGCTCAACATTTTGCAAACATTGTAGGCCCTGATCAGACGCCGCGTTCTGCGGCGTCTGATCTGGGCCTGCACTGTTTGCGCAGGTACCCCTGTAGGGGTTTCTGGTACTAAATGGGCTAATGTACTTGTAGAATTCAAAGGCTTTTGCACAGATATATTGTTTTGTTTTGCAATAAAAATTGATCTATGCTAAGGTATCTGTATTGCTATTGTCTTACAGTTGCTTTGATGCGATGGTGCACTTCTCAAAGAGATATATTTGTAGAATAGTAGGTTTGCCCTATTTCTTTCTTGAAAAGAATGTATTTCGCAGTCACTGAATATGAGCGTACCCAGCGACAATAGGCAATGGTAAGCTAGTGTGCTACCTTAAAAACGCAGTCACTAAATATGAGCGTGTGTGTGTGTGTGTGTGAATTCGGGTTTAACGTCGCTTTCAACAATTTTTCAGTCATATCACGACGGTGTCTGGTTGCGACAGGGAGCTCAATGCTCACGTTTATAGTGCTGCCTCACTGAAGTATCATGTCCCAGACACATTACATGATACCACACCCAGTCACATTATCCTGACACTGGATCGACCAGTCCTAGCTCTACCCCGTAAATCTGAGTGCCAAGCGAGGAGCAGCTAGTACCATTTTAACGACTTTGGTATGTCGCGGCCCGGGATCGAACCCGAGACCTCCCGTTCCCCGAAGCGGACACTCTACCAACTGAGCTATCGGGGCCGGTGCTGAATATGAGCGTACCTAACGACAAAAGGCAATGGTAGGCCAGAGTGCTATCTTGAAAACTAGATCATTCATTACAAAAGGCAAGGAAACAGGCAATTGGCTCCTCCGTATGCGCCGCCTAGCCACGCCCCGTCAAGGAACATAGCTATGGTTGCTAACTTACACAAGCTACACGCAATAAAGGGGCGAACGTAGGTACCAACAACGCACGTGCAGTCGGTTAACCTTTACCACTCTCTAAGCTAATTCAGCAGAGAGGACAAATTGCACGACCCGCAGAAAAAGCAACCGACTGAAGTCGGTTTTTTCTAAGAGTGCCCTAAAATCACCGTGTCATTCTGTCAGTCTGTCAGTCTGTCATTCTGTCTGTCCGTCCGTAACCCGTTTGTGAAAATTGGTGATAGTGACTTAACCGCTTGGAATATTTAAACAATTTTTGGCATACTGATAGATATCAATGAGATCTAACCAATGAACTTACGAAATATTACATTCCATTTAGTATAGCCTCGCCGAGGCGAAAAATGTGAAAATTTTCGAACATTTTTGAACTGCTTCTCCTCGGAAACCGTTGGGCCGATTGAAGTTAAATTTCATATGGAGCCTCTATGGGATGGGGGAAACCAAAATTTGCTCATGGGGTCAAGGTCACATGACCAAAATGGCCGCCAAGCCATATATGGTTTGTCTGTCTGTCCGTCCGTAACCCGTAAGTGAAAATTGGTGATAGTGACTTAACCGCTCGGAATATTTAAACAATTTTTGGCATACTGATAGATATCAATGAGATCTAACCAATGAACTTGAGAAATATTCCATTCCATTTAGTATAGCCTCGCCGAGGCGAAAAATGTGAAAATTTTCGAACTGCTTCTCCTCGGAAACCGTTGGGCCGATTGAAGTCAAATTTCATATGGAGCCTCTATGGGATAGGGAAACCAAAATTTGCTCATGGGGTCCAGGTCACATGACCAAAATGGCCGCCAAGCCATATATGGTAAAAACCCTTCAAAAATAGTCTTCTCCAGAACCACTGGGCAGATTTCCACGAAACTTGATAAATAGCATCTGGGATGTAGGCCTATCATAAATTGCTAAAATGGTGACCCTGGGTTGACCTTGACCTTCTTTGGGTCCGTCCGTAACCCGTTTGTGAAAATTGGTGATAGTGACTTAACCGCTTGGAATATTTAAACAATTTTTGGCATACTGATAGATATCAATGAGATCTAACCAATGAACTTACGAAATATTACATTCCATTTAGTATAGCCTCGCCGAGGCGAAAAATGTGAAAATTTTTGAACATTTTTGAACTGCTTCTCCTCGGAAACCGTTGGGCCGATTGAAGTCAGATTTCATATGGAGCCTCTATGGGATGGGGGAAATCAAAATTTGCTCATGGAGTCAAGGTCACATGACCAAAATGGCCGCCAAGCCATATATGGTTTGTCTGTCTGTCCGTCCGTAACCCATTTGTGAAAATTGGTGATAGTGACTTAACCGCTTGGAATATTTAAACAATTTTTTGGCATACTGATAGATATCAATGAGATCTAACCAATGAACTTACGAAATATTACATTCCATTTAGTATAGCCTCGCCGAGGCGAAAAATGTGAAAATTTTCGAACATTTTTGAACTGCTTCTCCTCGGAAACCGTTGGGCCGATTGAAGTCAAATTTCATATTGAGCCTCTATGGGATGGGGGAGACCAAAATTTGCTCATGGGGTCAAGGTCACATGACCAAAATGGCCGCCAAGCCATATATGGTTTGTCTGTCTGTCCGTCCGTAACCCGTAAGTGAAAATTGGTGATAGTGACTTAACCGCTTGGAATATTTAAACAATTTTTGGCATACTGATAGATATCAATGAGATCTAACCAATGAACTTGCGAAATATTACATTCCATTTAGTATAGCCTCGCCGAGGCGAAAAATGTGAAAATTTTCGAACTGCTTCTCCTCGGAAACCGTTGGGCCGATTGAAGTCAAATTTCATATGGAGCCTCTATGGGATAGGGAAACCAAAATTTGCTCTTGGGGTCCAGGTCACATGACCAAAATGGCCGCCAAGCCATATATGGTAAAAACCCTTCAAAAATAGTCTTCTCCAGAACCACTGGGCAGATTTCCACGAAACGTGATAAATAGCATCTGGGATGTAGGCCTATCATAAATTGCTAAAATGGTGACCCTGGGTTGACCTTGACCTTCTTTGGGTCCGTCCGTAACCCGTTTGTGAAAATTGGTGATAGTGACTTAACCGCTTGGAATATTTAAACAATTTTTGGCATACTGATAGATATCAATGAGATCTAACCAATGAACTTACGAAATATTACATTCCATTTAGTATAGCCTCGCCGAGGCGAAAAATGTGAAAATTTTTAACATTTTTGAACTGCTTCTCCTCGGAAACCGTTGGGCCGATTGAAGTCAGATTTCATATGGAGCCTCTATGGGATGGGGGAAACCAAAATTTGCTCATGGGGTCAAGGTCACATGACCAAAATGGCCGCCAAGCCATATATGGTTTGTCTGTCTGTCCGTCCGTAACCCATTTGTGAAAATTGGTGATAGTGACTTAACCGCTTGGAATATTTAAACAATTTTTGGCATACTGATAGATATCAATGAGATCTAACCAATGAACTTGCGAAATATTACATTCCATTTAGTATAGCTTTGCGAGGCGAAAAATGTGAAAATTTTCGAACTGCTTCTCCTCGGAAACCGTTGGGCCGATTGAAATCAAATTTCATATGGAGCCTCTATGGGATGGGGGATCTCATTGATATCTATCAGTATGCCAAAAATTGTTTAAATATTCCAAGCGGTTAAGTCACTATCACCAATTTTCACAAATGGGTTACGGACGGACAGACAGACAAACCATATATGGCTTGGCGGCCATTTTGGTCATGTGACCTTGACCCCATGAGCAAATTTTGGTTTCCCCCATCCCATAGAGGCTCCATATGAAATCTGACTTCAATCGGCCCAACGGTTTCCGAGGAGAAGCAGTTCAAAAATGTTAAAAAATTTTCACATTTTTCGCCTCGGCGAGGCTATACTAAATGGAATGTAATATTTCGTAAGTTCATTGGTTAGATCTCATTGATATCTATCAGTATGCCAAAAATTGTTTAAATATTCCAAGCGGTTAAGTCACTATCACCAATTTTCACAAACGGGTTACGGACGGACCCAAAGAAGGTCAAGGTCAACCCAGGGTCACCATTTTAGCAATTTATGATAGGCCTACATCCCAGATGCTATTTATCACGTTTCGTGGAAATCTGCCCAGTGGTTCTGGAGAAGACTATTTTTGAAGGGTTTTTACCATATATGGCTTGGCGGCCATTTTGGTCATGTGACCTGGACCCCAAGAGCAAATTTTGGTTTCCCTATCCCATAGAGGCTCCATATGAAATTTGACTTCAATCGGCCCAACGGTTTCCGAGGAGAAGCAGTTCGAAAATTTTCACATTTTTCGCCTCGGCGAGGCTATACTAAATGGAATGTAATATTTCGCAAGTTCATTGGTTAGATCTCATTGATATCTATCAGTATGCCAAAAATTGTTTAAATATTCCAAGCGGTTAAGTCACTATCACCAATTTTCACTTACGGGTTACGGACGGACAGACAGACAAACCATATATGGCTTGGCGGCCATTTTGGTCATGTGACCTTGACCCCATGAGCAAATTTTGGTCTCCCCCATCCCATAGAGGCTCAATATGAAATTTGACTTCAATCGGCCCAACGGTTTCCGAGGAGAAGCAGTTCAAAAATGGGGGAAACCAAAATTTCCTCATGGGGTCCAGGTCACATGACCAAAATGGCCGCCAAGCAATATTTGGTAAAAACCCTTCAAAAATAGTCTTCTCCAGAACCGCTGTGCAGATTTCCACGAAACTTGATAAATAGCATCTGGAACGTAGGCCCATCATAAATTGCTAAAATGGTGACCCTGGGTTGACCTTGACCTTCTTTGTGCCTAGGTCAAACTTTGACACATATGCTTTTGTGTTGGATTTTATCCTGCAAACGATTCAGAATACAGTACTAAAGTATAAGATATATTTTTGCTCCTTACGATAAGGCGCATTTATTGGGGGAACCGTTTTATGTCCAGGTCACATGACCAAAATGGCCGCCATACCCATATATGGTAACACTCATAAAGCTAAAAGCATCCGGCGGGTCGTGCACTTCAGCTGAAGCACTGGTTGTTGATATTTTTCTTATTTTACCCAGAAAACAGGAGTTGACAATTCATGCAAATTGTCTCCATTGGAGACAATTTGCAAGAGATGTCAAATCCTATTTTCTGGGAAAACTAGACAAATGTTTCAAAATGTTGTCTGCTATGAAAAAAAACAATACCCAGCATGCACGGCGTTAATCGAACATGCACAGTCAATAAACAGCAGGAAATCAGTCATCCACAACAACACGCAAACGTAGTCACTAAACGCTCTAAATGATTTGTTTGTTTGTTTGATTTGAGGTTTAACGTCCCCGTCAACACTGTATATGTCATTTTCGAGACGTTGCTTCCAATTTTGTCGGACTTTTACCCGACATTGAGATGACATGACATCTCAAGCCCTGTCGCCCAATGAAACCAGCAGGGTTTATTAGCATGGACGGTCCGCCTCGCACCGCGGTTCCTGGACAGGCTTAGATCCTCTAAGCGGTTTACCAGTACTAGTGTGCGGGCCGGATTCAGCTCTGCGTGGAAGCATCATGCAGCCCATATATTTCTTTAAGCCCCTATGGGCGGCGGCCTACGCTCTTAATGAATAGATAGTCACAAGAAGTGCATAGGAGCAACGATTATTGTTTACACAGATGCTTGGGGTCAGGTCACTTGTTAACGTTTTTGCAAAATTATTTGAAACCCTACCGCCCAACGTTACCGCTTGAGGGTTTAAGGAATGGTCCGACCACTTTCTCTGGGCAGACCAAGACCTAAGCGGTTTATCGGCACTCTTGATGGGTCAGTTTCAGCCCTGCGCGGAAGCACCTTGCTGCCCAATCTATTTCTCCAAGCCCCGATGGGCGGGGTCCCCCAAACATGGTCTACTTTTGCTTCACAGAGTAAATCCTTAGTGTAGACCTGCAGGGCACTATGTTGAAGTGGTGACGCAACGGCCTCGAGTCTGAGAGGTTGCAGCTTCGATCCCCGCGAGCATCTAGTGGTGTTTGCTTCAGCAAGATAATCCGCATTTCTAATTATTGGTTTCTAACCAGGAAGAATCCACGAGGCCATTTGGCAGTGTGTATTGCCAGTTTTAAAAGAATGGTTATATCCAAAATGAAAACCGGAAGAGTGAATTCGAGAACCTCAGGGGTGATTGTGTATGATTTCAAGATTGTAGGCCATGAAACCAAGCTACAGGCAAGCATGTGGAAATAGTTCCGGGTAAACATTTTTGTTTCAGAACTCGCCAGTTAGAGTCAATTTATTTGTATATGAATAATAAACATGAATAGAATCTTACGAAATCTAATTGACGATCAACCTTATCCAAGTACTATTGTGTCAATAAAACGAAGTAGTGAGAAGTAGTGATTGGGTCCAGGACCGGATGCGGAATTGAGTTAACCCTTATCCTGCCAAATAGTTCAATTAGCCAAACCCACTCCTGACTATCAGCCAATCAGATAACATGATGAAATGTTTTCGTTCAAATTCACTAACTGAATGACAAACCGTGTAGATCCTGATCAGCAGGCTTCTTCAGAATCCATCTGATCTGGATCTACACTGTTTGCAAAGGCAGGGGTTGTCGTGAACAGCAGGATAAGGGTTAACATAGAAACTTGAATCATAACGTATTTATAGGACGGCACATATTGAGCAGTCAAATAAAGATCTACACTGTTTCCATCATTCTAATGACTTCGATAGAACCCCATTTTACATGCACGGATATGAATGGAAGAATTCGATTTTATAAGGGTATTATTTCAGTGTTGTAGGTTATTAAGCCTATTATAACAGTACGTAAGGGCGTAAGAAAATAGGTCCGGGTAAATATTTTCGTTTCAGAACTCGTCTTTCAGTGTCGATTTATATGTAAAATAAATAAGCATGTATAAAATTTTCGAACTTAAGTGACAATCCGTGGTAACCTTATCAAGGACTATTTTATGAGTAATCGAAGTAGCGGTCCAATACCTGATTCAGAATTGAGTTAATTGAAATCAACTTTCAAGAAGAATGAAGCATCACGCTAACAAGTCCGTGTAATAAACACCCCCTACACCCCACTTTTTATAGAGCAAACTGGGGTTTACGGGGGTATACATTATTTTCCTTATTGCTGCTCCTAGACATAGGGTGTGGGTACTCGTTAGAACCGCCTCAATGAGGCGGTTCTAACGTGTAGCCGAAACCTTTGTATAGAGTAAAAATAAGAAAAATATCACATCTTTTCTTCAGAAAATTGACCGTTGTGGTGATGTAAAAAACTTGCACTATAACGCACGGGTGTGTTATCGTAAAGGCACCACCATTTATAAGCGTGGATTTTGGGGGGGGGGGGGGAGGATAAAGGATTTTAAAACCCTAAAAACTATTTTGAAACCATAACTGTTGCCTACCCCGACCGTGTACCCATTCAAGTTAATTAATGTCGATTCTTAGTAACGTCGATTCTGGTAGTGGTAGCCTTTCCTTCTAACGTCGATTCTGTAGTGCTTGGAAGTTTTGGCAAGATCTTTAATCATATCAGATCTTCTTTATTTTACCAAGTTACATATTATGCTAATCTGACGTGAAAAACATAAAAATAATATCTGAATAATCATGTGACACTTTGATGTAAGTTATTACGCTTGGCGGATTAATTTGAAGTATTTGGTTTATAATCTGTAACCACGTGTTCCATCAAATGGTGCTTTTTATGTATAGTAGATCTTGATTATCATACCGAGTATTATAACTTCAGGGGAATGGATGCACCTTCAAGGGGGGCAACTATTTGAAGACTATGCATTACGATAACACACCCGTGCGACATAGTGCATTTTTTCACATCTCCAAAATGACTTCCTAAAGAAGCCATCTCATCTGTAACTACACTGTTTGAAAAAAAGTATTGCACATTCAGGTTCAACAAGAACAAAAAATTACAATGGACCGCTATCGTTAAGGAGCACACAATACAATGAAATTCCGCTATTAACCCTTGACCTGCTGAGCCCGGATATGCCCTATCATTCAAACAATGTAGATCCAGATCAGATGGTTTCTAAAGAAGCCATCTGATCTGGATCTTCATTGTTTGTCATTCAGTTTATTAATTTTCTGCAATAATTTGCATCAAGTAATCTGATCAGTAGGTATTTAGTAGTGGGTGTGGCATATTTAAATATTCAGCAGGTCAAGGGTTAAGACCACCTAATATTAAGACGAAATCTGGTTTTAAAAGCTTATTGAGAAGGTTACAGTTATTCTATCTTTGTCCTTCTACATCCAGTGTCTTCTAATAAGAGACCGCCTTTGGGACTGATCAAAAGTGGTCCTTTAACACCACTTTTTAACAGTCCCAACGGTGGTCTTATATAGGAATCTTACTGTATTTCCATCCCTTGACGCTGTGGCTGTTCACCTGAAGGAATACAGGATGGGTGAATAATTATTTCACCTGTTGCAAAATATTAACCCATTTCAGACTGAAAACCCCTAAACGGGTACCGTGGCAAACAGTACAGGCCCAGATCAGACGCCGCAGAACGCGGCGTCTGATCAGGGCCTCCACTGTTTGCTAAAAGTTCAGTCATTTTCTAAATAAATTTTGATGAAAACACAACCTAACACCCCTACATTTTGAAATGGACTCCTGCTATATATAGGGAGGAAGATTCCATTTGGTACAAAAAGGGTTAACCAAGTTCTATGTTTTATCTATGTCACTTTTATTTTCCGTGATGATTCATCTTGCACAACAATGTTTATAAAAAAAATGCTATGAGTTTGTTTTCAGCTGCCAGTCCAACACACCCGTGTGACACAGTGCATTTTTCACATCTCCGAAATGGCTATTTTTCTGATGAAAATCCTTGATATTTTTCTTATAAAAACTGCAAACATAGGTTGTGGGTGCTCGTTAGAACCGCCTCATTGAGGCGGTTCTAACGAGTACCCACAACCTATGTCTTGGAGCAAAAATAAGAAAAATAATGTTTACCCCCGTAAACCCCAGTTTTCTCTATATAAAGTGGGGTATAGGGGGGTCTTCATTTCACGGACTTGTTCATGTGATGATTTTCGTTTTATATGTCATCATTAAATAAAAAAAAAAAAACATTCAGAAAAAAACTGGACCTTACACTAAGAGTTTAAAAATATGATTCCCAGAGTTAATTCGCAGAGAAAATAAATAGAGTCACACAAAAAATGATAGCAACTTTGAGCTCAGAGACTAATTTAGGAGTCCAGGACTCCAATTTAGGAGTTTGTGAGAGCTATCAACAATAACAGCCATACTCGTATCATGCCAATAACTCCGCATATGGAGCTGATCTCTGTGGTTCAATCGGGTGCGAGTGTTATTGTTGGGTTCGATTTCAACAGTCACTCTCTCCTTTCGGCTGACTCAAGAATCCAGCCAGTCAGTTGACAGTTCTCAGTTTCTGCAGAAAACATAAGCACTGCCCTGGTTAACAGCGTATGTGTAAGGCTGCACAGCCGGGAAAGGTGTGTTTGGGTGAAATGAGCTTGCTCGACATGAAACTCCATTTCAAATCAAACCAAACCATACAAGACAGAGTATTCAATTCTATACGGTGATGGATCATTGACCGAATTAGAAAAGTCACTTATTTTCAATGCTGTCCAAAAATCATTAAAGACACAAAACGATTTAATAATTCTTAATGTAATCAAAATATCCATCTGTTGTTATTTACCTTTTTTTGCTCTGATGTACGGCTACCATAACTAACAGATTCCCCCGACAATACCATTTTTATTTATTTATTTATGTATTTGTTTATTTATTTATGTATTTACTTCAACATATGTTTTTTTTCTTTATTGTGTGTTTGCTATTACCACGTGCATAATGAAACTGTGTATGTAACTGTAGGGGAAGGGCCGTAACTAATGTTGAGAGAACTTGTGGCATAACCCCGTTGCTTATTATTATATGCAATAAATATGATTAAACTTAAACTTAGACAGAGTATTGCGACTAGTTAATGGATAATTTCCTATTTTTCTTCCAAACCCTGTGTTGCGCGTTCTTGTTAGAATTGACTCGTCGAGGCGATTCTAACAAGTATCCGCAGCACAGGATTTTTAAGAAAGCAGGAAAAGATATTCTTTAATTGTCCCCAATAAATCCTCCCGTCCCTTTCCCGAAGCTATGAATGGAAAGACTTGGACAAAAACGCAAAACACGCACATATGCACAGACCCACATACGCACACACACGCACGCACGCACACACAGGCGCCCACTAATAGAGCAATACGCAAACCAGCCACACAAGGCTTATTAACCCATTTTAGTACCGGAAACCCCTAAAAGGGTAGTCGGCAAACAGTGCAGGCCCAGATCAGACGACGCAGAACGCGGCGTCTGATCAGGGCCTTCACTGTTTCCAAAAAGTTCAGCCATTGTCCTAATACATTTTGAAGAAAACACAAACTGACACCCCTAAATTTTGAAATGCACTCCTGCTATATATAAGGAGGAAGATTCCATTTGGTACAAAAAGGGTAAACACTGAAAGGAAATGAGAGACAGACTGACGCAGAAGGACTGAACATTAAAAAAATATATTCATAGTTACATGAAAACTGTTTTCAAAGAAAATCCTGAAACCACTTGAATAGAATAAAGAGGAGCGGTGGCTACATGTATTTCCGGTGTACTTCCCACTTTTTCACAAAGATGACAACTTCGTGTCCAAATCGTGAGTTTGTTCCCATGTCCACCAAGTCAGTTCTACACTGAAAAGAAAAAAGTAAATACTCTTTTACAGTTCAAGCCTTAAAAGGCCAGAGTGCCGGCAAAAAAGCAGGCTAACTTTGGCATCGCAGGCGTTGGCTCATCTGGCTGCTGCTGGCTTCATTGCCTGTCGCAACCAGACACCGTCGTGATATGACTGAAAATTGTTGAAAGCGACGTGAAACCCGAATTCACACACACTGGCATCATTGGTAGGCTGTTCCGTAGATCACACGGTCCTTTTTTTTCGCCGCACGTCCACGCATATTGGCCTGCACCAACGACAAGGTGTGCCTGATCCCAATTCCCATGTAAGATTCTTTTAGTCTCCTTCTCTTTTGAATTTCAGTAGAATAGTCATGTTCGGGCTTATGGACGGTCTGGAAGATGGGTGCTGGGAGGAGAAGGAAGTCGCAAAGAAATCCAGTAAGACTTTACATTACGATAACTCACCCGTACGACATAGTAAATGCACATCTTCAAAAATGGTTACCTTTCTGATGAAAATCTGTCATATTTTTCTTATAAATGTTCATAACATAGTTTGTGTGTGCTCGTTAGAACCGCCTCATTGAGGCGGTTCTAACGAGTACACACAACCTATGTATTGGAGCAGAAATAAGAAAAATAATGAAGACCCCCGTAAACCCCAGTTTTCTCTATATAAAGTGGGGTTTAGAGGGGTCGTCATTACACGGACTTGTTCACGTGATGAGTATGAACACAACGTTGGCCATTGCCATTGTAACCCATAGTATACTAGTGGACTCTTCCATTGCTACATGTTGGAAAAGTCCATTTGTCATACATGGGGTGTCCAGGCCTATTTAATCTCGACCTGTACTGTTTGCCAATGTACCCCTTTAGGGGTTTCCCGAATGCGATGGGTTAAAGGGAATCCATGCAACCCAAAGGGAGGTAACTCCTCCAAAAATAGGTGCCTTACTGTTGAATAGGGATCTAATATTAAAGAAAATTCCCTTATGAGTAGATTACTTCTTATGAAAAGCAACAGTGTACCGGAGAGCGAGTGAGTATTTGAGTTTTACGTCCCACCAACAGCTAAGGTCATACGGAGACGGGACCTCGGTTTAAAGACTCATCCGAAAGTCTAATGTAAGGAGATCCAGAGAAGATCCTGTCAAATTTAGGATACCAGTAATATGCCTTCGATGCTGGCCATACCCCTAATTATTCGGTTTCTCTGGATAGGCCTGAAAACGTTCTTTACCTGTTTTGCACCTGGCATAAAGTTTTTCGCAGAGGATGATTGCGGCCGCGTAAAATCGATTTAAGCCCCCCCCCCCCCCACACCCCCACCCCCCCCATACACACACCCGCCAGTGAAATTCTTTTCACTGACCGTTCCAAGGCGGTTGTTCTGTCGCGGTTTATTTTTGATATGGTTTGTCTTTGAGTCTGTGTATCGCATATTTATATTTTCTTTTATTTTGGATAGCCAATTCGCCATCATTTGTGGGAAAGTAACTGTCCTTTTGGCTTTCCGTTATTGATTTTTCCATTAGAGTGTAGTTATTTCATTTTTGTTTTTCTTTCCCGTCGGTGTCTCTGATGGTAGCTGTGGGTTAATCGATTCCTAATCATTGTCTTGACTTCTTTTTCCCCATCGGAAACTTCAGGTCCGGTAAGTATACCATTGGAAACACATGGCCTTGACGTCTCTGGCGATAATCTGCACATGCTCCCTGGAAACTGTTTTACAGGTACCGTAAAATTCCGCTATTAAGACCACCTAAAATTACGACTATTTCGTGTCTTAAAAACATACTTTGAAGTTTTAGGTTTACTTTTTCTGGGTTTCCTGCACCCAATAGACCACCTTTGGGAGGCCACGTTTATGTTGGATTTGTTCTAAAGAAAACATAAAGAGTTTTAAAAATTTAATTTATTGTATAAATAGCAGTGAAATCAATGCATATCTGAAGCAAATAAAAGTGATATTCAGTGTGAAAAATAACATGACCGTGATATTTCACAGTAGCAGCCCGGACTACTTTTTTCTCGCCAAAATTCATATGTTATCTATAAAATAGTTCTGTTAAATACCTTGAAAAGCACTCTTTGTACTGTAAAAATGCTGTATTCAAAATGGCGATCTGTTTATGTTTTGAAACTGACAGTCAAGTCAAAAATTGTGACGTAAGATCCGATTGATCAATTACAGTAATCAGTTATCAGAATTTTCAACACACTCGATGAAATATTTTTGATATTCATCTCAAAAAAGTAAATATCCTCTATGTATTCCGACCATGACAAATTTGGGACATTTCCAGAAACAAGGAAATCAGAGGTTTTAGCCTGGGAACGAAATGGGGTTTCTTAAGAATGAAACGTTAAATAAAGTTAAATGAAAACCAGTGCTTCAGCTGAAGCGCACGACCCGCCGGATGCTTTTAGCTTTATGAGTGTTACCATGTATGGTTATGGCGACCATTTTGGTCATGTGACCTGGACCTAAAACGGTTCCCCCCAAATAAATGCGCCTTATCGTAAGGAGCAAAAATATATCTTATACTTTAGTACTGTATTCTGAATCGTTTGCAGGATAAAATGCATTCACACTTTTCCAATACAAAAGCATATGTGTCAAAATTTGACCTAGGCACAAAGAAAGTCAAGGTCAACCCAGGGTCACCATTTTAGCAATTTATGATGGGCCTACGTCCCAGATGCTATTTATCAAGTTTCGTGGAAATCTGCCCAGTGGTTCTGGAGAAGACTATTTTGAAGGATTTTTACCATATATGGCTTGGCGGCCATTTTGGTCATGTGACCTGGACCCCATGAGCAAATTTTGGTTCCCCCCATCCCACAGAGGCTCCATATGAAATTTGACTTCAATCGGCCCAACGATTTCAGAGGAGAAGCAGTTCGAAAATTTTCACATTTTTCGCCTCAGCGAGGCTATACTAAATGGAATGTAATATTTTGCAAGTTCATTGGTTAGATCTCATTGATATCTATCAGTATGCCAAAAATTGTTTAAATATTCCAAACGGTTAAGTCACTATCACCAATTTTCACAAACGGGTTACGGACGGACAGACAGACAGACCATATATGGCTTGGCGGCCATTTTGGTCATGTGACCTGGACCCCATGAGCAAATTTTGGTTTCCCCCATCCCATAGAGAATCCATATGAAATTTGACTTCAATCGGCCCAACGGTTGCCGAGGAGAAGCAGTTCGAAAATTTTCACATTTTCGCCTCGGCGAGGCTATACTAAATGGAATGTAATATTTCGCAAGTTCATTGGTTAGATCTCATTGATATCTATCAGTATGCCAAAAATTGTTTAAATATTCCAAGCGGTTAAGTCACTATCACCAATTTTCACAAACGGGTTACGGATTTTTCGCCTCGGCGAGGCTATACTAAATGGAATGTAATATTTCGCAAGTTCATTGGTTAGATCTCATTGATATCTATCAGTATGCCAAAATTGATTAAATATTCCAAGCGGTTAAGTCACTATCACCAATTTTCACAAACGGGTTACGGACGGACAGACAGACAGACCATATATGGCTTGGCGGCCATTTTGGTCATGTGAATTGGACCCATGAGCAAATTTTGGTTTCCCCCATCCCATAGAGGCTCCATATGAAATTTGACTTCAATCGGCCCAACGGTTCCCGAGGAGAAGCAGTTCGAAAATTTTCCAATTTTTCGCCTCGGCGAGGCTATACCAAATGGAATGTAATATTTCGCAAGTTCATTGGTTAGATCTCATTGATATCTACCAGTATGCCAAAAATTGTTTAAATATTCCAAGCGGTTAAGTCACTATCACCAATTTTCACAAACGGGTTACGGACGGACAGACAGACAGACCATATATGGCTTGGCGGCCATTTTGGTCATGTGAACTGGACCCATGAGCAAATTTTGGTTTCCCCCATCCCATAGAGGCTCCATATGAAATTTGACTTCAATCGGCCCAACGGTTCCCGAGGAGAAGCAGTTCGAAAATTTTCCAATTTTTCGCCTCGGCGAGGCTATACCAAATGGAATGTAATATTTCGCAAGTTTATTGGTTAGATCTCATTGATATCTACCAGTATGCCAAAAATTGTTTAAATATTCCAAGCGGTTAAGTCACTATCACCAATTTTCACAAACGGGTTACGGACGGACAGACAGACAGACCATATATGGCCTTGCGGCCATTTTGGTCATGTGACCTGGACCCCATGAGCAAATTTTGGTTTCCCCCATCCCATAGAGACTCTATATGAAATTTGACTTCAATCGGCCCAACGGTTTCCGAGGAGAAGCAGTTCGAAAATTTTCACATTTTACTGAATGGAATGTAATATTTCGCAAGTTCATCGGTTAGATCTCATTGATATCTATCAGTATGCCAAAAATTGTTTAAATATTCCAAACGGTTAAGTCACTATCACCAATTTTCACAAACGGGTTACGGACGGACAGACAAACAGACCATATATGGCTTGGCGGCCATTTTGGTCATGTGACCTGGACCCCATGAGCAAATTTTGGTTTCCCCCATCCCATAGAGAATCCATATGAAATTTGACTTCAATTGGCCCAACGGTTTCCGCGGAGAAGCAGTTCGAAAATTTTCACATTTTTCGCCTCGGCGAGGCTACACTAAATGGAATGTAATATTTCGCAAGTTCATTTGTTAGATCTCATTGATATTTATCAGTATGCCAAAAATTGTTCAAATATTCCAAGCGGCTAAGTCACTATGACCAATTTTCACAAACGGGTTACGGACGGACAGACTGACAGACTGACTGAATGACAGAATGACAGAATGACACGGTGATTTTAGGGCACTCTTAGAAAATCAACCGACTTCAGTCGGTCGCTTTTTATGCGGGTCGTGCAATTTGCGGTGAGGTTGTGCAAGAAAAAAACTGTAATATGGGGTTCTGTTGCAGATACAACGCATAATGAAGTAATGTAGTAATTTCTTCATTTTGAAATTTGTACTTCATTATGCGTTGGCATAATCGATGCGAAATGAAATAAAATGTAGTCGATACTAAGAGGTTTGCGCAAAATGAAAGAATTATTTCATTCTGCGGTGATAGGTGGCATGAGTGTTCATTTCACGGACTTGTTACGGTGATGTGTTGTTACAGTCAACCCGCTTTATACCGACATTCGTTATAACGGCAAAATTCGTTATAACGGTACTTTCAATTGAATGAATTCTTAGCTCAAGGCTTAGCCTCGGTTCCAGGTGGAGTGGGCTTCCCTCGCGTTGGAAATACCCAAATCGAATCCATAGTCATGAAAGAGATTATTGTTATTTACTACTCCATGAAACAAATGTTTTAGATGTTTGTTAGAATCGCCTCACCGATGCGATTCTAACAAATGTCTATAAAATTTGTTTCTTGGAGTAATTATGTGGAAAAAAAACTTTTATAACCTATTATACTCCAAAATAGGATTCTTTATAACGACAAATTCATAATAAAGGCACAATAATAGGGAACACATTCTGCCTTAAAAACGCGCATTCTAGTAACCTAATAAAAGGGGTCAAATAACTGCACGCTATAATCGGTAGTGACCTATAATACCTTCTACTGACCTATGATACGTCTAGTGACCATTTATAGACCGGGCCTTCTTTTCAGGTCCCTATTTTACAACCCTTCATACATGGGAAAACAACGAAACTGCAAGTTAAAATCTTTGCAATATTTATTTAAACAGGTTTTCAGACATGTCACTTAAATTCTTATCTTCTCGGCTGTTCCTGGTTTGAATGGCCCGTTGGAATAACTGCGCACTGCCACTGCAGTTGCGTCTCAACCTCGAAACTATTTTTTAAAGCTAAAATAAACCATTTTATTTGCAGATTTTCATACAGAAAGTAAAGCGCTGAGAAACTTTTATTCGAGCGTCCGTGCTGTTTCCTACGTCTTTGTGGCGCGGTGACGTCGATAACTTTGCACTCGTTGACGTCACGTTATACTACGTGTTCGCGCCATGGCACTGAATGTCGTTTAACATACCACACTGTTTGCTGTCTTTTTTGCTTAAATTTGCTTAATTATTGCAAAACCCGTTATTGCAAAACCCGTTGATAGTTTTGAATTGCTGTATTAACTAAATACATGAATAGTGTCTTTAATAATAAAATATAATCGGTTCGCCCCTATAAGGCTCACCGATTATATTAAGAAAAAGATCAGCTCTAGCTGTGATTTGTTGAGTAATAAATCACAGTTTGGAGGTCAGTTGTCAAGTAGACAAATCACAAGCGCGAAGCGCGCGTGATTTGTCTACTTACAACTGACCGACAAACTGTGATTTATTACTCAACAAATCACAAACTAGAGCTGATCTATTTTGATTCTAACAGGCTGAAAATCGGCAATAATGCTGTTGTTTCCTTCAAAATCTCACAACTGTTCGCCATTGTTAGAAGAAATCCCGCTAAAATTATCGACTGAAACACATGCATTTATATCCTATTCTAACGTTTTCGATGCGGGAAAATGACGTTACACCGTCTAACGTCAAGGAAATCGACTAGTGACGTCATAAATTTGCAGTTTTAATGACGTCACACGTCACGCTCCCACGAACTGTGATTTGTTGCAGAATAAAACACAGTTATTTTGCATTGCCTATATAGGCGCGCTGTGTTAGAATTTATTATTAAAGACACTAACCATAAATTTACTATTTATGTTGCAGGTGGCTACAAAGAATACCATGTCAATCATAACCATAAGCATATCGACGGTGCAACAATAGCATTACTTATTGCTGAGGAGGATGGGGACCCGAAGAATGTAGAACTTTTTAATTGCAAGAAAAATAAAGACCCCTTAAAGGGCATCGGTACATTGGAATTGAAGTTGGACGATACTGAGAAAGTAATAGTAGGCATGGATCTTGATGGTGATGTGGTTGAACGGAAAAGTTAGTACATGTTATTGTTAAACTAGAATCAATAGCAATTTCCTTTCCTGCTAATGGATGTGTACGGCAAGGAAGTCCCCTGATTGTGCCACTCTTTTTTACGGTGTGAATCATGGATTTTCCCTTACACCTTATCCTGCTTTATAAAGGACGCAACTACTCCTCAGCACAATGACACGTTGAAGCGGTGCGCCGGGCGAGCTACAGAAAACAATCACGAAAACATATGGTAGAAAACAGTCGCTGAAAAAAAAAACATGGACAGTTAGAAAATATGCCAGAAAATAGAAATAGAAACGGAAAACATGCCAGAAAATAGAAATAGAAACGGAAAACATGCCAGAAAATAGAAATAGAAACGGAAAACATGCCAGAAAATAGAAATAGAAACGGAAAACATGCCAGAAAATAGAAATAGAAACGGAAAACATGCCAGAAAATAGAAATAGAAACGGAAAACATGCCAGAAAATAGAAATAGAAACGGAAAACATGCCAGAAAATAGAAATAGAAACGGAAAATACGCCAGAAAATAGAGATAGAAACGGAAAATATGCCAGAAAAGTTTCAAAGGGAAAAAGTCATAGAAAGTTACAGTGAACAATAGTAGTAAAGTATATTAGAAAAGATTCACAGGAACAAAGTCACGGAAAGTCACAGTAAACAATAATTAAAAAAAAACTGTGAGAAAACGACGAAAATAGGCATGGAAAATCAAACGAAATAATTAGGAAAACAAAAGTGTCAGAAAAGACTCAGTGGAAAAAATCCGCGGAAAATCACAGAAAGTATTCATTAAATATATAACAGAAAAGAGTCACAGGAAAGATGTCTTGGAAACATCACAGTCCTGTTTAAGGCTTCTGCGACATTTTATCCATAAATGAGACTTTAATTAGTAGTTTAATATTGGATCTCAGCACACACTATTCAATGTCACAATGATATTTCACACAGAATTTGTTATGAAATAGCCAGTTGAAAGACAACGACTGTTTATATTGAGGTTTAGATATATTAGCTGCGACAGAACAAAATATACAAGAATAATATGCGACCAGTATAAAAGCTCCGATCAGCCTGTGCAGCCATTGCTGTTAGCATAATTGTAACAAAGACTCTAACCAGACTGTGTACGCGCAGTCTGAATGTTTACAATTGGCATACAGTCCAGTACCTTTTATCTGTATCATCATGTTAACAAGCCTATGTAATAATTACCCATTTAAACCCCATTTTATATAGAGAAAAGTGGGGTTTAAAGGGGTATACATACTTTCTTCATTTTTGCTCAAAACATATATTGTTGGTGTCCTTTAGAACCGCCTTATTCAGGCGGTTCTAACCAAACCCACCATCTATGTTTGTGGTAGAAGTATAAAAAATATCAAACATTTTCAACTAAAACTGTTAGTTAGACGCCATTTTAGCACACGAGTGTGCTATCGTAAAGGTCCCAGTTCATATAAAGACGACTTAACCCTTGTTCTGCTGAATATTCAAATATGTCACACCCACTACTGATTATCAACCAATTAGATTACTTGATGCAAATTATTGCAACAAATTCACAATCTGAATGACAATGTAAATCCTGATCAGATGGCTTCTTCAAAAGCCATCTGATCTGGATCTACATTGTTTGAAAGGTAAGGCATATCCGGGCTCAGCAGGACAAGGGTTAAGGTTGATTCAACGTCGTTTTGCTGGTAAAGAAGAATGGTTGACGCACCTGCATTAATTCAGTCTGTAGATTAACTTGCAATAGCCTGCCTACGAACCTTGTAAATGATACTGAACTAATCATTAGTGATTTGCCGATTAATCAATTTGCTCGCTGATTACTCCATTAAAGCAATCGTGCACATAACTACATTTCTCTACACAGGTCATATGTTTCAGTATACATAACAAGTTTTTTTTTATTCATCCAGAGAAAATGTACAAAACCTGCAATTTCAGCCTATTCACAATGTACGGATTATACAGAAAAAGATTATTTATATGGTCATTTTTCTACAAAAAAAAGCTATACATCTGACCAATAAGTTTCCAATCCCACTATTCACAAAACTATGCAAAAACAAAAACAAAAAGGTTGAGCATAAACCTGGTTCAGCGGCACAAGGATGAAGATTACGAAAACGTGCCTATTCAAATATATTGAGAATTTTGCAATCAAAACATGAAAATTTTGCTAATGTAAAATTCCGATATTTTTATATAAAATTAAGCAGAGTGTTGCGTAAGAAGGTTACTTGGAATCAGGTGTTGAAGACCCAGATCAGACACCACAGAACACGACGTCTGATCATGGCCTTCACTACTTGCTTACAGAACAGGAAGTCCCCATCCATCTTTCCAGCATTCACTCAGAGACAATCTACCCACGAGTGCTGTCAATGCTTTTATACTTTAATACCTATGCTCAAATAAAGGTTGTCCTTTAAAAAGCCACAATTGTAGACGATCAGACTTTGGCTTCACTGTATATTTATGTGTTATATTTTTAAACTAAATAATATATTCTCACAATAAAGCGTGATATCATGTTCGAACAGTCTTGCAGTTTTAGTAGTTTATTTGTTTGATTTAAGAGTTAACGTCCCCGTCAACACTGTGTAGGTCATTTTGGAGACGTTGCTTCCAATTTTGAGGGACTTTTACCCGACATTGAGATGAAAAGACATCTTATGACCCTGAATTGACAGGTTTTATAAGCATGGACGGTCCGACTCGCACCGCTTTGCCTGGGCAGGCTTAGATCCTCTAAGCGGTTAACCAGTACTCGTGTGCGGTCGGTTTCAGCTCTACGTGGAACCATCATGCAGCCCATCTATTTCTTCAAGCCCCGATGGGCGGGGGCCGGGTAGGTTTAGTAATCATCACGAAAATACGCCTATACGAGGGTTGTTCGGAAAGTTCGTAGAATTTTGCTATATCTTTGACATTCGTCATTCAATATACATGAAATGTGGTGTGAATAATCTTTAACTTATTCTGAACATAATATGTAAACCTACAAGGGTATACAGCGACGTATAATTTTGACCGCCTTGAAACCCATTTTTATATAGTAAAACTGGGGTTTACAGGGGCAAACCTTATTTTTCTTATTTCTCCCCTAAAATATACTCTAAAGTATAGATTGTGGGAACTCGTTAGAACCGCCTCGATAAGGCGGTTCTAACGAGTACCCACAATCTATATTTTGAGCAGAAATAAGAAAAAAAATCACAATTTTTCATCGTAAAATTTTCTTTTTTTTTTTTGTTTTTGTTTTTTTTTTCCGGAGATAAAGGTAACAATGAATTTGTATAGGCATATTTTCGAAATGACACACCAAGCATAGTCCATGTACGGTTTCTCTGTCCTGCCATCCATGCATATTCGTTGAAGACGCATAACCGGTCATGTTCAACAAACTTCGGACTAGAATTCGTTTTCGGTCACTGTTTCTTCATTTTTTCGTCTTGGCACAAACTTCACTGACTTCTTACGTTAAAATGTTATCTCCGTCGGGGTTCTATGAATAAAATGTAACGAGTATTGATCTACACCACTTCTACAGCCTTCGTGGAGATGTTATATACTGATGAGTTATGAGGCCTACATGCGGACTGAACAAATTAAAAATCGATTTAAGCCCCCACCCCCTAGTGGAATTCGTTTCAATGATCGTTCCAAGGCAGTCCTTCTGTCGCGGTTTATTTTTGTTAAGGTTTGTCTTTTGAGTGTGTGTATCGCTTATCTTATTTTGTTTTGGATAGCCAATTGGCCATTTCGTGGGAAAGTAACTGTCCTTTTGGCTTTCCGCTATCGATGTTTCCTTTAGGGTCTACTTATTACATGTTTGTGTTTCTTTCCCTTTGGTGTCACAGATTGGGGCTGTTGAGTAATTGTATCGATTCCTGATCATTGTCTCCACTTCCATTTTGCTGCAGGAGCCGGGTCTTTTGGCGACGCCGGTAGAGTGGTTGACTTATTCACGAAGTTAAGCAACGGATATTCCGGTTAGTATCTGGATGGGCGACCGCGTTGCCTGACTTCGTAGACGACCCGGCAAACGCTACATTGGTGACAGCAGTGGGATGGAAACAGTGCCGCTAGTTTGTTGCATAGTCTCCGCCCTCGGGTTTGCTTAACATCATGATAACAAGTCCGTGAAACGAAGACCCCTCTAAACCCCACTTTATATAGAGCAAAGTGGGATGTAAGGGGTAAACATTATCTGCCTTATTTTAGCTCAAAAACATAGATTGTGGGTAGTCGTTAGAACCGCCTCACTGAGTACCCACAACCTATGTTAAATGCAGAAATAAGAAAGATGTTAAAAATTTTACCTAATATTTGTCACTTCTGACACCATGTTGGACGCCATTATCTCACACGGACATGTTTTCCTAATGATGAGGTATGTTTGATGTTTGAATTCGGGACGAAGTCAAGGGATGATGGGAAGAAACGTAACGGTTATTGTTATATTCCAACTACCCGACGCGGGTAGAGTGGTTGGCTTATTCGCGAAGTTAAGCAACGGATTAAGGTTAGTACTTGGATTGGTGATCGCGGTGCTTGACTTTGTGGCCGACCAGGCTATTGCCTAATTGTACGGCCCGTTAATATTTGGCGTAAAGGCAAATTTTGAATCAAGCCGACTTTTTATAGGTTTTGTAGAAACATCTAGTTATTGGTCAGTTCTATGTTCTTTAGAAAACCTCTGTTTTTCATCGATTAGTACTCTATAATCATGCCCGCTTTTTGTCGGTTTTGAAGAAACAGGTACTTATTGGTCAAGTCTATGTTCTTTCGAAAATCTTTGTTTTCATTGGTCGCGGGCCGTGCATAGCTGCAAAAGCTTCTTCAAGTGTCGTGCAAAGTATTATTTGTATAGCCTGGATTCGGTTCATGTTCTGGACTTAGGCTTGAGTAGAAATAGGTTTATTTAAGTATATAATTCATTTAATCCCCTTTATTACACATAGAGAAATTCTCTACAAATTCTGCTCAGCAATTACACCCTATTTTTGTACCAGTAAAATAGAAGTGAAGGCAATGATCTGGAATCGATACAATTAACCCACAGCTCCCATCAGAGACACGAAAGGGAAAGAAACACGGACATGAAACAACTAGACCCTAATGGAAACGTCAAAAGGACAGTTTCTTTCCCACAAAATGGCCAATTGGCTATTCAAAACAAAATAATATAAGCGATACACACACTAAAAGACAAGCCATAACAAAAATAAACCGCGACAGAAGAACCGCCTTGGAACGGTCAGTGAAACGAATTCCACTGGGGGAGAGGGGGGGGCTTAAGTCGACCCCCATATATGCCAAGGATCCGAAAACTTACATTGACAAGCAGTGTTGACCCGGATCAGACTTCTGAGCAGACTGATCAGGGTGTACACTGTCTGCCATTCCGTCTGCACCTTTTGAACTCCTTGCTGGATCGTGAAACAGAGTTATCAATATTTTAGGAGAACTACGGCAAGTCCTTAAGGTGTCCGTTTCTATGGTAACAAGTGCCTTGATTAACATCACTTTGTCCAATGCCTGGCAAATCCAAGTTACAACTAATTGCCTGGCAGTACACAGTACTTAAAATGGGCCCCGACAAGCGATTTTGGTACTTATCGCCTATGCGAGCAGCGAAGGTTCAGGCGAGCCTGCGCATCCGCGCAGTCTCGCCAGAACCTTCGCTGCTCGCTCATACAAGCAGTGAATCAAGAGGAACCTTCAGACAGAAAGCCATATCCCTGGCCCCTCTAAATGGCTTGGCATGCGCAGTTAAAATTTGTCATGACAGAATGCTCGAAGACACAAATTTGCTTGGCGGGGCTCAAATAATCCGCAACTACACCGGATCCAGCACAAAAAGGCACTGAAGTGACAGATACTATGAGATAAAAAAATCGTAAACTTACATAAAGCCATTTTTAAAACGTTTCAAAATTTAACAAGCAGTTCCGCATTAAATTATGAAATATTTGCACATGTCTATACACAGCTGGTATTATTAACTGCCATTCGATGGGTCGAATTTTCAAAAGAAATATTTTATTCCAAACTTTAGTAAACTGACCAAAATTGGAAGTGTTCAAAAGAAATATGCAACGTAAGAAATCTGTCAGAATGGGTAATTTTGCATAAGTATGCAAAGATTAATATATTGGATGAAAATCGTGAATGCAGTTTGCGTCACTTTTAGTTTCTTTGCAGCTAAAGGTTTATAGCTATCCAGATATATAACATCCACGCAAAAAAGTATATGGTTTGTCGTTGCGTTTCATTTGATTCGCTCATGAAATTATGATGCAGTCCGGTATTTGCATTCGTCTGAAAATGAGCGAGTTCTACCTCAGCTCTACGGGTAGGGTTAGATCGAATTGTCTTGGGTTAGAGAAATGACGTCAGTATAGTGTCTACGGTTCGGCCAAGGGGTAGGATGGTCGGACTATGGTTGACTGGTTCCCAGTTCGACTAAAGTTAATAGAACTGCCAAATGCGCAGCTAGATGACCAGTCTACAACCTATCTTATGTCATGCGCTTCTATAAAGGAAACCTCACTTTTCAGCGAAGTTTGATGTTTTGCAGTGTGTAACTGATTTATTATTACACCTGAGCTTACAAAAGTTATTCAGAATCTACAATAAATTTGGGCAGTGATCTCTGGGTTAAACAGTATCATTGCTTGCTTAACCCTTTTTGTACCAAATGGAATCTTCCTACAAAATGTACCAGGAGTCCATTCCAATATTAAGAGATGTTAGGTTGTTTTTTCTTCACAATTTATTTGGAAAATGGCTTAACTTTTCACAAACAGTGCAGGCCCTGATCAGACGGCGCGTTCTGAGGCGTCTGATCTGGGCCTGTACTGTTTGCCACCTACCCCTTTTGGGGTTTCCGGTACCAAATGGGTTAACAACCGTACGGTTGCAGATTCTCGCCCCATATCGTTAGCCTTTGATTAGGATCATAGCGTAGTGATCTCAATACCCTTTCAGCCCTGAAGCACGATGCAGATACCTATGCAAACAGTGGAGATCCTGATGAGATGGTCCATAATGAGCAATCTCACCCGGGTCTGCGTGGCTTGCAATTCCGTTGGCGCTTATTGGCTAGACACCCTATTTAAATGAAGTAGATTTGTCCAAATTCAGTGATGGAAAAGTCCACTTCAGTGGCTAGGGTTGAATAGGTTAAATCTTAACCCTTATCTTGCTGTTCACGACAACCCCTATCTTTGCAAACAGTGTAGATCCGGATCAGATGGCTTCTGAAGAAGCCATCTGATTAGGATCTACACTGTTTGTTTATGAATTTGTAGCAATAAATTACATCAAGTAATTTGATTGTTTGATAGACAGAAATGGGTGTGGCTTAAATGAATATTCAGGAAGATAGGGGTTAACCTGGCTTTGTACAGTAGCAGAGTTCATTTTCAATTTTTTGTTTCTCATATTTCGTCACAAAAAACGTGTCTCCATATTTTAACGATTCATCTGTTGGAAACTGAGTCATATGAAATGCTGCTAATTCTGATCTTCTCAGAAAAATTGCAAAGTGCAAAGTTGTCTGCTTCAAAACTGTAATGGCACTTTAAAGATAAAGTGTTTAAATATTTATTTTTCCGTGTTCTTTTTTTTTTTTTTTTTTCAAGCAAAGCATGCGTCGTCTGATCATTCATGATTTTTTAACTTAAACCAATACATGTATTCAAACATGCGCGAAAAATATTCAAAGTATCACTTGAGTATATCTGTGCCGAAAATTGAATATAAGCTGGACTACATTTGGTGCGGACACATATTTCCATGGCGGTGAAAGTCTGGACCAAGTTGAAAACTCGTGTGATAGCTATGAATGACAGATAGAATATGTCATTCACAAAATAACGGGCCTCCCCGGCCCCATGGGTACGATTGGCGACTCTTCAACATTACATCTTCCCTGCTACGGGTTGGCACCTCGCCTGGGTCACATGTGGAACGCCCAGTTCTGCAACGAATGTCAGGTAATTTTTCTCCAGATACTTCGGATTTCGCCCACCTCTGATTTTTGATCGGTTCAATTGAGTTAACACAGAAGTTAAATTTGGTTACATAGGCCTTTGTATGGGTAAAGGTCAAAACCAACTCATTACGATAACACAGCCGTGCCAAATAGTGCATTTTTTCACATCTCACAAATGGCTATTTTTCTGATGAAAATCTGTGACATTTTTCTTACAAATACTGCAAACATAGGTTGTGTGTGCTCGTTAGAACCGCCTCATTGAGGCGGTTCTAACGAGTACCCACAACCTATGTCTTGGAGCAGAAATAAGAAAAATAATGAATACCCCAGTAAATCCCAGTTTTCTCTATATAAAGTGGGGTTTAGGGGAGGGTCTTCATTTCACGCACTTGTTCACGTGATGTGCAGCTTGTTATCTGTAAAAGGTAGATGCAGTAAGCTAAATGAGGAAATGAAACTGTATGAGTATTCAAGGTCAAGGTCAATTCTTACACCTTTGCCAAAGGTGATTCAGATACGAAAATTAAACCTTAATTTCATCAGAAACCACCGGTTCGAATGTAACCAAAAATCATAAGGAAGATTTAAGGAACAAGGAAATGAAAATTCATTTTTATCAGTTTGGTCACTTGACAAATATTGTCGCTATACCCTTCAAAAATCTTCTCCTTTTGAAGCGAGTGAGTGTTTGAGTTTTACGTCTCACCAACAGCTAAGGTCATACGGAGACGGGACCTCGGTTTAAAGACTCATCCGAAAGTTTGAAGAAGCCCGGGATCGATCCTGCGACCCCTGGTTTACAAGGCGAGTAGCATAATCACTACACCACGGAGGCTTCTATTCTTTTGAAGCAGTGAGCCCATTGTCATAAAACTTGTTATGCAGCATTTGAGACTCCATCACGAAAACAGGCCTATATAATTTTGACCCCCTTGAACCCCACTTGTATATAGAAAACTGGGGTTTACAGGGGTAAACCTTATTTTTCTTATTTCTGCTCTAAAATATAGATTGTGGGTACTCTTTAGAACCGCCTCGATGAGGCGGTTCTAACGAGTACCCACAATTTATATTTTGAGCAGAAATAAGAAAAATATCACGATTTTTCATCTTAAAATTTTCGTTTTTTCAGTGGCAAAGTTGTCAATGTATTTGTATAGGCGTGTTTTCGTGATGCTAGGCAATCATTTGTTCAAATGATAACCCCTGGATGACCTTGACTTATTTTACGCCAAGGTCAAATTTGGTCACATAGATTTCTGTATGAGAAAAAGTCAAAGCTGTATATGTTTAAGTCTGCGTCTGTGTCGTCTGCATCATCAACATTTTAAAATAACATCTCCTTATAAACTGACAAAGCCAATTGAAACCAAATTACACGTGGAGACTTCGTGGATGGGAGGAAATAAGTTTGTTCATGTGATCTTGGTCGCATGACCACGATGGCAGCCTTGTCCATATATGGTCAAAAGCTTTCAAAATCTTGTTCTCAGGAACGAAAATGCCGATGACCTTCAGACTTGGTATACAGTATTGGGGATTTTGGCCCTACCAAGTTTGTTCAAATGGTAGCCTTAAATAGACATTGGTCTATTTTACACCAAGGTCAAATTTGGTCATTTAGACATTTGTATGGAAAAAGGACAAAGGAGTGGATTTTTCTGATACTTTTGTAGCCTGTGGAATAGACTGTATATTATTTGCAAACAGCTGCATGGAAGGTCATCAATTCTAATAGTCAAGATCAAGGTCTTTCACTGACCTTTATCCTGAATGACTCAGATTCAGTATTTTTATCATCTTCTCCACTAAAATTACAGGGCTAATTGAAACAAAATTACATGCGGTACCTCTATCGGATGAGGCACTGGAAATCTATTTATGGAATCAGTCACATAATCAAGATGGCTGCCCATGAACCAAATGGCTGAGAACTTGAAACTTGGCATGTAGCACTTTTGTTCTCTGGCCCTACCAAGTTTGTTGAAATGGTGACCTTTGGTTGACATTGACCTTTTGTTTACATCACGGTCAACTTTGGGCACTTAAGCCGTTGTATGGGAAAAAGGCAAAACGGTGTATTTTTCTGTTCCTATTGTAGCCTGAGGCATCAGAATTAATATTTGGAGTCAGTTGAATGGAGGTCAATGAAATTTACTGACTTTTTGTCCTAGATGGCTCAGATTCAGTATGATCTTGTCCACTAAAACTGCCTGGCTGATTGAAACCAAATTATATAAGAAGCCCCTTTCTAATGTGGCAATGAAAATACGTGGGACTGGAGTCACATTACCAAGCTGGTCGCCATACCCGTATATGGTAAAACCCCTTTGGAAATCTTCTTAGGAATCTACAGCTGATGACCTTGAAACTTGGCATGTAGCATTAGGGACTCAGGCCCTACCAGGTTTTATTCAACTGGTAACAATGGGTGACCTTGATCTATTTTACATCAAGGTCAACTTTGATCACTTAGACCTTTGTATGGGGAAAAGGCAAAAAAGTCGATTTTCACAATTCTGTCTTAGCCGGTGGCATTTAAATTGATATTCTTGGCAAGTTTGTTCGAAAGGCGACCTTTCATTGACTTATTACGAAAGCACGGCTATACAAATACATTGTAAACTTTACCGCCGGAAAAAAAACTAAAATTTTAAGATGAAATATTGTTATATTTTCCTTGTGTCTGCTCAAAATATAGATTGTGGGTATTCATTAGAACCGCCTCATCGAGGCGGTTCTAATGAATACCCACAATCTATATTTTAGAGCAGAAATAAGAAAAATAAGGTTTACCCCTTAAAACCTAAGTTTTACTATGTAAAACTGGGGTTCAAGGGGGTCAAAATTATATAGACGTGTTTTCGTAATGGTGACGTATTTAATGCCAATGCCATACTTGGTCACTGGGGAAAAAGGCAGAACTATGGGATTTTCTGATTCTGCCTATGGCATCAGAATTGATATTTTCAGTCAGCTAAATAGAAGTTTATAATTAATGCGAAGATGGCTACCATATGTGGTAAAAGGACTGGAAACTCTTCATTTCAGAGATTGAAAGTCTAGATTTCTCAAGCCCCCCATTGTTTGATGAAAACATGGATGACATGGGCCGGGGCAAGTTTTTCACTCTTGACCTCTGGTGAGCGTAGTGGTCCACGGGCCTCTTGTTTTCCAATTTCCACATTTAGTTTGTCTGTTTGTTTGATTTCAGGTTTAACGTCCCCGCAACACTATTTAGTTCATTTTGGAGACGTCCGACGCTGAGATGAAATGAAATCTCTAGCCCTGCCATATAGGTTTGTGTGCATGGGCTGTCTGACTCGCACCAGTTTGCCGGAGAAGGCTTAAACCTTCTAAGCGGTTTACAAGTACCCATGTGCAGACGGTTTCAGCTCTGCGTGAAAGTACCATGCAGCCCAATCTATTTCTCTAAGCTCCTATGGACGGGGACCCTGCCACATGCTGTATTTAGAGTATAAATAAGCAAAATGTTACATATTTTCACCAAGAAAACTCTCTTAAGAGCTATGAAAAATCAATTTGTCCAGGACCAGACAAATCCAAAATCCGACGACTTGTCCGGCAGTCCGCAGCATCTTCATAATGGCTCGGAATAACAATAGTGTAAGGAACCGCTGCCTGTATGCATAGTACAATCAAAGGACTAAAAATACTGGTTGGTAAATTATCTTGGAGTGTAGGCTGGACGGTGACAAAGACTGTTAACATTTTGTTTAACCCTAAAAATAGAAGTGGAGGCAATGATCAGTAATCGATACAATTAACCCACAGCTGCCATCAGAGACACCAAAGGGAAAAAAGCACAAACATGAAACAACTAGACCCTGATGGAAACATCAATAGCGGAAAGCCAAAAAGACAGTTACTTTCCCACAAAATGGCCAATTGGCTATCCAAATCAAAATAATATAAGCGATACACACACTCAAAGACAAGACAAGCCATAACAAAAATAAACCACGACAGAAGATCCTCTATTATAAGCAAAGAGCGTATATCCTGATTAGACGCGTTCTTTAAATAAAACAGAATAGACCCAGATCAGACGCCGCGTTCTGCGGCGTCTGATCGGGGTCTATAGTGTTTACCAAACCCAACGCATGAATCCAGTACAGAATCTATAGATGACCCGCCCACGCAATATTCTGTCCTCAACGCGGCTATTTTCTGTAAATAACATTTTTTTTCTTACATATTAATTATAGTAACGCGAACTTCAGCAATGAAAATCTAGTAAGCTTTATAACTTGGATCGATTGACAAACAATCGAACCTAAAATATGCCACACGATTGGTCTCCCTGACCCATATACTTAAGGTATCTTACGCCTCGCTCGGGTCGCATGTGGGACGACCAATACTGCTACGAGGGTCAGGTGATTTTTTCTACAGACACTCCGGATTTCGCCCACCTATGATTAACTATCAGTTTAATATAAGTAAAATATTCTTCAAAAGACCATAAATCGCCGGGCTCGGTAGCTCAGTCGAATGCGCGTCTGACTGGTGATCAGGAGGTCGCGGGTTCGATACCTGCCGGGTGTGGCAACACTCTTTCGTGGAATCTTTTCTGCGGTCATTCTCTTCCTTCCGCTGATTCAAGAAGGACAATTGTCAGTTTCTGGCAAAATAATGTGCACTGTACTGGTTAAGCGCTTACGTACATGTATAAGCCTACCCAGGAAAAATGAGGCCTAAAAATGACCTAAATAGTGTTGACTGGGCCGTTAAACTCCAATACAAACAAACAAACACGACCTAAATCAGAATAAGAACAAGTTAAACAATTTCTCGCAATCCTTAATTTAAACGGATTTTCTTTCGTAGACATAAGTATTGTCTGTCTGTAATATGCGAGCCCAGCCACAAGAAAATATGTCTTTGGGAAACGACACACACCAGCCTACACAACCACACAGTCTTGTTAGAGTCTTGAAATTTACTATCCAATCAGCGAACACAAAGGTACAGATCAGCCTGCGCGCATGCGCAGGCTGATCTGTACCTTTGTTGTTCGCGCATGCGCAGGCTGATCTGTACCTTTGTTGTTCGCGCATGTGCAGGCTGATCTGTACCTTTGTTGTTCGTGCATGCGCAGGCTGATTTGTACCTTTGTTGTTCACTAATGGGAAAAACAAGTTTTCACATGGCGTGGCGCGTTATGTGTCTACGCCCGTAATTCAAAACTATAGCAATAATTGAGAGTTGTCGAATTTTATTAGCTATGAATCCAAAATGCATCTAGCTGGGATTACCCAACACTTCATTATTCCAGAAAAAAATGATTTTCTCATTACCTTAAGATTTATGGAAGCTGTTTTTCAGCAAAACGCGTACCATATATAACACGCAGTTGAGCTGAAAGATCCAACAGCAAAATCTCTGCGTTTTTAAATATACCGTATTCCCTCTATTCAGAGAACAGCGAGCTTAGAATTTTCTATTTCAATAGTAAAATGTAATAGAATGACCTTCAATTAAGGGAACGTGCAGATACGATCATATATGTTCCTTTTACTTTTGTATAACCAAAGTCGACAAAAGTAGCACACGTAGTTAAATAGGCCTACGCTCAATCCTCGTCTTATTCATTACATGATCAGTGTATGTACATGTACTTGAATTATGTTTATGTGTATGATGACAAAAATTTCTGAATAAATAAACGTAGTTAAACGTTAAACGTGCTTTAACATGCACAAAGCAGAATGATACCGCCCTCTGTGCCAAAACAAAAAACAAAAAACAAACGATTCATACCTGATAAGTCAGTTCTGTCTCTGAGCAATGTTTGTTTAGACTGCACGGCTTGTGCCACGACAGATCTTGAAAAGGCATTTTAGTGCGCGCTTGTTCAGTGAGGATTGCGCAATAATTATGACGCCTACGGTAATGCCAATTTGTCTTGCTGAGATGTTGAAATAATCCTCATGGCAGAGAAATAGCTTTCCTAGAAATTCATTCCTGTACAAGTAAGCATTTTAAACATAAGTAGAGGAACGGATGTTTTCTGCATAAGCGAATGTGTCACGTTGAACCCTTCCAGCGCAACAAAAATTCCACAGCAGATGGTATCTATGTTTCGGAGAAAATAAGCATTTCATAACGTTAACAAGTTCGTGTATTAAACACCCCTCTACACCCTCTTTCCTCCATATAGAGGAAACTGTGATTTACAGGGGTATATTTCTGTTCAAAGACATAATTGTGGAGCCTCAATTCTAACAAACACCCTCAACCTATGTTTGGCGTATAAATAAGAAACATATCACAAATTTGCACCTGACAATAACCATTTCGGAGATATGAAAGATTGCACTTTATCTGGCGAAACAATGTGCACTAAAACCGCTTACGTATAAGCCTGCACAGGAAAAGTGTGGATAGGTAAACTGACCGGTTCAAAAATGACCTAAATAGTGTTGACTGGGCCATTAAACTCCAATACAAATAAACAAATGTTCCTCTGAAAAATTAGGGGACAATGATATAGAGGATATTTGATTTTTTCAGTGTAAGATCGAATTTTATTTCATCGAATGAACGCCAAAACCAGTATTTTCACGAGAGGCGTAGCCACGAGTGAAAATACCAGTTTTGGTGTTCATGAGTGAAATAAAATTTGATCTTACACTGAAAAAAAATCAAATATACTGTTTCTTACATGCTCCAAAACGGCAATATTCAGCTTCACTAATCGCGTCACCCATCCTTGGAGAAAACTAACGTTATTCCTGTTCGTTTCGTGTCAATTTACTGGTGTCCAACGTGTTTATTGGGTAATATTGGGTGTCAACTGAAAGTGTGCACCTAAGAAATAGCCTTGGATGGCATTATTATGATTGGTTACTAAAATAATTGAGAGAGTAGTTTCCCAAACGAGGTTGTGGAATACGTGACGTTAGCGTCGAAACTGACGTCATTAACGTCCTCATGACATGTGAACGGGTTAAGCGTCAATTCTAACACAGTTCATTAGTTTTCAATTATCTGACAATGGAAAATCTGACCACAGAATTAGATTTCTAGAAAAAAAAGTAGTCCCAAACAGTGAAAAGTAAAATTGATATCAGTCAGAGTTTGAAAAAATGACTGAGAAATCTCTATATTTCATTGAAAAGCATGTACGAAATGATGATCCCGCCTACTAGTCGTGTTAAGCTCTTGAAGGGAATTTCGAGAAAAAATGTTTTTACCAGATATACAGAAAAACGTCCAGTAAAACTTCGATGGCTCGAACACCGATGGCTCGTTTACCATAGCTGAGTCGAACCCGTTCTTGAGTCCATATGGAATTCCTCCACATAAGAAATAGTGCGGGATAATTTAGGAGATTATCGGCTATTATCTTGCATATGTATGCTATGTGTACTCTTTAGAATCGCCTCGATGAGGCGATTCTAATGAGTACACACGAATACATATTTATTATAGGATACCAAAAATGAATCCCGTTATGTCTCCTGGCTGTAACCCTCAGTGGCTCGAGCTACACCTGTCTAGAACAGATTTTCGTGATCGAAAATGTGTTCGAGCCATTGAAGTTCGACCGTATTTTGGATATTTTAACCCTTTCACTGCTAACCACAAGTAGCTGACGACATTTTCAAAGTGTATATTTTTTTCTGTGAAAATAAGGCCTGATATTACATGAGCCCCGCCAAGCGAATTTGTGTCTTCGAGCATTCCGTCATGACAAATTTTAACTGCGCATGCCCAGCCATTCAGAAGGGCCAGGGACATGGCTTTCTGTCTGAAGGTTCCTCTTGATTCACTGCTTGTACGAGCGAGCAGCGAAGGTTCTGGCGAGACTGCGCGGATGCGCAGGCTCGCCTGAACCTTCGCTGCTCGCATAGGCGATAAGTAACAAAATCGCTTGACGGGGCCCACATGTGAATCGTCTGCCAAACAGAAGATTCACTTGTAATGTCAATCCTTATTTTTTTATAGACAAAATGTTTAAAAAATCAGAATGTCGTCTGCTCCAGGAATATTAAGACTTGAAGGATGGAGGATGTATTATCTTTTAAATATATGTTGTGTGTACACAAATAGAATTGCCTTAATGAGGCGGTTCTAGTGAGCATACACAGCATACCTTTATTTGATAGAAGATTGAAAAGACATCCACAATATGCCTAATGACCAGGCGTTCTGATTAAATCTCAGTAGTTCAAACTATTCTTTTAACTGTCTTCTTTTTGCATGTTTTGTTACCCACGCAAACAAGGCAGCACCTTTCTGTTTTTTGTTTGTTTTGGGGTTTAACGGCCCAATCTACACTATTTAGGTAATTCTTGGGCCGGTCAGTTTACCTATCCACACTTTCCTGGGCAGGCTTATACGTAAGCCGTTAAGCAGTACACTGCACATACTTTCGCCAGAAACTGACAACGTCCCTGCTTCAGCAGAAGGTAGAGACTGACCGTAGAAAAGATTTCATGATCAATATCCACGAAAGAATGTTGCCGACCCCGGCAGGTATCGAACCCGCGTCCTCTTTATGATCAGTCACACGCGCATCCGACTGAGCTACCGAGGCCGGCCCACATTTTCTCTATCTCACTAGATGTACATTTTAACAGTCTCAATTTCATGTTCTGGATCATGTCAACTTTTAATAAAAATGAATATTCAGTATGTTAACATATTACTGCCAAGTGTCAAGTAAAGAAAGTGCCGACATCGGTAGCTCAGCCGGATTCGCGTCTGACTTGTGATCACGAGGACGCGGGTCCGATACCTGTCGGGTCGTCTTGGAGACTGATCAGGAAATCTTTTCAAAGGTCGTTCTCTCCCTTCCGCTGATTCAAGAAGGGCAGTTATCAGTTTCCGGCGAAAGAATTTGCACTGTTCTGGTTAACCGCTTAAGTATAAGCCTGCCCAGGAAAAGTGTGGATAGATAAACTGACCGGCTCAAAAATGACCTAAATAGTGTTGACGGGCCGTTAAACTCTAATACAAACAAACAAACAAATCAAGGAAAGAAAGTATTGAAATGTGCATGCACTGTTATAGTTGTCA
Source organism: Lucinisca nassula (assembly GCA_963580285.1). Taxonomy (NCBI): domain Eukaryota; kingdom Metazoa; phylum Mollusca; class Bivalvia; order Lucinida; family Lucinidae; genus Lucinisca; species Lucinisca nassula. The sequence continues at coordinate 21,372,535 of OY757024.1, forward strand.
GAAATCAGCAACTGGTTTTCATTTCAAATTTACTAATATATGTAAATGAAATGAAAAAGGATTTTAGCAGCTTACTGGAAAAAAGATTTAATCAGCTTTCTTTAGAAGGTAAGAATGATAAAGGCTCTACCTATTATTGCTCGAAGGAGCCATTTTGCACATTGATTTTCTGTTTTCTTCGACATTCCGATGGCAATAGTTTTCTTACCATTTACAGCTCATTATTTAAAGCAGGTGAGTGAGAAAAATAATTATGGTAGGGTAGAGACCTTGACAAGGAAATCTCAGGCTCGTTTTCAGTTTATTTAAGTCTCATGCGAGGCTGTGTTGAGAAGACGTTTTTCACTCAAAAATCATCTCCAATAGTCAAATTGACCACCTCATTTTCAAATTGACCTCCGATGGAACTGTAGGGAAAACGTGTAGTTTTATAAAAGTATGTCTCGCCGTATCTGTAGTTCACTTGAAGCTTGTCATTGCACAATCAGAGCAAATTCACCTGTACTTGCTGACTTTCTACTCGCGATTTAACCACTGAGTGTTCGGAACAAAAATGACTGCGATGAAACTTCAATTTGTTTATTTTGAGGATTAACGTCCCCGTCAACACTATACGGGTCATTTTGGAGACGTCGCTTCCAATTTTGTGGGACTTTTACCAGACATTGAGATGAAATGACATCTTAAGCCCTGTCGCCCAATGAAACCAATAGGGTTTATAAGCATGGACGGTCCGCCTCGCACCGCTTTGCCTGGGCAGCCTTAGATTCTCTAAGCGGGTAACCGGTACTCATGTGCGGTCCGTTTCAGCTCTGTGTGGAAGCATCGTGCAGCCCATCTATTTCTTCAAGCCCCGACTGGCTGAGGCCGTAAAACCTTTCAATTACACTTGTTCTGAACATACAGGTGCAAAAACTGATAGACTGTCATTCTCCGATTTGTTAGATATGTTTATGGTCGAGAATACCGTGGCTTCCTGCAGCCCACGAATACCAATAAATTGGCCACCGGCGGAGGTCATTTTGAATGTTAACAGTCCATGTCTAAATATTGTTTTTTTTTTTTTTTTTTCTTTTAAAGTGTGATTCAAGCCCATATGGAGAGCTGCATATGGCCGTCACCACCATGTGACATCTATCGTTGTTTGGGTTAACCAAGCATAACGTCCCTTTGTCTGACTGACACTGCCACGTGACCAATGTATAGTGAAACATCGATGACTTGAACACTGATGATCAGTTTACCCGGTTTTTACGAGCTCGTTCGTGAGTCTCTCGAAAAAAGAGAAGAAAAAAATGTAATATATTTGGTCTGATTCAGACAGAAGTTTCTAATTTTTATCTTGACTATGTATGTTGTGTGTACTCATTAGAATCGCCTCGTTTAGGCGTCCGTTCGTCCGTGCGTCCGAAACTTAAACGCGGTCAATAACTTCCTTATTTCTCGATGAATTTTAAATTACTCGGCAGAAATGTTAACCATCATGAGACAACGTGTCACGTGCAAAACCTAGGTCCATACCTCCAAGGTCAAGGTCATACTTAGAGGTCAAAGGTAAAAAAAAGGTCCGAAACTTAAACGCAGTCAATAACTTTTTTATTTCTGGATGGATTTTGAAATCACTTTGTAGAAATGTTAACCATCATAAGACGATGTGTCACGTGCAAAACCCAGGTCCATACCTCCAAGGTCAAGGTCATACTTAGAGGTCAAAGTCAAAAAAAGGTCCGAAACTTAAACACAGTCCATAACTTACTTATTTCTGGATGGATTTTGAAATTACTTTGTAGAAATGTTAACCATCATGAGACAATGTGTCACGTACAAACCCCAGGTCCGTACCTTCAAGGTCAAGATCATACTTAGAGGTCAAAAGTAAAAAAAAAAGTGTCTGAAACTTTAACGCAGTCAATGACTTACTTATTTCTAGATGGATTTTGAAATTACTTTGAAGAAATGTTAACCATCATGAGACGATGTGTCACATGCAAACCCAGATCTGTACCTCCAAGGTCAAGGTCCTACTTAGAGGTCAAATGTTAAAAAAAATGGTCCGAAACTTAAACGCAGTCAATTACTTCCTTATCTCTGGATGGATTTTGAAATTACTTGGCAGAAATGTTGGCCATCATGAGACAATCTGCCTCACACAAAACCAAGGTCCTTACCTCCAAGGTCAAGGTCATACTTAGAGGTCAAATGTGAAAAAAGGGTCCAAAACTTCAACACGGTCAATAACTTTCTATGGATGAATACGAACATCAACATATTTTCAGGCGGGTACCTTTGTGTCCTATGGACGCATTTCTCGTTTATATATATTTCTGCTCAAAACATTGATTGAGGGAACTCTTCGGGGTGGTTCCAACGAGTACCCACAATCTATGGTTTTGAGCAAAAAAGAAGCAAACTGTGTACCCCTGTTAACCACAGTTTCACTATAAAATTGGTTTTAAGGGGGTCAAGTTATATAGCTGTGTTTGCGTCATGTTATATCTCCTGAGCTTGCGCCGTGATTCACCCTTTGTAACTCGAACTTCCCCTTACTTGAACAAATTGTCACCAAAAGGTATCCGAGCCATTGATTGATTGATTGTATTGGTATTTAACGGCACTTCATCCCCTGTGGGTCATTTTGTGTCATCTCCGGGAGAAAGGGAGAAAAGAGATAGACGAGACTGTAGAAGGGATAAAACGAGAACGAGGGAAACGAATGAGAGTGTAGAAACTGAATGGACAAAAACATTGCCCCTTCAACCCCCATCCCTTACCCTTACCTCGGCTGCAAGCACGGCAGGCAATACAAGTATAGATTAAAAACAAGAGCTGTCACTATAGGTGACCCCTCGTGGGAGCCAATTTCTGAGATTTGCAAAATTTCAAGGGGAGATAATTCAACCAAAAATGACAACAGGGTTATGGCCCTTAGTCAGAATGTCGCCCGTGTGATGGTGAATAAGTGTGTAAAGTTTCATGGGGCTAGGTCAAATACTTTTGAAGTTATGACCAAGGTTAAAGTTTTTGTGATGGACAGACAGACAAACAAACAGACAGACAGACAGGGCAAAAACTATATGTCCCCCGAATCAAAGATTCTCGTTGGGCATAAAAGAGCTAGGTCTACGCATAGCACATATTAAATGTGATGTCTAGAGTATTATCCCAGAAATATGTTTCAAACAATTAACTGTCTTTGACTACATTCTAATTGTCAGTCTGTAGACTGAAGTAAAATGTCTGAAATGTCAAAGTTGCAAATGCTGTAAGTTTTTCAAAAAGTCCTTTTTCATCTTTAAAAATGCACATAGGGAACTTCAATATGCGTGTAACATCTTATCAAAGGGAATGTTTGATAACTGTTGGAAAAGTTTAATAGACAACTTTCCTACACTTTAAAGAGGATTAATTGAAGATTATTCAAAAATATTTGCAAACGGTTAGCAAGTTTTTATCGAGAGTTTGTAGATGTATATCTTGTATTAACCTGTACAAATATGACAGCAAACAAGGGCTGGTAGCAATTCTGTGCAAGAGCTCTGTCCCTGGGCCTCTTTTTGTGTAAATGCTTATACTTGTTATGGGCCGTTTAAGTTTTGTGAAAGCTTATTCTTGTTGTTGCATAAATATAAAGGTCAAACTGCATTGTGGGTAACTAATGGCTGAACTTCCGTGTTAAAACTTACCAATTATTTAGGCGCCCCAGTGACGCAAGGTTATTCGACACTTTCGCCTCACCCAGCCACCCTTCATCGAGCTATTGAAGTTCCATTGTATGTAAGCAGTTGGTCTAAGGTAGAAAATGTTAATATCTATTAGAAATGACAATGTTGCTGATGTTGGCTATCAGATGCTTCGTCACAAATGACACATGTGTTTGCCTTGTAAAGCAGGGTAGATGGGCTGATACGGCGCTACTGAGACTTTAGTTGCTGTTGGGCAGATGAACTAAAAGCACCTACCACCTACCAGCCGAAATCACTCCAAGGTCAGACCTCTGTGGCATTGAGATAAACTTGTTTGATATAATGCAGTCAAGGGAAAATGTGCCTGATAAGCCATGCTCTCTGCGAATACTAACATCAACCTGTACATTCGCGCAGACTAATCAGGTTCTCTACTGGATAGTATATGGAAACATTGACACAAAGCTGTGTTACCTGAGCAGGATGGCTGAACTGAACTGATATACAAACCAGTCTGAGCATGCGCTCTGCGCTAATAATCGAGGACACGTTTCCTTAACGCGGCTTCTATGATATATGTGCGTGAACAGGCGCCAGACAGGTGACTAACATCATTTAGTGTTAGCAGAAGAAAACAAAGGTGAGATATTATCTCGCCATCAATTCATATCTACCAGTGTGTTTTTGCTTAAGAGATAATGTTTACGTATGTATATTCGTAACCTTATGTATCAACCTTAAACCTTGCAGCGATAGTCCGAAGTAGCAGCCGATATTTTCAAAGTAGTTTGTTTCTTATTGGGCGATAGCCCCATAATATTGAAGAGTGATTTTGACACTACTTTTTGCATTAATGCATACGACCTTATAACCACCAAGAGACACGGTGAGAAAATATAGCGCAATATTCGAAACAGTTTCAAAAATTCCTCATTAAATGAAACTGTTTTATAAATTTATCTATAAACTTTACCATGACAGGGATTCAATGAGGGATTCTCCGTGTCAAAAAAACGTGAATGAAAACAATGTAGAATAATACGCCATTCAGCGTCTTTTTATAGATCAGTACAATTAGCCCATTTTACAGCTCATTTTTGTACCGGAAATCCCAAAACTTGCAACTGATAAACAGCGCAGGCCCAGATCAGATACCACAGAACGCGGAGTCTCATTAGGGCATACACTGCATGTTTGCGACAGGTTCAGCCATTTTCCAGATAAATATTGAAGAAGCCAAAACCAGACATCCCTAAATTTTGTAATGTACTCGTTTCATACTGATATAAGGTTGTTGATTCCATTCAGTACAAAATGGGTTAAAAGTTCGCAGTGTGGGTCGATTCCGTAATTCTTTGTGTCATTAACCCATACAAGACAATTGATATCTCCTTGTTAAGAAGTTTGGAGTGGTCCATGTCCAATTATATGGGAGCCAGGTTTGTATTGTTAGCAGTTAATTTTGCAAAAATTGTATGTACTTTCAGAAAACCGTTTAGACACAGATGAGACACAAGGTGTTGCGGCGTCTGATTTGGTCTGCAATGTTTGCAATTGTCCCCATAAAAAGGCTGCTAGGCATACGTGGGTTAATGGGGTGTTTATATCAATAACGAGGAAGTCATTTTGTTTTTAGAGACCTAATGGTCAGGTGTTAGCCCCTAGGCATGTGAACGGCCTCGGTTGCTCAGTCGGATGCGCGACTGACTAATGATCAGTAGAAGCCGGGTTCGATACCAGCCGGGATCGGCAACATGATTCTTGGAGATTGATCATGAAATCTTTTCCACGGTGATTATCTCCCTTTTGCTGATTCACGAAGGCCCAGAATAGCTTCAAACAGTTATGTTTTTTTTTTTCTTCTAATACTGCTACTCGCTCACACCTGAGCATTACGAGCAGGATTTCCTGGGTTGTAACTCTTTTTCTTTCTTTTTTTATTAAGCAATGTTGATGAATTGCCTTGCTCAAGGACACAACACTTTGGTCAGCGTGAGGATCGAACCCGCAACCTCTCGATCACAAATCCGATGCGCTACCACTGCATCAAAGCGCTCCAATGTTCATTGGATTTTATTCAAAAATATATTTTAAATTTAAAATAAGGCTTTTGCCTTACCCTATTCATTGATCACAAGCTATCGCCCCATTAGCACTCTCAGTGCTTTGATGTTTCACTACCAGCGGGCGTGACGTGTTAATTTTTACATCATAGCTGTTTGAAGCTATCCTTGATTGATCAAACAACAAAGCCCCTGTTCATAAAATTCACGTGCTGTTTAAACATAGGTTTTGAACTTTTGTCATCGCGTGATGCACGGGTAGTAAACTCCACAATCAGTGGCTCCGATAAGCAAATTTTATGTTCGTCTTTCGGGGCTGGTGCGGCTCTTCATGAATTTGTTTGTTTGTTTGATTTGAGGTTTAACGTCCCCGTCAACACTGTAAAGGTCATTTTGGAGACGTTGCTTCCAATTTTGTGGGACTTTTACCCGGCATTGAGATGAAATGACTTCTCAAGCCCTGTCATCCAATAAACCAATAGGGTTTATTAGCATGGACGGTCCGCCTCTCACCACGGTTCCTGGACAGGCTTAGAGCCTCTAAGCGGTTTACCAGTACTAGTGTGCGGGCCGGATTCAGCTCTGCGTGGAAGCATCATGCAGCCCATATATTTCTTCAAGCCCCTATGAGCGGGGGCCGTGCTCTGCATGAATACGTCGGCTTAAAATGACAAACAATTAGATAGGTTTGTTTTTGTGAGGTAAAGTCTTTCAAATGGAAAGTTGGTAAATGTAAACGAACTAGTCTGAATCACTTATGTCGTGATGTGATTGGTAGCCCAGCAGGCACATGACGTAATTATGACGTCACATCGGTGTAGCGTCATGACGTTTATGCAACATCAGATCTACGTTGGTGCAACGTCGCGACTTTGCAACGACGTTGATTTGACATTGCCATAGAGACCTGTGCCTGCTGGGAGGCAATCAACAGATCGTCAATGTAACATTTACGCTAAACCAGGTTGACTTTTCAATCAAATCCGTATGTGCCTGAAATGTTTTGCGTTATTACATGTGAACTGTTTGTCTGATCTGTCAAATAAAGAATGGCAACAATATAACGAAAATGGTAGGTAATTAAAGAATGGCTCTGATGGTGTAGGGTAGCTCTGAATATGTCGGATCGGCTCTGATGTAGGATACGTGTGTTCAGAATTTCTTAATTGCTAAAAAATAAAAAGGAACGCTTTTCATGTCTTGAAGCTATTCTTCTGACTTCACAAACTCAGAATTGCGAAACGTTTCTTTATTTTTATACAACATTTTGAGAGGGTGGCATTGTAGCTTTTACAGACATTTATGTAAGTGGCTCGCCATAAAACATACAATATTTTATAAATATACAAGTATGCACCAGGATATGCATATGTACAAATAACATTACCTATCAGGATGCAATAAAACAACAGGTAGGTTTGATGACTCTTGATGTTTATAATAGTGCATTCCGACTTAAGCAAGTTAGACGTCTAAGGCTAGTGCGCCATCATTATTCCAGGAAGCATATGCAAAACACCATAAGGACTAATGCATGTAGAAGAAGGAGTTTAATCATAATGCTTTAACGCATGTTTATACTCATTTTTTTTTCTTATATATCTTGAGGTGCAAGTTCCACAATGTTGATGCTGAAGATGAGAAAGAGGGATCACATAGCGCAGTTCGTGACCTCTGAATCGACGGAAGACCATTTTCAGATGACCTAAGTGCGGGATCGAGGGTTGCTTAAATAAGTTACTTGTATATGCTGATGTTAGATAATTTAGTGCCAGTGTTGCTACGTCATTAATGGACATTATAAATATACTTGGTCCTGATACTGGACCTGGTTGAGCTGCCTATCTTATTTTGAAGAAATAAGACTTTCCACTGCCGCTATCTTTTGCTTGTTGGTGTGAATCAATGTTGTAGCAAGGGAGGTAAGTCATAAATGAATATTAAAAATAAAATTCGTCGTAATATTAAACCTAGTGGAACTCCCGATCTTATTTTGGAGAATTAAGACATTCCATTTCCGCTAACTACTGCTTGTCAGTGTGGTTAAGTGTTATAACATGAGAGGTAAGTCAAGAATAACATAATATTGGTCCTAATAGTTAGCCTTGTGGAACTCCAAATCTAATCTAGGGGCAGAAGATATTTCATTTCCGCCATCTATTGCCTATAGGCGAGATTCATTGGTTAACGAGGGCGTTCATTTAATCAGTGTATCACTAATGGCCCACCATATCGCATGGCTGTAAGGATCAAGTGGAAACGGTATTGGTGTCACGGGAGATTGATTTAGTAGAGGATCTTTCATGAGTGCTCATGCATTAATGAATTTATTAAACTCGTTGAAGAAAAGGGATAAAATGCTCAGCGAAGCCTCGCATCTTATCCCTTTTTCTCAACTCGTTGAAGAAAAGTGATAAAATGCTCGGCGAAGCCTCGCATTTTATCCCTTTTCCTCAACTCGTTTTATAAATTCAATAATACATGAGCACGAATGCAAGATTCTATTTATCATATGACATTTGAAACATTTATTCACGATTGTTTACAAAAATGTCAATTTTCCGTCATTAGTAAACGCGACGTCGTTACGGACGTCGTACATGTAACGTTACGGAACGTATCTAACTAATTTGCTTATTTAATCCACTAGTGGATTATCGGAAAATATTACATGGCGTAATTACACTCTTAGACGCGACGTCATATGATAACAATAATTACACTCAACCCTTACTGTATGCGAAATGAAAAACAAGCTTTGAAATCAGAGCCTACATTAAAGTAGAATTTCGAGCTGATTACAGGTAATGGAATCTGGCGCTATTATTCTGAGACGCAGAGACGTATCAATACCAAGCAGTGGCTGCAAAAAGACCAAGCACGGGCGGTCATTGCCAAAAGAATTAAAAGCGCAGCTAAAGGTCTTGTTGGGGGTTATTTTATTCAAGTGCGAAGAGCCCATTGTTCAAATTCCCGTACCAGATGGCAATACAATATAAGAATGGTGTATTGTCAAATGTAAAGGCAGACTATGAAAAACGCAGACCTGCAACAGGTTTACGAGGGCCGTGCATGTCTTATCTATAACAACACACCTGCTCACAAGTGTGTTCTTGTCAAAGACCTCTTGAAGGAGGAAAAGGTAGTTCAGCTCTCTGATGCCCATTATTTGCGAGACCTTAGTCCCTACGACTTTTTCCTGCCCCCTTTACTTAAGGAAATCCTTTCTGGTTGTCGTAATGAACACCAAAGTGCATTACCAATGTCTTCAGGGTATACCTAAAAAGGCCCACTTGAAAGCATTTAAGTACACATTTTGTTTCTCGTTCATACAGGATTACAAACACACAGACTAAACCTGTCCAGACCGTTTCTTGGGCTGTTTTCTTCTTAACAGAATAATCTTGAGGATGTGAACAATGTCCCGCTCGTTCCAATACATGAATAACTGACAACCAAACCCCAGTCATGCATATATTCAGCGATCCCTACCGGGACGCCAATATGATAATGTTGTTGTTGTCGTTGTTGTTGTGGTTTTTTTTTTTTTTTTAATAAAACTGAATTTCTCAACGTAATGGTTAAGGTGTAACTATAACATCAGTTATTATGTTCATCACATTTCTTGAGCATTTCGTGTTTAAAAATGATGTTTCGTAATATTTAATTTGATAAAGTCAAATGAATAGCTTCAAGTTCCAAGCGTTTGCGAACACACGCCATCAGATTTCAGAGCCAACCCGATATATTCAGAGCCACCCTACACCATTGGAGCCATTCTTTAAATACCTACCATTTTCGTTATACAGTTGTCATTCTTAAGGGAACCGAGAGAGATCAGACAGCCAGCAGAACATTTCAGGCACATTCATGTACGGATTTGATTAAAAAAAATCAACCTGGTTTAGCGTCGATATTTAATGTTGATTGACTGATTCACCAGCTTTACATTGGATAGGAAACCAGTTAAAAGACTAGAGAATGGCATGAAATTCCTTTTTTTTTTTTTTAGCTCACCTGTCACGTAGTGACAAGGTGAGCTTTTGGGATCACTTTTTGTCCGTCGTCCGTCGTGCGTCCGTGCGTCCGTCCGTGCGTCCGTCCGTGCGTCCGTCCGTAAACTTTTCTTTAAACGACATCTCCTCCTAAACCACTGATCGGATTTTGACCAAACTTCACAGGAATGATCCTTAGGTGGTCCCCTTTCAAAGTTGTTCAAATGGTTCCGGTCCATTGCACATATAGGTCACAGTAGCCAAAAATAGATTTTTTTCACCGAAAACTTAAAAAATCTTCTTCTCTGAAACCGCAAGGCCCAGGTCTTTGATATTTGGTATGAAGCTTCATCTAGTTGACCCCTAACAAGATTGTTCAAATTATAGTGCTGGAGCCAAAAATGCCCCCTCACGGGGGCCCTTTGGTTTTACATGGGCTTATATAGGGAAAATCTTTAAAAATCTTCTTCTCTGAAACCGCAAGGCCCAGATCTTTGATATTTTGTATGAAGCTTCATCTAGTGGACCCCTACCAAGATTGTTCAAATTATAGTGCTGGTGCTAAAAATGCCCCCGCACGGGGGCCCTTTGGTTTTACATGGGCTTATATAGGGAAAATCTTGAAAAATCTTCTTCTCTGAAACCGCAAGGCCCAGGTCTTTGATATCTGGTATGAAGCTTCATCTAGTGGACCCCTACCATAATTGTTCAAATTATTGTGCTGGGGCCAAAAATGCCCCCGCACGGGGGCCCTTTGGTTTTACATGGGCTTATATAGGGAAAATCTTTAAAAATCTTCTTCTCTGAAACCGCAAGGCCCAGGTCTTTGATATTAGGTTTGAAGATTTATCTAGTGGACCCCTACCAAGATTGTTCAAATTATAGTGCTGAAGCTAAAAATGCCCCCGCACGGGGGCCCTTTGGTTTTACATGGGCTTATATAGGGAACCTCACCGAGACGGTTCCAACGAGCACATGTAGCAAAATTAAAACCAATTTATCCCCACTTTCTCCGAATAAACGCATTTTACACGGGGGATTCATACGCGGTGTTCCGATTGTATTTCAGCAACCTCAAAGCAAGTCATTAAATTCTCGAACTGTCATTTTTCTGTTCCATAAAATGCATACCAGAATTGATTTGCTTCAGGAAAAAAAAATAAGTGATTTTGGCAGCAAGACAGGGACTAAAGCGAGCATCCGCATTATAAATGGGTCTAAAAATGGTACATGTATGCGCCCATGCGACGTGAGCTGGAGCACAGCATTTCCTGCAATTTACATGTGCGCACAGCGAAGACTCAGATCAGCCTGCGCATCCGCGCAGTCTGATCAGAGTCTTCGTTGTGCGCTCTAAGGATAGCTAAGGGCCCAATGCTCCTTCATACTACAAGAGAAGTCTCTGGTCAGACTATATGGATGCGCAGGCTGATCTGATTTACCTTTCTTCTTGTAATCTAAAATACAAGTGCTAGGACAATAAACCTAGAAGAAGAAGAAGAAGACGAAGAAGAAGAAAAAGAAGAAGAATGCCCGTTGTCTCAAGCAAACAAGTCGGCCAGCGCGCACGGAGACATTGGAACGAATCTTAGTTTATACTTTATTTTCGTGCGGAAGCTTCGAGCTTATTTAATCGCTCTCGAACACTCATTCCGGATGTTTTCACGCGCGCGCGAGAGAGAGGCAATGACTATTACACCACTGCTACCCATTTACACCTGGGTGGAGTAAGGCAGTGTCATTACATGTGTTACCCAAGGACACACCTCGGTTCCTGGGCGCCGTATTCGTATGCACAATTTGTTTGATTTGAGGTTTAACGTCCCCGTCAACACTGTAAAGGTCATTTTGGAGACGTTGCTTCCAATTTTGTGGGACTTTTACCCGACATTGAGATGAAATGACATCTCCAGCCCTGTCGCCCAATGAAACCAATAGGGTTTTTAAGCATGGACGGTCCGACACTCGCACCGCTTTGCCTGGGCAGGCTTAGATCCTCTAAGCGGTTTACCAGTACTCGTGTGCGGGTTGGATTCAGCTCTGCGTGGAAGCATCATGCAGCCCATCTATTTCTTCAAGCCCCGATGGGCGGGGGCCGCTTCGAACGCACGACCTCTCGATCATGAGTCGAACGCGTTAACCAACGAATCTTCATCCTCATACTGTTAAAAGTTTCAATATGCAACACTGAACAATTTTCAGCCATACGAGTTGCACGATCCAGAACCAGAGTGGACAGCAGTATAGATCCTGATAAGCTTGCTTCCTTTGGCCCCCATCCATCGGAGATTGGAGAAATAGATCGGACTGCGCAATGCTTCCGGGCGGAGCTAAAACCGACCGCAAACGAGTACTTGTAAACCGCCTAGACGGTCTAAGCTTACCCTGGCAAGTGGTGTGAGTCGGACCGTCCTTACATATAAACCCTTAGTTTTTTTGGGCGGCTGGGAATTGACATTTCATTTCATCTCAATGTCGGGTAAACGTCCCACAAAACTGGTAGCAACGTCTCCAAAATGATCTAAATAGTATCGACGGGGACGTGAAGCCTCAATTCAAACAGATCCTTTGAAGACAGCCGATCCGAGCAATCATTTCTAAAACACGCCTATACTAATACACTGCAGATAGCCGATCTGAGCAATCATTTCTAAAACACGCCTATACAAATACACTGTAGATTTTACCGCCGACAAAATAAAACTAAAAATTTAAGATGAAAAATTGTGATATTTTTCTTGACAGATTGTGGGTCATCGAGGCGGTTCAAACGAGTACCCACACTCCATATTTTAGAGCAGAAATAAGTAAAATAAGGTTTACCCCAGTAAAACCCAGTTTTACAATATAAAAGTGGGTTGCAAGGGGGTCAGAATTATATAGGCGTTTTTCGTGATGAAGTTTCGATATGTAAGTTCAGCATGATTTGGGATTCCAGGTATTGTCTGAACTGTCAAGTAGTAACAGGAGATACTTCAGTAATGCGCATGTCAATTTGATTGTTGAAGAAGTGTCTATCTGTGTAAGTTGATGGTAAATGACCGATAGACAGTTTTTTGGCACAAGCAAAAACATAAATCATTTTTCAGTAGTATCGTCGGAAAAAATATTGTCAGGTAAACAAGTCCGTACAATTAACCCTTTTTGTACCAAATGGTATCTTCCTCCTTATATATAGCAGGAGTCCATTTCAAAATTTAGGGGTGTCAGGTTGTGTATTCTTCAAAGTTTATTTGGAAAATGGTTGGTTGGTTGATTTGGGGTTTAGTGTCCCCGTCAACACTGTAAAGGTCATTTTGGAGACGTTGCTTCCAATTTTGTGGGACTTTGACCCGACATTGAGATGAAATGACATCTCAAGCCCTGTCGCCCAATGAAACCAATAGGTCTTATTAACATGGAGCACCGCGGTTCCTGGACAGGCTTAGATCCTCTAAGCGGTTTACCAGTACTAGTGTGTGGGCCGGATTTAGCTCTGCCCGGAAGCATCCTGCAGCCCATGTATTTCTACAAGGCCCTATGGGCGGGGGCAAGATTTGGGAAATGGCTGAACTTTTTGCAAACAGTGTAGATCCCTGATCAGACGCCGCGTTCTGACCTGCACTGTTTGCCTGGGTACCCGTTTTGGGGTTTCCTGTACAAAATGGATTAAAACCCAACCAACCAGACTTTATATAGAGTAAACCGGGGGTTTTGTTTGTTTGTTTGATTTGAGGTTTAACGTCCCCGTCAACACTGTAAAGGTCATTTTGGAGACGTTGCTTCCAATTTTGTGGGACTTTTACCCAACATTGAGATGAAATGACATCTCAAGTCCTGTCGCCCAATGAAACCAATAGGGTTTATTAGCATGGACGGTCCGCCTCGCTACGCGGTTCCTGGGCAGGCTTAGATCCTCCAAGCAGTTTACCAGTACTAGTGTGCGGGCCGGATTCAGCTCTGCGTGGAAGCATCATGCAGCCCATATATTTTTTCAAGCCCCTATGGGCGGGGGCCAATAAACCGGGGGTTACAGGGGTAAACAGTTTATATTATTATTTCTGCTCCAAGACATAGGTTTGCGTTCTTATTGAGGCGGCCCTAGTGAGCACCTACGATCTATGTCTTGAGAATTAATAAGAAAATAAAAAAAAATAGAAAAAAAAAATAATTATCATTAAAAAGGCCCCCGCCCGTCGGGGCTTGGAGAAATGGATCGGGCTGAATTGTGCTTCCACACAGAGCTGAAACCGGCCGCACGTGAGTACTGGTAAACCAGAAAGAAGGTCTAAACCTGCCCAGGCAAAGTGGTGCGAGTCGGATCGTCCCTGCATATAAACCCTATTGATTTGTTTGGCCGCTAGGGCTTGAGAGGTCATTTCACCTCAATGTCGGATAAAAATCCCCACAAAATCAGAAGCAACGTCTCCAAACCCTATAAACCCTATTGATTTGTTTGGCCGCTAGGGCTTGAGGTCATTTCACCTCAATGTCGGATAAAAATCCCCACAAAATCGGAAGCAACGTCTCCAAAATGACCTAAATAGTGCTGACAGGATCCATTTCAACTAATTATTAAAAATGGCATCTTTCTTACGTTTATTACTTTAGATCAAAATAGGCAATAAGGAGTATATAAGAGTACAACATTTGATTGTTTTAAATGACGTTAAACGTCCCCGTCAACACTATTTAGGCCATTTTGGAGACGTTGCTTCCAATTTTGTGGGACTTTTACCCGACATTAAGATGAAATGACATCTCAATGAAACCATGCGTTGGACGGTCTGACTCACACCACTTTGCCTGGACAGGCTTAGTCCTTCAAAGCGGTTTACCAGTATTCATGTGTGGTCAGTTTTAGCTCTGCGTGGAAGCATCATGCAAGCCGATCTATTTCTCCAAGCCCCGATGGGCGGGGGCGACATGAGTACAGCATACAATTCAAAATTGCATACATTTGATCACGTGAATTGGATCGATTTTTTGTCAATCAAATTAAAGTATATGATATTGACAAGCCTGTATTGCTGTTGTCTACGTAAATGTTCCTGACCAATAACGTTATACCACGCTCCTATAACAGGCTTTGTGTACTATTTAATAAACAGAGCGCAATGATATTTAGAAAAAAAACGCAAGTACGGGACTCTGTTTTTTTTTAATGGGATTAAGTGTCCCTATATGCCTATAGGGCTCCAAAAAACAGCCGTGACAAACAGTGTAGGCCCAGATCAGACGCCGCAGTTCGCGGCGTCTGATCAGGGGCTACACTGTTTGCTTAAGGTACATGATTTCAATGATTAAACTAAACCGTCTAGGTCAAGGTTCAGAACCGTTTACCAGCCTATGTTCAGGGACAATTGACCCACCAGTACTGCTTGGATTTTTTTTTTAAATTGTTATGAGTACTACAAATATCATTCCTCACGCTGATGTTATAGTTATGAGTACTTCAAATATCATTCCTCACGCTGATGTTATAGTTATGAGTACTTCAAATATCATTCCTCACGCTGATGTTATAGTTATGAGTACTACAAATATCATTCCTCACACGGATGTTATAGTTATGAATACTACAAATATCATTCCTCACGCTGATGTTACAGTTATGAGTACTACAAATATCATTCCTCACGCTGATGTTATAGTTATGAGTACTACGAATATCATTCCTCACGCTGATGTTATAGTTATGAATACTACAAATATCATTCCTCACACTGATGTTATAGTTATGAATACTACAAATATCATTCCTCACGCTGATGTTATAGTTATGAGTACTACAAATATCATTCCTCACGCTGATGTTATAGTTATGAATACTACAAATATCATTCCTCACGCTGATGTTATAGTTATGAGTACTACAAATATCATTCCTCACGCTGATGTTATAGTTATGAATACTACAAATATCATTCCTCACGCTGATGTTATAGTTATGAGTACTACGAATATCATTCCTCACGCTGATGTTAATATGAATACTACGAATATCATTCCTCACGCTGATGTTATAGTTATGAGTACTACAAATATCATTCCTCACGCTGATGTTATAGTTATGAGTACTTCAAATATCATTCCTCACGCTGATGTTATAGTTATGAGTACTTCAAATATCATTCCTCACGCTGATGTTATAGTTATGAGTACTACAAATATCATTCCTCACGCTGATGTTATAGTTATGAGTACTACAAATATCATTCCTCACACTGATGTTATAGTTATGAGTACTACAAATATCATTCCTCACGCTGATGTTATAGTTATGAATACTACAAATATCATTCCTCACGCTGATGTTATAGTTATGAGTACTACGAATATCATTCCTCACACTGATGTTATAGTTATGAATACTACGAATATCATTCCTCACGCTGATGTTATAGTTATGAATACTACAAATATCATTCCTCACGCTGATGTTATAGTTATGAGTACTACAAATATCATTCCTCACGCTGATGTTATAGTTATGAGTACTACGAATATCATTCCTCACACTGATGTTATAGTTATGAATACTACAAATATCATTCCTCACGCTGATGTTATAGTTATGAGTACTACGAATATCATTCCTCACACTGATGTTATAGTTATGAATACTACAAATATCATTCCTCACGCTGATGTTATAGTTATGAGTACTACAAATATCATTCCTCACGCTGATGTTATAGTTATGAGTACTACGAATATCATTCCTCACGCTGATGTTATAGTTATGAATACTACAAATATCATTCCTCACGCTGATGTTATAGTTATGAGTACTACAAATATCATTCCTCACGCTGATGTTATAGTTATGAGTACTACAAATATCATTCCTCACACTGATGTTATAGTTATGAATACTACGAATATCATTCCTCACGCTGATGTTATAGTTATGAATACTACAAATATCATTCCTCACGCTGATGTTATAGTTATGAGTACTACAAATATCATTCCTCACGCTGATGTTATAGTTATGAATACTACAAATATCATTCCTCACGCTGATGTTATAGTTATGAGTACTACGAATATCATTCCTCACGCTGATGTTAATATGAATACTACGAATATCATTCCTCACGCTGATGTTATAGTTATGAGTACTACAAATATCATTCCTCACGCTGATGTTATAGTTATGAGTACTTCAAATATCATTCCTCACGCTGATGTTATAGTTATGAGTACTTCAAATATCATTCCTCACGCTGATGTTATAGTTATGAGTACTACAAATATCATTCCTCACGCTGATGTTATAGTTATGAGTACTACAAATATCATTCCTCACGCTGATGTTATAGTTATGAATACTACAAATATCATTCCTCACGCTGATGTTATAGTTATGAGTACTACGAATATCATTCCTCACACTGATGTTATAGTTATGAATACTACGAATATCATTCCTCACGCTGATGTTATAGTTATGAATACTACAAATATCATTCCTCACGCTGATGTTATAGTTATGAGTACTACAAATATCATTCCTCACGCTGATGTTATAGTTATGAGTACTACGAATATCATTCCTCACACTGATGTTATAGTTATGAATACTACAAATATCATTCCTCACGCTGATGTTATAGTTATGAGTACTACGAATATCATTCCTCACACTGATGTTATAGTTATGAATACTACAAATATCATTCCTCACGCTGATGTTATAGTTATGAGTACTACAAATATCATTCCTCACGCTGATGTTATAGTTATGAGTACTACGAATATCATTCCTCACGCTGATGTTATAGTTATGAATACTACAAATATCATTCCTCACGCTGATGTTATAGTTATGAGTACTACAAATATCATTCCTCACGCTGATGTTATAGTTATGAGTACTACAAATATCATTCCTCACACTGATGTTATAGTTATGAATACTACGAATATCATTCCTCACGCTGATGTTACAGTTATGAGTACTACAAATATCATTCCTCACGCTGATGTTATAGTTATGAGTACTACAAATATCATTCCTCACGCTGATGTTATAGTTATGAGTACTACAAATATCATTCCCCAGGCTGATGTTATAGTTATGAATACTACAAATATCATTCCTCACGCTGATGTTATAGTTATGAGTACTACAAATATCATTCCTCACGCTGATGTTATAGTTATGAGTACTACGAATATCATTCCTCACACTGATGTTATAGTTATGAATACTACAAATATCATTTCTCACGCTGATGTTATAGTTATGAGTACTACAAATATCATTTCTCACGCTGATGTTATAGTTATGAGTACTACGAATATCATTCCTCACGCTGATGTTATAGTTATGAGTACTTCAAATATCATTTCTCACGCTGATGTTATAGTTATGAATACTACGAATATCATTCCACACACTGATGTTATAGTTATGAATACTACAAATATCATTCCTCACGCTGATGTTATAGTTATGAGTACTACAAATATCATTCCTCACGCTGATGTTATAGTTATGAGTACTACGAATATCATTCCTCAGGCTGATGTTATAGTTATGAATACTACAAATATCATTCCTCACGCTGATGTTATAGTTCCGCCCCCGCCCATAGGGGCTTGAAGAAATATATGGGCTGCATGATGCTTCCACGCAGAGCTGAATCCGGCCCGCACACTAGTACTGGTAAACCGCTTAGAGGATCTAAGCCTGTCCAAGAACCGCGGTGCGAGGCAGACCGTCCATGCTAATAAACCCTATTGGTTTCATTGGGCGACAGGGCTTGAGATGTCATTTCATCTCAATGTCGGGTAAAAGTCCCACAAAATTGGAAGCAACGTCTCCAAAATGACCTTTACAGTGTTGACGGGGACGTTAAACATCAAATCAAACAAAACAAACAAACAAAACTGATGTTATAGTTATGAGTACTACAAATATCATTCCTCACGCTGATGTTATAGTTATGAGTACTATAAATATCATTCCTCACGCTGATGTTATAGTTATGATTACTACAAATATCATTCCTCACGCTGATGTTATAGTTATGAGTACTACAAATATCATTCCTCACACGGATGTTATAGTTATGAGTACTACGAATATCATTCCTCACGCTGATGTTATAGTTATGAGTACTACAAATATCATTCCTCACGCTGATGTTATAGTTATGAGTACTACAAATATCATTCCTCACGCTGATGTTATAGTTATGAGTACTACAAATATCATTCCTCACGCTGATGTTATAGTTATGAGTACTACAAATATAATTCCTCACACGGATGTTATAGTTATGAGTACTACGAATATCATTCCTCACGCTGATGTTATAGTTATGAATACTACAAATATCATTCCTCACGCTGATGTTATAGTTATGAGTACTACGAATATCATTCCTCACGCTGATGTTATAGTTATGAATACTACAAATATCATTCCTCACGCTGATGTTATAGTTATGAATACTACAAATATCATTCCTCACGCTGATGTTATAGTTATGAGTACTACGAATATCATTCCTCACGCTGATGTTATAGTTATGAGTACTACAAATATCATTCCTCACGCTGATGTTATAGTTATGAGTACTACAAATATCATTCCTCACGCTGATGTTATAGTTATGAATACTACAAATATCATTCCTCACACTGATGTTATAGTTATGAGTACTACAAATATCATTCCTCACGCTGATGTTATAGTTATGAGTACTACAAATATCATTCCTCACGCTGATGTTATAGTTATGAGTACTACAAATATCATTCCTCACACGGATGTTAATATGAATACTATAACCGAATGCTGTTTTATCATATGACGTCGCGTCTGAGAATGTAATAACGCCATATATATTATTTTCGATAATCCACTAGTGGATTAAATAGGCAAATTAGCTAGATACGTTCCGTAACGTTACATGTACGACGTCCTTAACGACGTCGCGTTAACTTACTTGGCGGAATACTAACATTTTTGTAAACGATCGTGAATGAAATGCGTTTTAAATGTCATATGATAAATAGAATCTTGCATTCGTGCTCATGTATTATTGAATTTATTAAACTCGTTGAGGAAAAGAGATAAAATGCTCGGCAAAGCCTCGCATTTTATCCCTTTTCCTCAACTCTTTTAATAAATTCAATGCCTCGCATTTTATCCCTTTTCCTCAACTCTTTTAATAAATTCAATAATACATGAACACTCATGTAAGATCCTCTATTTAATATTTAATTATTGGATATTATTTTGATATTTGTGAGCAGGACACATATCAGAACATGGAGACCATCGATGAATTTATTTTGATATCTATAAGCATTGAAATTATCAGAACATGAAGACCATTACTGAATGATATTTTAATATTTATGAGCATTAGTATATAACAGAAGATTAAGACCATTACTGGATGCTTTTTTAATATTTATAAGTAGAACAAATGTCAGAAGATAGTAACTGAATGCTGTTTTAAATTTATGAGCAGTAGAATACGATGACTATTACCGAATGTTAATTTAATATTCATGAGCTTGTCAAGAAGCATTTACCAAGAATCGGAGCTTATCAAGTAGCGGAGCAAATCACTCATGGAACCCAGAACAATACCCCATAAATACTGTTCGTTTTATCTCCGAAACAACAGTACTGATTTGTTTGTAATATTTATGAGTACTAAAAATATCATTTCTCACGCTGATGTGAATATGTAGACAATTACCGAACAGCGAATACTGTTTTGGTATCTGTGAGCAGGACAAATATTGGAATATGATGACCATTGGTGGATATTATTTAAATGTTTATGTGCCGTGAAACTATTAAATATGAAGACCATTACCGAATGGTTTTTTTTAATATCTATGAGCAGTAGTAAATCATCAGAAGATAAAGACCTTTACTGGATGTTATTTTAATATTTATGAGCAGGACAAATATAAGAAGATAAAGACCATAACTGGATGCTATTTTAATATTTATGAGCAGGACAAATATAAGAAGATAAAGACCATTACTGGATGCTATTTTAATATTTATGAGCAGGACAAATATAAGAAGATAAAGACCATAACTGGATGCTATTTTAATATTTATGAGCAGGACAAATATCAGAATATGAAGACCATTGATGGATATTATTTAAATAATTATGAGCATTGAAACTATTAGAATATGAAGACCATTACCGATTTTTTTTCAATATTTATGAGCAGTAGTAAAACATCAGAAAATAAGAACATTACTGGATGCTGTTTTAATATTTATGAGCAGGACAAATATAAGAAGATAAAGACCATTACTGGATGCTATTTTAATATTTTTGAGCAGTAGTAAAATATCAGAAGGTAAAGACCATAACGGAATGCTATCGTAAGATTTATGAGCAGGACAAATATCAGAATATGAAGACCATTACTGAATGCTATTTCAATATTTATAAACAGGACAAATATCAGAATATGAAGACCACTTCTGAATGTTATTTTAATATTTATGAGCTTGACGGGTACATTTTACCCAATACCGGGACAAAACGCCCGTGGGATTAAGGATGCAACACTCCAAAACGTTGTTTCGTTATACCTCCAAAGCAACAGCTATTTTATGTCTGAAAAACAGATTTCCAGCCTGCTCATTAGCCGTAGAGGCGGCATAGGTAGCAAGATAAAATAATGAATGCCATCAAACAAGCATCAAATTATTGTAAATGTCAACAGATTGTGGATAAACAAGTTAACCCACGGTCTAAGATCGTTGTTATGAAGGGGAATGATGACACCGTCAGCGGAGGCAACTCCTTCAAAGTTATTTTTGTCTCCCATGTCAATAAGAGTCTACTCTCAAAGGAAAGAATTTGCTCCTGCGGAGCAAATTCTTTCCTTTAAGAATAGACACCTGATTTTCCTTCTTCAGAGGTACTGAGTTTATAAGAAAGTATACAAGAGGTCAACATAGTTACCTCCCTTATCAATAAACTGAATGGCATGTATCAATTCACCTTAAAATAACATAAATAAGGAAAGGAATTTCGAGATTTGTATACAATATACGCGGAAGAACGCCTACACTAGTGTATCTTTCTGTGAGTGAGTGAGTGAGTGAGTGAGTGAGTGAGTTTTAGTTTTACGTCCCACCAACAGCTAAGGTCATACGGAGACGGAACCTCGGTTTAAAGACTCCTCCTAAAGTCTGGAGAAGCCCGGTATCGATCCTGCGATCCCTGGTTTACAAGGCGAGTAGCGTAACCACTACACCACGGAGGCTTCTAATGTATCTTTTTGCAACAGGTTGACTAATTACGTGACTCGATGGTTCAGCTGATATAGCGCTCTCACGGACAGGTCGACTAATTACTTGACTCGATGGTTCAGCTGATATAGCGCTCTCACGATCTGCCAGAGTCTCTAGGTTCGAGTCTCAGACAGGTCATATTTTTTATTATCCGGTGTCTTTAAGTTTAAGTTGGTTTTGTTAAGTGCTTAACGACCCTGCAAACGCAATCTAAGTCATAATGGGTCCGTCAGTTAAGCAAACCACACTTTTCCTGGGCAGGAGTATTCATATTTTACTACACCCCGTCATTAGGTATTCATGATGTGGCCACAGTTAGTGTCGGACCAACACCACATCTTGTAAACATGATTACAATGAGAACAGTGGCTCCCGCCCATCGGGGCTTGAGGAAATATATGGGCTGTATGATACTTCAACGCAGAGCTGAAACCGACCCGCACACGAGTACTGGTAAACCTCTAAGAGGATCTAAGCCTGCCTAGGCAAAGCGGTGCGAGTCGGCCCGTCCATGCTTATAAGCCCTATTGGTTTCATTGGGCGACAGGGCTTGAGTTGTCATTTCATCTCAATGTCAGGTAAAAGTCCCACAAAATTGGAAGCAACGTCTCCAAAATGACCTTTACAGTGTTGATGGGGACGTTAAACCTCAATTCAACAAACAAACAATGAGAACAGCATACAGGACAAATAATATATACACACAATACAGTAAAAAATCCTTGGCTCGAACACCGATGGCTCGGTTGCCATGGATGAATCGAAACTGTTCTTCAGTCCTTAGGGAAATCCTTCAGATTGAGTGAGTGTTTGGGTTTTACGTCCCACCAACAGCTTAGGTCATATGGAGACGGGACCTCGGTTTAAAGACTCATCCGAAAGTCTGGAGAAGCCCGGGATCGATCCTGCGATCCCTGATTTACAAGGCGACTAGCGTAAGCACTTCACCACGGAGGCTTCTGGAATTCCTTCAGATAAAGATTAGTGAGGGATAATTTGGAGATTTTTTTTCTATTATCTTGCAAATGTATGTTGTGTGTACTCATTAGAATCGCCTCATCGATATACAGCAGGTCTTCGATGGCTTCGATGGCTTGAACACCGATGGCTCGTTTACCATGGCTGAGTCGAAACCGTACTTGAGCCCCTACATTAGAAATAGTAGGGGATAATTTCGGAGATTGTCGTCTTTTACCTTGCAAATGTATGCTATGTGTACTCATTAGAATCGCCTCGATGATGCGATTCTAATGAGTACACACAGCATACATTTTTATTATAGAACACCGGCAAGGTGTCCAAAAGTATCTCGTTATGCATCCATACAGTAACCTTCAGTGGCTCGAACTGTCCCTGTTTCGAACAGTTTTTCGTGGTCCTAAAGGTGTTTGAGCCATTGAAGTTCGACTGTATATCTGTATTGTAAATAAAAACGAAAAGATTTTCGCTAATGATCCAAATTACGCTTTCTGGCATAGTGCTATCAGTTACCTTTAATGGCTCTAACTACCTCTGTTTCGAACAAATTTTCATGGTCCCAAAGGGGTACGAGCCATTCAAGTTAGACAGTATGCATATGGGCAACATCAAGCGAAGCTGTGTCTCCAGTCATGAGCGTCCGACCGCCCAGCATCCGAACAATCTGATCTGAGTTTTGCTGAGCGTTTATGGATAGTCATTGGCTTAAATCTTCTTGTTTGTTTGATTTGAAGTTTAACGCCCCCGTCAACACGGTAAAAGTCATTTTGGAGATGTTGCTTCCAATTTTGTGGTACTTTTACCCGACACTGAGATGTCAGAACATACCTTTCCCTGTTCTCTCCAATGTTGACTTTATCACAGCTTTTCTTACTATTTCACTTTTTTTTTTCGAAAACGTTCAGCGTCTCTCATGTTTTCTAAACACTCTGCTCACTCTTTCGAGAGTCATTTTCGACATACGAGATGACGACTAGGCTACACACGTCGGTCATGAACTGAAACATGGCGGCCTACAAACTCATTTTGATCTAAGATCCACCTATTTTCACCGCAATGTCTTAAATTGGCGGAAATTCCCGAAGACGATCGAAGAGTGAAAATTTCGCAGAGAATGTAGTCTATGTCGAATGGGACAGAAAACCTGTCCCGTGCAAATTTTATGACGATTTTTGGCTACCTATATCAAATTAAACTTTGGGGCATGTGCAACAATGTCAACCAGTTCGGCACTATGAGGTCCGCGTCTGAGCTGAATAATGACGTCATCAAAATGGCGGCTTTATCGCTGTCTATATATAGGCCTACGTTTATAAATAGTAATGGAATTTCAAGTAATTGAGTCTAATTGAGATTGAAAAGTTATAAAAGTCTTTGACTTCTAAACTTTTATCAAAGAAACGACAGTTATACATAAATGATTTTTAATGCAAGAGAACATGGGGCCTATATGAGCCGGTGCATGACAAAACATACAATAAGAAGATACTCAATCAACCTGCGCACCCATCCACTATGACAAGACCATTTGCTTATGTATCTCTGCATAGATCGTAGCCTATAGTAGGTACATGCAATCAGCGAACGCGCAGGCTGATCTGAGTCTTCGCTGGCCGCTCAAACCTTCTTATATGTTTTGTCATGCGCTGGCTCATATATTATATAGGGGTATTTTTGGGTATCTAGAACGTTAACTTGCCACAAATCTTACCGTGACAATATATGCACTATGTATTTTCACCATCTATTAATAGCCGGATATTGTTTTCTCTGTGTGACGTAATTCACTACGCGTTTGTTTTGTCTGTTGCCACGAGTCATAGACCACGCTTGAAGCCTTGTAATTGATTGATTTCAATCCTTTTGTTTGGCAAATAACCACGCATTGAAAGTGTTATTTCGCTGTTTATGTTTCATTTTCGTGCTGTTTTTTGTGACAGTTTTGTCTACCTACATTATTTAATATAACTTACTCTTTTATCAATATTTCTATATGTATGTCTATCTGTCTGTCAATCTGTCTGTCCGTTGTACCTTTTTCTATTCCTATTTCCTGTGAGCCTGTCTTCCCCAATCTGATTAGTTGAACTAGTTTTTGTGTATGTTTATTTCCTGTTGATTCATATTTGTTCTGAACTATGTCCGACGTCGACGAGGGTGGACCAAGTGACCCAAAGAGGCCGCGTATGGAAATTGTTTGGAACCTTTGTATTGTCTGTCAAACAGACGATAAAGCCAAGCTTCTGTGGGAGAAACCGAGCTCTTACGAACAAATACTTGATTCCATCCATACTCGCGGGAAATACGGGGACGGGATATACCCAGAGAGAAGTAGGCAGCTTGGTGATATATCAACCACTTTGCTGAAAGAAAAAGGTGTAACTTGACATAAATAGTGTTACAAAAACACAACAAGTAAAAACAATATTGCAAGAGCGAAAGCTCGATATGAGAAAGCGATAGCAAGCCGTGCTGGACCAAGCTATGTTTTAGAGGAATCTAAACAAAGGCTAGCCCGATACTAACCCGTCGGTCTGTTGAACCTTTTGATAACAGAGTATCTTTCTTTTGCCAAAAGGACGAGACAAAAAAAGCATGCATTGATTAAACTGAAAACAGACAGTGCTGGTAAGAAATTACGCAAAGCAGTGGAGAAGTCAGGGAATGAAGTTTTCCGTGTTCGTCTTAGTATTGCCATTACTCCTGGCGATGCTCATGCAATTGGTGTAAGGTACCATAACAACTGTTAGGTTAACCATGTAACAAAAGTATTGCAGACCGAGCCCCAAGACAGTTCGAAGTCTAAAACGGTCGAATCTGAATTGGCAGCCGAAATTGAATTTCTTGGCGAAGTTGAGAAAAGTCTCAACAGAGGCAAGATATTAACAAAGAACGATTTAGTAATAAAGTTCCGAGAAATTAGAGAAAGCAATGGGGTTGAACAATCAGGAATTTCGAAAATTTAAATGAAACAAATCTTGACAGAAAATATTGATGACATACAATTCAGTAAGCCCAGCAGATTAAATGAATCTGAAAGGGTAACTCTGAAAAAGACAAATGACAGGGCCATTCAGGCTTTTGAGGAAACCCAATTAGAAACCGACATGCAAAATATGTTCAGTGTTGCCAAAACCTTACGTAAACAAATGTTGGATGTCGAGTCTTGGAGATAACAACGAGATACTTGTTAAGTGTGTACCTAAATCGCTCGTAATTTTCTTGCGATGGTTAATTCAAGGACCTTCAAAACTTGCCATGGATGATGACAATGTTGATGAGCAGGTTCACAAAAGAGCTTTGACCCTAGCTCAGCATGCAATGTATGCTTGTTTAACAAGAAAGCAGCTCAGTGAAAATAAGAAAACCCTAACATTGCAACATTCTAATGAATGGCCATTACAATTAAGTGTTGGTTTGACGGTACATACAACATTCCGCAGCAAGGAACTTATAGACTTTCTGCATGGACTTTGCCTATCAGTAGATTACAGGCGTATCATAGCAGTTGAAACTCAGCTCGCTAATCAAGCTATAGTAAGCATGTATGGAAACGAAGGAGTCTATGTCCCTAGAAGCTTCATTCCTGGGAGACATATTTTCTTTGCTGTAGACAACTGTGACTTTCAAGATGATACTGCGGATGGAAAAATTACATTGCATGGCACAGTCATGAATATATATCAGAGAATCAGTGACAACGATGGAGTAACCAGCTTTGCCTTTGATGACAAGATTGAAGATCGCCGGCTTTACGACCTCCCCAAAACCATCACCGAGATTGAAGAATGCAATTTATCAAACGATACGAAGCCAAACTGTGAAATATTTAGCACATTTCCAAATCAGATAGGAACTGAGATTGCAAATACCAAAGAATTGTGCTGGCTTGCAGCAGCTTTCGTTGGTCTCAAAAACAAAATGGAACCGGAGTTAGAACCGAACTCTGGGACTCTACGGCAAGCTGGTTGTCCACCCACATGGTCAGCTCTAAATTCTATTTTGAACATGCAATTGCCTTTGACCAGAGTTGCTTCACCGCCATTGATTGCTGCTCCAGCACATGAATTTTCCACACTTCTCACGGTACTAAAACAAGTTCAGAAGACAAACACAGTTCTTGTTGGAGATGAGCACAAGACCGTTGTAACACTTGACATGGGTCTGTACAAACCTGCTCAAAAACTGCTCATGGCAAAGAAGAATGAACTCAAAAATATTGTGCTACGTCCGGGTGAACTCCACATAGTTATTGCTATGCTACGGACAATTGGCTGTTTCATTGACAATTCGGGAATTGACGCAGCTTGGCTTCATGCCGACCTGTATGGTCAAACGACTATAAAACAGATACTAGATGGTAACCATGTGAAAAGGGGCGTGAGAGCACATACCGTGACCCTCCTGTCGTTGTTCACTATGAATATGGAAGCATTTTCTAAGCGAGTCCCAGAAGTCGTCGATGAATGCAAAGCTGAGTTCAGGAAATTCGTTGAGACCTGCAATGATTTGTCATCCCTTGAGAAAATTTCCAGCGGGTATGAAGTGGTAAAAGACTATATCAGATCTTCAGACTTTGAGGCAAAGTTTGCAAATTTTAACAAGGAAGGCAATTTGATGCATCAAGTCATTTTGGTGTATATGAGAATGGTTACCCGGATGTTACAATTTATCAGAGCAGTTCGTAATGGTGACTGGGAAGGGCATTTGTATTTCCTTGCAGCATTTGTCAAGTACTTTTTTGCATTTGACAAACTGAACTACGCTAGAATGACGCCACTCTATATTTCAGAATTGTTTGCATTACAGGAAAGCGATCCCGCGTTATGGCACGAGTTCTCAACAGGATATTGGGTGGTGAACAAAACCCAAGTTGCTTCTTGTGCGCTTGGTGCAGATCATGCACTGGAGCAGGTAAATCGTTGGGTGAAGGTAGCTGGTGGAATAGTTGGAATAACTCAGAATCAGACCGCAAGGACAAGGTTCTTTTTGGTAGCCCCGGAGTTAGCGAGACTTAAGGCAGAGTCAAAACAATTATCCAACCTTGACCAAAAGCCCTCATCAAAGCATTACGAACTGTCAAACACAGCTCGTAATAAGTTGTTTTTCTCAGCTTTGTCTCTTTCAACGACATTACAAGGTTTTACAAACCCGTTTGAATACGAGGGTGATGACATTGTCAATATAGTAACAAAAGCTGTAGTTCCTGAAAATGTCCAAAGTGACCTGGCAGAGATCGAGAAAGTAGGATCAGAAAGTCTGGATGACTTTCTTGAATCAAGACTGAAAACACAGCGAATAAATGTCTGGGACCCCATGAAAAAGATTTCACTTAAAACATGGAAATAAAAATCAAAAATGAGTTCCTTTAAGAGCAATGAAAACATTCATAAGAAAGAAGATGGCTTCATTGACAAAAATGATCTGAAAGATCTTTGCATGTCTTGATGGACTTGGGCTTGTCCAGGCCTTGCACTATAACCATCGCGTCAACAACTGCAACTCTGCCTGTTTCGCTGGTTACAGTAGGTGCGTCGTTTGACAAAACAGGTTGCACCGCTTGTTTCTCCAGAAACCTCGCCAGTAGTCAGGAAGAAGCAGACACGAAAATAATCCTCCATGCAGTCGACGTGTCCAGACAAGGAGTATCTAAATTTGATATTCATTCAGCCGACACGGATGTCTTCATTCTGTGCCTTGCCCATTTTGACAAAGGCTTCATTGAAGGAAACAGCGCTTAAAGTTGGCGACAAAACTGTGGAGTTGAAAGAAGACAGGGGTTTGTTTGCAAGAATGCTCATTGTCGCCAATTCTAGACCTGACATAAAAAGTAGAAGTAAAACAAAGATCAGGAATCGATACAATTAACTTACTCCACCCACCAAAGACACCAAAGGGAAACAAATACAAACATTAAGCGACCAGACCATAATGGAAACCTAAACAAAGGAAGGCCATAAGGACAGTTACTTTCCAACAAAATGGCCATCCAAAATTAAAAGACACAAGTGATACACACAGTAAGTAACAAACAACAACATAAATAAATCGCCACAGAAGAACCGCCTTGGAACGGTCAGTGGAACGATTTCCACTGGGGGGCTTAAATCGATTTTACGTGGCCACAATCCTCGCCCTTACTTCCGTCGCGATTTAGACAAATAATTTGTTCAGTCCGCATGAAGGCCTCCTAACTCATCAGTGCAACATCTCCGTGAACACAAAAAAATCAAAGAACCACAGAGGTGAGACAACGGTGAGGACTCGACAGCAAGAAACCACTGAAATGCTGGAGCAAAAGAAAACCAACAGTTAGACTCCGATGGGAGATACTATAATGATAAGCCTGGAGAGAACTATAGGCACTTATGAGCTATCAGTTGTGCCGAGGTCGTTGTTTGCAGCAGATGGATTAATGAATCATTGTTCTGACAAAAGTCAACTAATGGCTATTCTGGAGAAACAAGCGGTGCATCCTGTTTTGTCAAACGACGCACCTACTGTAACCAGCGAAACAGGCAGAGTTGCAGTTGTTGACGCGATGGTTATAGTGCAAGGCCTGGACAAGCCCAAGTCCATCAAGACATGCAAAGATCTTTCAGATCATTTTTGTCAGAAAGTAACACGATTTTACAACCGTTACGAAGAAGTGCATTTGATTTTTGACAGATACGATGTTGAGAGATCACTCAAGACAGAAACTCGAACAAGAAGACTTGGCAGTAAACAAAGCATTGCATATCATATCACAGACTCAAGTCGAATTGAGAATGTATCTATGAAAGTGCTGCTGTCAAGTTCAACAACAAAGGGTGGGTTGACAGCTTATCTTTCTGTCAATCTGATAGAATATGTGAAAGAAACAGACAAAGCATATGTGGTACCGTATCGGGACAAGGTCGTAGCTACTAAAGGCGACTATGAGCACCTCGCCAGTAGTCAGGAAGAAGCAGACACGAAAATAATCCTCCATGCAGTCGACGTGTCCAGACAAGGAGTATCTAAAATTGATATTCATTCAGCTGACACGGATGTCTTCATTCTGTGCCTTGCCCATTTTGACAAATTACCAGAGGAAACACTCTTTGTCACAGGAAGTGGCCAGAGGAGAAGGAAAATAAAGCTAGCAGCTATATGCGATACCCTTGGTGATCTCAAAAGCAGAGCTCTTATTGGATTGCATGCCTTTTCCGGTGCAGATATTACTGGGTCAATGTCAGGCAAGGGTAAAATATCATGTTGGCAGGCATTCAGTAACGCAGAATCCTCTATTCATGAAGCATCCAACAAGCTTGGCCAGATCCCATTGGAGGACGACACTAGGACAGCTCTCGAAAAATATGTTTGTCTGCTGTATCAACCAGGAACATCGATAAGTAATCTCACTGAGTTAAGGTGGTGGATGTTTCGTCGAAAACAGGCCGAATCCAACAAGTTACCACCAACTAGAGCTGCTTTCCTGGAGAGTGTAGAGAGGTCCCACTATCAGTGCACCATATGGAATCTGCAACTGAACCTACTCCCAATATACCATTGCCTGAAAACCATGGTTGGAGACGGGATGGTGACATTTATATCCCTAATATGACTACCTTGCCTCCTGCTCCAGAGACCTTGCTCCAGCTGGTAAAATGTGGTTGCAGTAAATCTGCTTGCGACACTTCGCGCTGCAAATGCAAGTCCAATAATTTGTTTTGCACTGACTTGTGCTCTTGTGGAGCTGAAGCAGATGCATGCAAGAACATTGTTGCTGAGTTTTATGACGGCGACTTTCGAGGAGTCTAGCGTGCCTTTAGTTTGGCAAGTTATGTCCTTTCAGGGAAATGTATCTTAATGATAGCAAAAACTTCGGTCATTAATCAAAATAGTATGTTACTGTTTTGTGTGACTGGAGTACAACGTACAATACTGTGGTAATGTACCTGTGATAGCATACTGTATTCATCTCGGGCATCGCCCCTGCTTCAATAAGCGCCCCAGTTTCCCAAGAAAATGTAAGGATAGCTCTTTCCGCATTTAAAGAACAATTTACCTACTTAACCAAAAGTGAATATTTCTGAATCAGTAGCCTTAATCTACTTTAGAATTTATCATGCAAGGAATGTTTGTGTCCCCCCTATATCTCAGGGTCTCTGCATTCTATGACCAAACCATCCTAATGAGTCTGTGAGACTGTTTCTCACTTGATATGCGTAAACATCAAAATGCTTATGACAAGTGACATTTTACTTAGTTCCCAGTCTAGAATGTGCATTCTTGTAGGAGCTTTCTTCATATTATGGACCGCTTCTTTTTTATCAAATGTTAAGCGCACGGGCGTTTTTGGAGCAAATATGGTATTGGATTCTAAAGCAACAAAATTGCAATGCTGTTTAGATAATTGCATTTTTTTACATTTTATCGGACTTAAATGCACAATCTGGTAGAAGCTTAGTGTATATTAAGCACCCCTGGTTTTTATCAAAGTTTAAGCGACCGGGGCGTTTTATGGAGCGAGTACGGTATTGCGTTTTGGTGCACATGTTGATGATACGAACAGTTTCGTATCACACATAAGGACCCACAAAGACATTTGAAGTGATAAAAATAACTTTTATCAAGCTTACATACTTTCAGTTTCATTAAATATGAATGTGTTTAAATAGCGCAATGGCCGCCATTTTGATGACGTCATTATTTTTCCCAGACGCGGGTCTCAGGGCGACGAACTGGTTGAAATCATTTCATATGCCCTAAAGTTTAATTTGGTATAGGTCGTCAAAAATCGTCATGAATTTTGCACGAGATTCCCATTCGACACAGACTAATGGTTGCATGTTGAGTTTGCAAGTGGTTAAATATATCGATAAATTCAGAAAACAAAATAAAAATTAATTTCTAAACGATTATATGAGCAAAGCGGTTTTCAAAGCAACCTAGGCAGAACAAATATCCCACTAGAACCCGTCTTTTTATGATGTGTACGTAATTAGTTCTTTGAATGACACTTCCTTGCTAATGATGCGATGCAATGTAAAAATGCATTTCCTTGGGGTATAATCATGTTGCATTGATGTGCATAACAGTGCAGATGCAAAACTATCAGGTAGTTCTCATCACGTGAACAAGTCTGCTAAATGAACCCCCACTAAACCCCACTTTTTATAGAGAAAACTGGGGTTTAAGGGGGTATGCCATATTTTTCTTATTTCTGCTACAAGACATAGGTTGTGGTACTCGTTAGAACCGCCTCAATGAGGCGGTTCTAACGAGCACCCACAACCTATGTTTGCAGTATAAGTAAGAAATATATCACGGATTTTCATCAGAAAAATAGCCATTTCGGAAGTGTCAAAAATGCACTATTTTGCACGGGTGTGTTATCGTAATGTTGGGTCAAATGTTTGC
The DNA here is from genome assembly GCA_963580285.1 of Lucinisca nassula. Classification (NCBI taxonomy): domain Eukaryota; kingdom Metazoa; phylum Mollusca; class Bivalvia; order Lucinida; family Lucinidae; genus Lucinisca; species Lucinisca nassula. The sequence continues at coordinate 21,404,921 of OY757024.1, forward strand.
AAATTGGCCCAAAGTTACCAAGCGCAGATAAGAAGCTTTTTGTTTGATTTGAGGTTTAACGTCCCCATCAACACTGTAAAGGTCATTTTGGAGACGTTGCTTCCAATTTTGTGGGACTTTTACCCGACATTGAGATGAAATGACATCTCAAGCCCTGTCGCCCAATGAAACCAATAGGGTTTATTAGCACAGTCCTACAAAATACTGACTTTTTCTGAAATTTCTCTGTTTTGTTATCAGACTTTAATCTGTAAACTGAACCATCTCCCTGCTTTGGACTGTCAGAATCTATTACCAGAGCTGGCAAAAATCTGGACACACTCTAGAAGTTGTTGAAGCTAAGAACAATTTACAGATTTCCATTGCTTTTAACTATACAGAGGAAAATTCATTTCTAGGAAAAAGAAACAGGTTTGAGTAAGTGAGTGAGCACGTGAGCAAGAAAGTGAGCGCGTGAGCACGTGAACAAGCAAGTGAGTGGGTGAGTAGGTAAGTAAGCAAGTAACCCTGCATGCACACAACGTTGACTAAACTTTGATTCAACGGTGATTCAATAGTAGATAGGTAAGTAAATACGGGTAAGGAAAAGTAAGAATGTTAATAAGAAAGGTCTTTATTTAAAGAGGTTTTAGTAATGAGAAAAATTCACAAATAAATAAAAGAAAAAAAAAAGAAAAAAATAAATATTTTTTATCAATATTATACAGAATGGGATCTCCCATACCGCATACAGAAGGGTACCAGGCTGAGTAGAATTTAAACATTGATAAAAATTGGAACAGTGAAGGCCCTGATCGGACGTCTTGTTCTGCAGCATCTGATATGGGCCTGCACTGTTTGCAACGAGTGATAAGTTGTTTCCTTTTTCCTTATTCCTTTGTCCTTATTCCTTATTTATTTTTTCAACCTGAATTTTTATAAAGGGTCATATCAGGAAAGGTCCATTTTCAGCCCCATCAAAATAAGTCGACTTAACGCTTCGGCTCCTATCAAAATAAGACGACTTTACGTAAATATGCTCAAAAAAGACTTGGTAAGATTTTAAGTAGCATAGAATCGACTATTCAGTTATCATACACAATATCAACCCCCCCCCCCACCCCCCTATCGGGGCTTGGAGAAATATATTGAACTGAATGGTGCTTCCATGGAGCTGAAACTGACCACACACGAGTAAGTCTGCATAGTTATGGGCTTCCGTGATCTAGTGGATAAGAGCGCTGACTCTTAATCATTTGGTCTTTCACCGCTGTGGGTTCGAGCCTGACTGGGGTCACGTGTGAGACGCTAGGTTCTGCAACGAAAGATCAGGTTGTTTTTCGCCGGGCACTCCGGTTTTTGCCTACCTCTGATTATCGCTTGGCTCAAAATAAGTGAAATAATATTTGAAGGGCCGTAAAACCATAACAAAACAAAACAAAGTTTTGAGCAGGCTGGTCAATGGAATCTAAATAATGTTCAACTCTGCTACAACCTGGAAAACTAATTATACTCTGCTTTTTCTAGAATTTTATCTTCTTATCTGTCATATTATCTGATTTACAGTCTTCTACTGGGATCTGTTTGTTTTCATAGGAATTTTATATTTCAAGCTAGTAAGATCAAAGCTACTCAAATTGAGGAAACTTTCGTCACATTTTCGAAGGAGTGAGCATGGACGGTCCGACTCGCACCGCGGTTCCTGGACAGGCTTAGATCCTCTAAGCGGTTTACCAGTACTAGTGTGCGGGCCGGATTCAGCTCTGCGTGGAAGCTTCATGCAGCCCATATATTTCTTCAAGTCCCTGTGGGCGGGGGCTTTAAGATAAGAAGCTTGGCGTGCAAGAAAAAGTGATCCCCGCCTTTATATGAAAAGCGCGAAGATAAATAATCAGCCGTAAAATGAAATAAACCTGCATGGAGAGTCACAGAAAAAAAAAGATAAAAAAGATATGTCAGGAGTGTTCATTACACGGACTTGTTAGCCCAACAAATACCGGAAACCCCAAAACGGGTAGTCTGGCAAACACTGCAGGTCCAGATCAGACGCCGCAGAACGCGGCGTCTGATCAGGGCCTTCACTGTTTGCAAAAAGTCTAGCCATTTTCCTAATAAATTATAAAGAAAACGCAACCTGACACCCCTAAATTTTGACTCCTGCTATATAAAAGGAGGAAGATTCCATTTGGTCTGTTAGTTCGTTTGTTTGATTTGAGGTTTAACGTCCCCGTCAACACTTTATAGGTTATTTTGGAGACGTTGCTTCCAATGTTGTGGGACTCTTACCCGACATTGAGATGAAATGACATCTTAAGCCCTGTCGCCCAATGAAACCAATAGGGTTTATAAACATGGACTCTCCGACTCGCACCGATTTGCCTGGGCAGGTTTAGATCCTCTAAACGGTTTACCAGTACTCGTGTGCGGTCGGTTTCAGCTCTGCGTGGAAGCATCATGCAGCCATCTATTTCTTCAAGCCCCGATGGGCGGGGCCGATTCCATTTGGTACAAAAAGGGTTAACGTGATGTAGTGAAGACAAAAAATTGGCTGTTTCAACAATATTCATCACTGACAGTCTGGGTTTTCAAAGCATCGAAATAGCTGTACTTCCGCACTAACATGCCGAAAAAAAGGTAAGGGTCGGAATGTCGCAAAAATATTTTATTTTTTGTCAATTTTTTATATGATGATTCCAATACAGAGTAAAAGAACAGCGTTTTAAGTATAAGTTTATGCTATTTTTTATAGTTCTTTTAAATTATACCAAAAGTGCTAGAAAATATTGGATGGATGGCCATAAAAATTGCTGGATCGGCACAAAAAATCGGCGGAAACACGGGTACTTTTAGACCTTAGCTTAATAAACTCGTTAATGGTCAAAATCTTAACTATTCTAGCAGTTCAGAAGAACTTCTTAAGAAAAAAGATTTTAGTTCATATCGGTGAAGGCCATGGCGATATGCTTTCACCTGTTGTGTCATTCATTAAAGACAAAATTGTAAATTAGTTTGTTTTTCTGTCTTTTTCTCCTGAAAATACTTTTTGTTCTAGCATGATTCACTTTAAAAACCGTAGAGAGGCAGAGCAAAACATACACAATGTCAACCTTAGACTCAGGGAAGTATCTGCAAAGCCTGATCAAAGTTTTTGCAGTCTGAAAGAAGCATCGATAGACACTTTTCAACGACAAGTGAAGACTCATATCAGATTGCGCACATGCGCAGTCTGGTCTGTCTCTTCACAGAGTCACGCATGTCATTTTTGTGGCATTGTTTTTCAGGACTTATCCAATTTTCCTCTGTTTTCTGTATTTCAAAGCCTTATTAACTTAACGAGCTCGTAAGTGCTGATATTGTTAACTGTTCTAGCTAGTACAATAGCTAAACTTTTCTCTATTTTTGCTGAAAAATATGTGTAGCTTTTGCAAAAGTTTCATTTTTACAGCAAAAATATTTGTAAATTTGCCATATTAAATGCTCAAAATTTTAACGATTTGTTAACTAACGACGTCGTTAGTTTTGAACAACTGGCCCCTGATCTCACGCCGTGTTTTCTGTTGTCTGATCGGGGTCTTCACTATTTGTTAATAACCCGTTTTTGGTTCTCCGTCTAAAATGGGCTACAGTCTGTTTTGTCATCTGTGTTATTGTAAAATCATTAAAGAGAATATTTGTAGAAATTTTATTCCTCGCCTGCACATTAATCATAAACAAGAAACACATCATAGCATACGCGTATCAAAGCAAATATTTTGGCAAGTGAAATGAACATGTGTTCATGTAATCATCATTGTTCTGAAATAAATTTGTGTTAATATGTTCTAAAGTACGTACAGACAGAATATTGTAATTACCGTCGAACTTCAATGGCTCGAACACCTTTGGGACCTCGAAAATCTGTTCGAGACAGGGGTAGTTCGAGCCACTGAGGTTACTGTCAGGAGACATAACAAGATACTTTTAGACATCGTTTCGGTGGTATATAATGTAAATGTATGCTGTGTGTACTCATTAGAATCGCCTCATCGAGGCGATTCTAATGAGTCCACACAGCACACATTTGCAAGATAAAAGACTAAAATATCCTTAATTGTCCCCCACTATTTCTTATGTAGAGGATTTCGCTAGGGGCTCAAGAATGGGTTCGACACATCCATGGTAAACGAGCCATCGGTGTTCGAGCCATCGAAGTTCTACTGTATAGTCAGAAAATGTCACAAAGAGACAGAACGCAGTGTCTGATCAGGGTCTTCATTGTTTGCTTAAAGTACGAAAATTTAAAGGTTAAATGAAACGATTTAATCGAAAGTCTCCTGCTCAGACTAATTTTCCAAATCTACACAAATAAATAATAATAATAATAATAATAATAATAATAATAATAATAATCGACCTTGTTTATAAAGGGTAACACATTTAGTTCTAGTACTAATCTTCCATATGACCCTCTTTTCCTGGGCAGGAACAAGTGCTTAGCACTGTGGATAAAGTCTCTTACTCAAGGAAACAACACTTGGCGTTTGCGGGGATCAAACCGGCTACCTCTCGTTCTCAAATCCGATGCTTTACCACTGCACCACAGCGCTCCACTGTGGACAATCGAAACACTATTATTTTTAATTAAGATGGGATTGTAAACCCGAGCCTAAGTTTTCCATGAAGTTATCAAGTTGATTTTAATGAATTTCCCTGCAAAACTCAGTTTATAGAGAAACAGTATAGTATACAAGGTCTTATTCTTGCTAAAAAAATAGATTGTAGGTACTCGTTAGAACTGCCTCAGTGAGGAAGTTATAACGAGTACCCACAATCTATTTTGAAGAATACAAGAAGTGTTCATTGGAAAAAAAATATATCATTTTCAGTTGCATCTCTCATGGACGTGCTTTCTATAGTATAATGGATGTGTGTTTGGCTCCAAGGCTTATGATGGGGCGATTGTTTGTGAACTCTATAGTGCTGGGGAAATTTTGCAACTGGTTGGCAGTTTAAATTAGGCTAAAAGAATACAGCTTAGGTCAGGCTTGAATATATATGAGGATTAATTGGCTAACCCAGCTAGAAAATTTGCACAATCAGGGCTATTCTGTTCTTTGATGTATTCTTGTATTCAAAGGGCAAATCTTTATAGCACATATTCACTACAGTTGGTTGGTCATCGTAAAATATTTCGCTGCCTTTCATCGTAGTATAGATTTTATTTCAAGTCCTTTGAGACCATCTATTCCATAGTCTAACTTTGAAAATATGAGGGTCACTAATGAAGCTAGTAGTACACTGAAGTTCTCTTTTACCCCTTACCTCCAAGGATTCTGATTCTGATTCTGATTAAGATTTTATATGAAAATGCATCGGTGAACACCAGTTGTCATATAACTATCAAAATAATAAGTCATTTAAACATAAAGTAACATTTTGTGGGCTATTTTAGACATGTATATTTCATTTATATTTCAAGAAGTATTTCTTTCATGAATATAATATGCGAAAAGTTTGTCGGTGAACTGTCTTCAAAAGCGTTGGTGAACTGTCTCTAAAAAGCGTGCCGGTGGTCTGTCTTATCAGTGAACTGTTTCCGTCCCATTATACCAGAAGTCACGGGAATTAGCCTCGTCGCGGATATATTCATCCGTAACTTCATTTATTAATCTTGAGTCAGACTGGTCAAATGACATTCATACACAATGTCAAATGACATTCATACACGATTCACACTTGTACACGAAGAATGTCATAGTAAAATAAAAAGTAAACAGGACACTAGCGTCCATAAAATAAATTGATAGAACGTACAAGTTATAATATTTAGTTTCTTTGATAGTTTCTTGTGGAACTTTCGAAAATGTTTGGAATATGGAGCAATATTTTCTCACGTATGTTTCTTGGAAGTGATAAGGCAGGTTGCATTAAGGTTAGATTTCAATATACTGTTAACTATGGGCCGATTGTTGATAACAATCGCCCCAAAACTCAAAGTGTTTTGTTCTTTTGTAGCGTTTTATGTTAATTGGCTTTTGTAGTAAGTACACAAGCAGCATTGTGTTTTAATGTGTGGCTGGATGTTTCTTTTTTAGATAGCTGTGTTCTTTGTACGCATTTGTTTTCGGGGTGACTTTGTAACAGAAGAAAAGATTTATTATTAGTAGTAGTAGTCGTAGTAGTAGTAGCAGTAGTAGTTATAGCACTAGCAGCAGCAACCGAACCAACAAAAACAGCAACAGCAGCAGCAGTAGTAGTAGTAGTAGTAGCAGTAGTAGAAGTAGTAGTAATAGTATACTATACTACTGTTGCTGCTGCCGGTGCTGCTGCTACTACTACTGCTACTCCTCCTCCTTACTACTACTACTACTACTACTACTACTACTGCTGCTACTACTTCTACTACTTCTACTACACATAGTAGTAGTAGTAGTTGTAGTGGTGGTGGTGGTGGTGGTAACCTTTCGTTTTACGGCCCTTTCAGAAGTATTCTCTTATATCGAGCTGATCCTTACTCAGAGGTTGTTGAAAACCGGCGTACCAAAAGAAATAAACACCTGAACTTGGCGTCTCACATGTTTCCAATTCAGATCGTAGAACTATATATTAATGCGCAATTCAGTCTACCTCATTTAGCTTTAAATAATTTCTGGAAGCATCCTCGATAAATTGGATCTTACAGTCAGTATCACTTATCTTTGTACATTGGATCATTTTCATTAAGATAATATGAAAGAAAACTGCAAGTGCTCTCAACAATAATGGTATTCAATGATCTAATTTACGACAATAAGTATGAACATAATCCAGCAAAACACCGTTTACACCAGCATTACTAATTATATCTCTGCATGTTATAGCTTTGCTAAATACGAAATGGGCTGTTATAGCTTTGCTAAATACGAAATGGGCCGAGTGACAGCAAGAGGTTTGTGATGGCTTATGCGAATAGAGAAGACTGTTTAGACTGCGCATGCGCAGTCTGAACAGTCTTCTCTATTCGCCTTTGTATATGCGCAGTCTAATCCGAGCCTTGTCTATTCGTTTTAGACTGACTAAGGATCAAAAGATGACTACATTCTCTGGGTCTTTTGCTGGTAGTAATGGATTGATTGATTTTTTTTTAGGTTTAGCGACACGTCAACCATTGTGGGTCATTTTGTGTCGTCTCCCAGAGAACGGGAGAAAGAGATAGAAAAGATAGTAGAGGATATGAAAGTGGGGGATAGAGGAGAAAGAGGAAAAGGAATGGAAGTGTAGAAACAGAAGAAAATAACAACATTCCCCCCTCTACCATTACCTGCTGCAAGGACAACAGGCCTTGTAACTGAAAGCCAAAATCCGTTGGACGTCCCAGTGACGCAACATGCAGGTCACCTCACCCCGCTTGCTGTGGTGGCATATGGCATATTGAGATATATTTCTGTGTCCCGGCTTGACAATGACTTAACGCAATTACCATTATTACACATTTCCTTGAAGTATCATCATTAAACACTAATGGTTTAAACATCAAAGCAGGGTAGAGGAAATCATATATCATGTATATAGAAATTGTTATAGGCTGAGGAATATACTGCTCCAGCAGTCGTATATGAGCCAGCGCACGACAAAACCTAAAGTAAGACATGTACGCACATCGAAGAGTCAGATAAGCCTGCGCATCCATATGGTCTAACCAGAGACTTCTCTTGCTGCATGAAGGAGCATTGGGTCCTTAGTTATCCTTAGAGTGCACAACGAAGAATCTGACCAGACTGCGCGGATGCGCAGGCTGATCTGAGTCTTCCTTGGGCGCACATGTCTTATTGTAGGTTTTGTCATGCGCCGGCGCATGTTATTGTAAGGCGCTTTTTTTTTTTGTTCTCCGCACTCCGCCATCGTGGCTGGCTGTTTTGGCCTCGTTTTGGCGCACTTCAGATTTTAACTAAATTCTGATTCAGTTTGCAATGCGACTCTTCCTGCATCAAACCGTCAGGAAAACATGCCTGTATAATATTGACCCCCTTGATATCCCACTTATATGCAGTAAAACTTGGGTTTACAGGGGTAAACATTGCTTGTCTTATGTCACATTGGACTTTAGTGGTACGTAAACTTAGCTGCACTATCCTCTGCATCGATGATCGAATCTGGGAGGCAATTCTAAGGAATTCTAATCTCTTATGGTTGTAGGGGAGAAAGAACAATTTAACACTAGCATCAGTTCTTGAAATGTGGTTCTCAAATGTCAATGAGTGATGATTTCAGCAGCGCTTAAATGGGTGGATATAAGGCCATCTGTTGGAATGCTGGCACCACCCTTTTCAGAGTATAACGTGGTATTAACTTTCTGCGCTTTTATAGAAACATTGTTTCTTATGTAACCCTTTTTATGCAGTTACATTCCTGCGTTGCATTTCGTTGTGAAAATAATAAACTGAACAAGAGTTTTCACTTCTGCAATTTCGTTTTGCAAAATAGATATTTGCTTAGTTTCAAATGAGTCAGCCCACTTATAAATAGTCGAATTTCATAAGCATTTGTTCGACATTACGATAAAACACCTTTGCAATAAAGTGTATTTTTTCACATCTTTTCTGATGAAAATCCATTATATTTTGCTTATTTATACTGCACACATAGGTTGTTGGTGCTCTTTAGAACCGCCTCAAATGAGGCGGTTCTAATGAGTACCCACAACCTATGTCTTGGAGCAGAAATAAGAAAAATAATGTACACCCCCGTAAAGCCCAGTTATCCGCTCTGTATAAAGTGGGGTTTAGGGGTGTTTATTTCACAAACTTGTTGGCGTGTTCGAGACAGCTGTAGTTCGAGCCACTGGGGTTTCTTCACAGCGCAATGTACAGGGGATATAATGGGTATATTGACTATTTCTATCTTCTATTGAATTCGGGCTCGATGCGACGGAAGGTGTCATGTATGGCGTTCAACTGATATTGGCCTTACAGTTGGGCAAGGACTGCTGTCCTTGCATAGCCGACCTCGGTAGCTCAGTCGGATGCGCGTCTGACTGTTGATCAGGAGGACGAGGGTTCGACACCTGCCGGGGTCGACAACATTCTTCCGTGCAGATGAATCATGAAATTTTCTACGGTCATTCTCTCCCATCCGCTGATTCAAGAAGGGCAGTTGTCAGTTTCTGGCGAAAAAGTGTGCACTGTACTGGTTAACCACTTACCTATAAGCGTTTCCAGGAAAAGTGTGGACAGGTGAACTGACCGGCTCAAAAATAACCTAAAAAGTCTTGACTGGGCCGTTAAACTCAAATATAAACATACTGCTGTCCTTGCAGCAGGCTATGGTATAGGGGGATGTTTTTATTTCAACTGTTTATTCACTTTCTTTCATTTTCTTCTTCTTCTCTCTCTCTCTCTCTCTCTCTCTCTCTCTCTCTCTCTCTCTCTCTCTCTCTCTCTCTCTCTCTCTCTATATATATATATATATATATATATATATATATATATATATATATATATATATATATCTTTCCTGTCTCTTTTTCCGCTTTCTCTAGGAAACGAAACAAAATTCCCTACAAGGGTTGATGTGTCGATAATCACCAATATATTGATTGATTGATTTGGGTTTAACGGCACGTCAACCTTTGTGGGTCATTTTGTGTAGTCTCCCAGAGAAAGAGAGAAAAGAGACAGAAGAGTTAGTAGAGGAGGTGAAAATGATGGACAGATGACTAATAGGTAAATGAATGGAAGTGCAGAAGCAGACAACACCCCCTCTACCATTACCTACTGCAATCACAGCAAGTCTTTCTCATCTGTAAGCCAGTATCAGTCGGATGCCCCAGTGACGCAAGATACACGTCACCTTTGCCTCACCCAACACCCAGCCCCCCTATAATCACCAATATAATAATCTATTAAATAAAGGTTCGAAAAAATTATGATGGTCCCAAGACCCCAATGCTACATACCAGGTTTCATTGGTCCAGAGAAGAAGGGTTTTTTTATATGTATATTTTACCATATATGGGCACTGCGGCCGTATTGGTTATGTGACAGAACTCAGTCATTGTTTTATTTATTTCCTTGCTCCTAAAAGCTTTTATATGAAATTTGGTTACAAATGGCTCAGCGCTTTCTGAGAAAACCCTTTTTATTTTTATGTCTAGATGACCTTGACCTTGAATGCACACAAAGTTTCATTTCCTCACTGGGCTACCTTCACATTTTCAGATCACAGGCTGCGAGTTTCCGAAAAATACACCTTTTTGACTCTTTCCCTTACCAATGCCTATGCAACCAAAGTTGACCTTGGCCTACAATAGATTAAGGTCATCCAGGAATAATCATTTGAACAAATAATGATTGGCTCGAGTCCCAAATGCTACATATTAAGGTTCATGAAATTCGGCCGATTGGTCACAGAAAAGATTTCTGAAGGGGTTTTACCTTACTTGGCGGCCATGATGGCCATGTGAGCAAACTCATTTTAATACATTTTCTTTCCCTTCTTTTCTTAAAGATTTCATATGAAATTTGGTGACAAATGGGTTAGTGGTTCCTGTGGAAAATAACCGCATCTACCAATTTTCAGATCACGTGCTGCAGTAGTTCTGAATAATACAAAAGCCTATGTGACCAAATTTGACATAGGCATAAAATGGGTCACGGCCATTCAGGGGTCGTCGTTTGAACAAACTATGACTGGCTCTAGTCCCCAATGCCACATACCAAGTTCCTTGATAATCGGCACATTGGTTCCGGAAAAGAAGATTTCTAAACGGGTTTTATCTTATATGGGCATGTCGGCCATATTGTTCATGTGGCCAAACTCATATTAATTAATTTCTCTATCTATCTAGCTGTACTACAACACCCCCTCGCGAGGATTACTTGTAGGTGATTGCGCATCGTGAAGAATAAAGAAAGATGAATAGTGGGAATAGATGTGCGATAGTAAAGATGGAATAACAGATAGAAGTGTTAAAATGAGATGAAATTAAAATCAGGTTATCACGAGGTCTGTTGTGTTATTAGGTTAGCTGGTGATCAAGACACTTGACCGCCACACTGAAGTGATTTTTATTCCCTTGTTTCTAAACGCTTTCATATGAAATTTGGTTACAAATTGCCTTGTGGTTTCTGTGAATTTTCATATCTGAATGACAATGAATGGGCCTAAGTAGTTTCATTTACTTATTTGGCTAACTGCATCTACAAATTTACAGGTCACAGGCTGCAATAGTTTCCGAAAAATACACGGTTTTGACTTTTTCCTATACAAATATTGTGCGACCAAATTTGACCTTGGTGTAAAATACTCAATACCATCCAGGAGTCATCATTTGAACACATTATGATATGCCCTAGCCCCCAATGCTACATACTTAGTTTCATGAAAATCGGCCAATTGGTTCCGGAGAAGAAGATTTCTGAAGGCTTTTACATTATATGGGTGTGACGACCATATTGGTCATGTGACCAAACTCATATTGATATATTTACATTCCCTACTTTCTTTGGTGTGAAATTTTATTCGTATGGTTTATATGCTCCTGGGGAAAATAAGGTTTAATTCTCATACCTGAATGGCATTAGGCCAAGGTCAAGGAATGACCTTGACATTGAATACTCATGTAGTTTAATTTACTCATTTAGCTAGCTGCATCTACTACTTTTCAGCCCACTGGCTGCAATAGTTTCTGAACAAGAAAAATGCCTAACGGTATTATGAACGGGTTTTTTCAGTACAGTTCTGACGTCAGCAAAGTTGCAACCTACATATGTAGCAAGAGTTGCTAGAAGGCAACATAGCTCACCTATAGGGGCTAAAGTTTAACAAATTATCCAAATAAAATTTCAATTATGCAGTTTTTTTTTCCAAAACATTACATTTTGTTTTGTAAAGGAGGTCAACAGACTGCAGCAATTCATACCCAACATTTGTGTGAAGTTAAATTTAAATCTATTTATAAATGTAGGCACTACTGCGCTGACAAAGGTTTCTTAATAATAGACAGTGACCTTGACCTTGAGTCCAGAACCCTTAAATTCGATATCGCTTGAGAAAATAATTTGTTATACCCAACATTTGAGTGAGTGAGTGTGTGCGTGCATGCATGCATGCATGTGTGTATGCATGTATGACTTGACTGCATGCATGTGCGTGCGTGCGTGCGTGTGTGTGTGAATGCATGCATGATGCATGAATGTGTGTGTATGTGTTCATGCATGCATGCATGTGTGCATGTAGGTGTGCATGCATGTGTGAGTGTATGCATGCATGTGTGGGTGCATGCATGCATGCATGTGTGTGTACATGCATGCATGAGTATATGTGTACATGCATGTGTGTTTGCAAGCATGCATGATGGATGCATGTGTGTGTTTATGCATGCATGTGCGCATGCATGCATGAGTCATGCATACGCATATGCATGCATGTATGTGTGCACATGAGTGCATACATGCATGCATGCATTCATGTGTGCATGCAAGCACGTGTGAAGATGCACGTGTGTATATGCATGCATGAGTGTGAGCATGCATGCATTTGTGCATGTATGCATGCATACATGTATGCATAAGTGCATGTTTGCATGCACGCTTGCATGAGTGTGCGTATGCATGAATGCATGTATGCCTGCATGCATGTGTGAGTGCATGCATGCATGTGTCTGTGCATGCCTACCTGTATGAGCGTGTGTGTGCATGCATGCATGAGTGTATGTGTGCCTGCATGTGTGTTTGCATGCATGCATGAGTTTGGAATTTAAGCATGTGTGTGTGCATGCATGCATGAGTGCATGTACATGCATGTATTAGTGCATGCATGCATGTGTGCAGGCAAGTGTGTGTGTGTGCATGCATGAGTGTGTGTACATGCATGCATGTATACATACGTACATGTATGCATGAGTGCGTGTTTGCAGCCATGCATGCATGAGTATGTGTACGCATGCATACATGTGTGTTTGCGGACGCCGGCCCGATGCTTGCTAGCCAACCCGCCCGGACATCGCTATTTTAAAGGATGTGTTTTTTTTTAAACCTGTGTACCCCTAAGAACACATGAACAAGAAATTTTCAAGCCTTTGCATTGTACAAAACGAAATTAATATATTTGAAAAAAAAAAAGAAAGAAATTTTACAAACTTGCGTGTAAAAATAACGTTTATGTGTTTTTAAGAAAGAAAAAAAGGAAAAAAAATCATTCCTCCATCTGGAATTGCACCCAGGACCCTCTGGTTCAGAGTCAAGCACTCTATCAACTATACTATCAATCTTGCAAGTGAAGTAAGGGAGGTAATGCAGAGAAAACTTCTTAAATAAACTTAAGTCCGAAAAATGGTAATTTCCAACAAAACTCTGGTCCTTGGTGCCATTAATGGTTTGCATATGACAGAAATACTATCAATGAAGCAATAGTCCTAATATGAAAGCAATCCACTGTAGAATAAAGGCAATATATTACTTTGAAAAAAAATGTTAACCAAAAAGGTAAACCTCGGACGACGCCCGCCCGCCCATATATCGCTATTCTAAAGGACGGATTTAAAAAAAAAAAACGTCCAAAAATGCATGGTTTTGACTTTTTCGCATTCAAAAGCCTATGTGCCCAAATTTAACTATCATATCAAGTTTCATGATGATAATGGGCCCATTGGTTCCGGAGATGATTTCCATCCGCAACTATTATTGACATTTATGCCTTTGGCGCAAAGGATTAAGCCTTTTACTGTGCGCTGACCTTCTCGGCTTACCTGTACAGAATCTCTTGTTGGAAATAGCAGGCGCTTTAATGGAAAACAATTTTAAACAAATATAACTTATTTGTTTTTCAATTCGACAAACATGCTCCGTTTTGAACCAATTGTCCATTTAAAGTCCTTCAAAAAGATATCAAATAAGTGGAACTTTTATTTAATTAGCTGCCGGCATTTTTATTTTCAAATTAACAACCCTTAACCCTTGCATATAGCATACAAAACTGTGGAAAAACAACGACAGTACCCTACTTTGACGGCTGAAATTCGCACTTTCTGTTGATAATGAAAAAAGCGCCTGTATCAGACGCAATGTGTTTACAACATTGTGCATTTTGATAGCAATTATAATATTTCAAAATAATATTTAATAACGGCATTTTGCGATTAAATTTGGAGCTTATATCGTCTACACACGCGTGTAATCCCAAAGCGGGTCATTTTCAATCGACTGTGAAATCAACACATCTTCGCCTGGGTATCTCCTTGGAATGTAAATCAATCTAAGAATGCAGTGTCTGACCTGCGTCTTATTTATTTATTTATTTATTTATTTATTTCGTGACCTTATTAGATTTTTGCACATTCTTTATACTTACTACGCAAAGTTAAATAAACATTGCTAGTAATAAGATTTATGAATAAATTTGTTTGTTTTGTATGTTTGTATGATTACAACTGAAAGAAAGAAAGAAAGAAAGAAACCCATGTGGATTCGTCACGATATTTTTTCTAAAAAGTTAAAAATTAACTTTGTTATAATATATATCTTATTCTAATTACTCAGATACAGGCTAATCTGTCATTCGTTGTTCGTACATTGTTTAGCTGGAATACCACAGGAATGTTTGTTTTATTTTATTTTTCTTTCTTTTTGTAACATGCTTTTGATTATTTAAATGCCATTGTGAATTCAGTCTGGTACGTAAAGATGCCATTAATGCCTATGTTAATTGTTTTGTATTCATTATTATTATCTTGATTGTGATGAACACCTCATTAAAAACTGCTTTATATAGAGAAAACTGGGGTTTACTGTGGTATTCATTTTTTTTTTTTTCATTTCTTCTCCAAAACATAGGTTGTGGGTAATCGTTAGAGCCACCTCAATGATGCGGTTCTAACGAGAATATAAAACCTATGTTTTAAGTATTGATGAGTTTACTTTGACAAATTAACTGTTGTTGAGATATCAAAAATGCAGTATGCCGCACGGATGTATTATCGTAATGTGTTTATTATTATTATTATTTTATTATTATTATTTTATTTTTCTATTCATTTATGTATAATCTAATGATTATTAGAAAATTTTCTTTCTTTCTTTATTTATTTATTTCAAATGATTTAAGATAAGGTGTGTACCCTTTTTCTGGTGTTCTGTCCATGATGCTATGAAAAAGAATATGCATGTAAACGCAACTTTATACAAAACAGTCGGGTAATCAGGAATCAGTATGATTTTTTCACAAAAACATAGGTAGAAAGTACTTGTTAGAACCATATCAATTTGGCTGTTCTGTGCCCATATAATTTTCAGCTCACTCAGGAGGGAAATAAGCCCCCGCCTATAGGGGCTTGAAGAAATATATGGGCTGCATGATGCTTCCACGCAGAGCTGAATCCGGTCCGCACACTAGTTCTGGTAAACCGCTTAGAGGATCTAAGCCTTCCAGGAACCGCGGTGCGAGGCGGACCGTCCATGCTAATAAACCCTATTGGTTTCATTGGGCGACAGGGCTTGAGATGTCATTTCATCTCAATGTCGGGTAAAAGTCCCACAAAATTGGAAGCAACGTCTCCAAAATGACCTTTACAGTGTTGATGGGGACGTTAAACCTCAAATCAAACAAAAACAAATCAAACATCAGGAGGGAAACATCACTGGTATTTAAGCTGAAGACAATTATCGTAAAGGGTTTTAAACATGTACACTCCATATTTTCCAGTTCTGTGGTGTATTCCTTGCTTCCGAAGGATAACCTTTCTAGAGCATATGTATTTCATATGGGCATGGCGGCCACATTGGTCATGTGAGTAAACTCATATTTACTTGTTCCCAAAAGCTTTCGTATGAAATTATGTTACAAATGGCCCAGTCGTTTCTGAGAAAAATAAGTTTAAATTTTCATACATGAATGACCTTGACCTTTAATACTCATGTTCATTCACTCATTTAGCTAACTGCATTTTCCAATTTTCAGATAACACGTTGCAATAACTTCCGAAAAATACACGGTTTTGACTTTTTCCCATACTAGAGTCTATGCGACCAAATTTGACCTTGCCAGAAAACAGGTCACGATTATCCCAGGGGCATCATCTGAACAAACTATGAAGTTTCATGACATTGGCCCACTGGTTCCGGGGAAGATTTTTGAAGGGTTTTTACCTTATATGAGCACGGCGGCCATCTTGGTCATGTGACCTGGGCCCCACGAACAAACTTTTGTTCCCCCACCACATGTAATATCACTTCAATCGGCCTAGTGGTTTCAGAGGAAATATTTGAAAATGTTGACAGACGACAGACAGACAGACAGATAACCGACCCTTGCCATACAAAAAAGCGCACCGCTGAGCCTTCGGCTCAGGTGAGCTAAACTGTCGGAGCAAACACCTCTTAAAGGAGAAATCAAATCTGGGTCTACACTGTTTGCCACGGAGCAAACCGTCTTTATAGCCAAATTATAAACTCAGTATTTTGTGATACTGGACTCTATATTGTCCAAATTCTTAGAGTACTTAACCCTCGTCCTGCAGAACCCGAATATGCACTATCTTTTGCACACAGTGCTGATACTGACCAGATGGCAACACCAGTGTTGTTTGACATTCAGGAGCCAGTTGTTCAGAACTAACGATGCCATTAGTTAATAAATTGTTATAACTTTATCATTTAACATGGCAACTATACTAATATTTTTCCTGGAAAAACAAATGTGAATTTTAGCTCACCCGTCACGTAGTGACAAGGTGAGCTTTTGTGCTCACGTTTTGTCCGTCGTCCGTCGTCAGTGCGTGCGTGCATCCGTAAACAATTCTTCAAACAACATCTCCCAAACCACTGATCCTTAGTTGTTCCTCTTTCAAAGTTGTTCAAATGGTTCCGGTACATTACACATCCAGGTCACAGGAGCTAAAGATATACTTTTTAACTGAAAACTTAAAAAACCTTCTTCTCAGAAACCACAAGGCACAGATCTTAGATATTTAGTATGAAACTTCATCTAGTGGACCTCTACAAAGATTGTTCAAATTATAGCCTTGGGGCCAAAAATGGTCTCTTCCTGGGGCCCACATGTTTTACATACGCTTGTATAGGGAAACCTTGAAAAATCTTCTTTTCTAAAACTCGCAAGGCCCATGTCTTTGATATTTAGTATGAAGCTTCATCTAGTGGACCTCTATCAAGATTGTTCCAGTTAAAGCCTTGGGACCCAAAATGGCCCCGTCCCGGGGCCCACATATTTTACATAGGCTTATATAGGGAAACCTTGAAAAATCTTCTCGTCTGTAACCAGAAGGCTCAGGCCTTTGATATTTTGGTATGAAGCTTCATCTAGTTGACCTTTACCAAGATTGTTCAAATTATAACCTTTGCTTCAAAAACTGCCCCACCCCGGGCCATGTTTTACATACACACATATAGGGAAACCTTCAAAATCTTCTTGTCTGAAACCAGAAGGCGTCGGTCTTTGATATTTGGTATGAAGCTTCATCTAGTGGCCCTTTACCAAGATTGTTCAAATTATAACCTTTGGTCCAAAAATGGTCCCACCCGAGGACCATGTTTTACATAGACATATATAGGGAAAACCTTCAAAAATCTTCTTGTCTGAAACCAGAAGTCTTTGATATTTGTTACGAAGCTTCATCTAGTGGACCTCTACCAAGATTGTTCAAATTATAGCATTAGGGCCAAAAATGGCCAGACACTGGGACCCACATGTTTTACATAGATTTACAAGGAAATCTTACTAAATCATCTAGTCTGAAACCAGAAGGCCCAGATCTTTGATATTTGGTATGAAGCTTCATCTAGTAGACGCCCTACCAAGATTGTTCAAATTATAGTCGTGGGGCCAGAAATGGCCCAACCCCGGGGCCCACATGTTTTACAATGACTTATGTAGGGAAAACCTTTAAAATCTTCTTGTCTGATCCCAGAAGGCCAAGATCTTTGATATTTGATACGAAGCTTCATCTAGTAGACCTCTGCCAAGATTGTTCAAATTATAGCCTGGGGGCCAAAAATGGACCCACCCGGGGACCACATGTTTATGGGGGAAACCTTTAAAAATCATCTATTCTGAAACCACAAGGCCCAGGTCTTTGGATTTTTGGTATGAAGCTTCGTCTAGTGGACCTCTACCAAGGTTGTAAGATTATAACCTTGGGACCAAATACGACCCTTCCCATGGCTCCAACTTGTTCAATTAATGTACAGCTATGTTGACAATCCTAAGTCTTTGAAGATGTGTATATCCGTCAGGTTAACGAATCACAGTTTCTGTTTGTTTGTTTTTTCTAAACATCACTTATGATCTTCTGGTCACAGGATAGCGATACAGGGCCATCTTGTTTCATCAAAAATAACACTATATTAGATACTGTACTTGCTAGAACAGTTAACAATTTGACCACCAACAAGCTTTGACCACAGGACCCAGTTCTTGATTTTTTAGGAATAAATAACATCAGGTTTGTATCAAATATATATGACTGACTGAAAGTCAGAAATGGTTGTGACTAAGTTTATTCGGCAGGACAAGAGTTGAATTTATCCAAACGCGAAATCCCAGCAGGCACATGGTGTAATCGTGACGTCACATCAACGTCGGTACATCATGACGTTTTTGCAACGTCACATCAACGTCGGCGCAACGTCCGGCGTAACGCCGTGACGTTGCGCCGACGTTGATTCGATGTTGCCCTAGCGACGTTTGCCTGCTGGGAATTAACTGGATAAGATTGATTGATTTTTGGTGTAAAGAAACATCAACTTGTGTGGGTCGTTTTGTGTTGCCTCCCAGAGAATGGGAGAAAAGGGATAGTAGAGATGAAAATTAGGGACATAAGAGAAAGAGAACAAGAGGGCCCAGAGGGCCCTGATTCGCTCACCTGAATGCCACTGTCTCTAGTACATTCTATTTTTTGCTCTGGTGGCCATCTTGTTCATCAGAGTGGAACGATCTTAGCTATTTTGGTAGGGTGTCACATGGGCAACATTCCTTTGAAGTTTGAATCAAAATGACCCAAGGGTTTAGAAAGAGTTCGCATTTGAAGCAAATATACAATGTTTTTCTATATTTAGCTCTGGCGGCCATATTGTTCATCGGAGCGAGACCGTTTTAGCTATTTTGGTAAAGAGTCATCTAAGCAACATTCCTATTTTAAATCAAATTGGCCTAAGAGTTTAGGAGAAATTTGCGTTTGAAGTTTTATGACCCATACTCGAATTTAACTGAGATATTGTCCAAATGATCATTCTGAGCAAGTTTTATGATAATTTGACTAGAACTGTGGTCTCTTAGAGTGTTCAAAACCGTTTTTCTATGTTTTTACCTGCTGACCTACTTTTTGACCCGACATGACCCATATTCAAACTTGGCCCAGATATTGTCAAGATGATCATTCTGAGCAAGTTTGATGATGAACGGACCAAAACTGGGGCCTCCAGTGTGTGTTCACAAGGTTTTACAACAATCTGACCTACTGGCCTACTTATTGACCAGACATGACCCACATGCGAAATTAACCGAGATATTGTCAAATGATCATTTTGAGCAAGCTTGATGATGATTGGACCAAACCGTGGCCTCTAGTGTGTTTAGAGGGTTTTTCCATGATTTGACCTACTGACATACTTTTTGACCCGACATGACCCGTATTCAAACTTGACCGAGGTATTGTCAAGATGATCATTCTGAGCAAGTTTGATGATGATCGGACCTAAACTGTGGCCTCACGTGTGTTCAGAAGGTTTTTATCCCCCGCCGAAGGCGGAGGGATATAGTTTTGGCGTTGTCCGTCCGTCCGTCCGTCCGTCCATCCTTCCGTCCTTCCGTCACACTTTGTCCGGAACCGTTTCTCAGCAACTATTGCATGGAATTAAATGAAACTTGAAATAAATATGTATTATTATGCTGTGGTGATGCACGCGCATTTTTTTTTCGGATTGACTTTTTACATCCAGAGTTATGGCCCCTTGAATGATTGAAATTCTTGATTTTTCGTCGTCTCACTTTGTCCGGAACCGTTTCTCAGCAACTATTGCATGGAATTAAATGAAAATTGAAATAAATATGTATTATTATGCTGCAGTGATGCACGCGCAATTTTTTTTTCGGATTGACTTTTTACATCCAGAGTTATGGCCCCTTAAATGATTGAAATTCTGGATTTTTCGTCATCTCACTTTGTCCGGAACTGTTTCTCAGCAACTATTGCATGGAATTAAATGAAACGTGAAATAAATATGTATTATTATGCTGCGGTGATGCACGCGCAATTTTTTTCTGGATTGACTTTTTACATCCAGAGTTATGGCCCCTTAAATGATCGAAATTCTGGATTTTTCGTCGTCTCACTTTGTCCGGAACCGTTTCTCAGCAACTATTGCATGGAATTAAATGAAACTTGAAATAAATATGTATTATTATGCTGTGGTGATGCACGCGCATTTTTTCCGGATTTACTTTTTACATCCAGAGTTATGGCCCCTTAAATGATTGAAATTCTGGATTTTTCGTCGTCTCACTTTTTTGTCGGGAACTGTTTCTCAGCAACTATTGAATGGAATTAAATGAAACTTGAAATAAATATGTATTATTATGCTGTGGTGATGCACGCACAAATTTTTTTCGGATTGACTTTTTACACCCAGAGTTATGGCCCCTTAAATGATTAAAATTCTGGATTTTTCGTCGTCTCACTTTGTCTGGAACCGCTTCTCAGCAACTATTGCATGGAATAAAATGAAACTTGAAATAAATATGTATTATTATGCTGCCGTGATGCACGCGCAATTTTTTTTTCTCAATTTTGGCCAGATATATTTTCTTGCCATTCTACACGAAAAACCCATTCGGCGGGGGATATCAATTCAACGAATTTGCTTGTTTTCTATGATTTGACCTACTGACCTATTTTTTAATCCGAAACGACCCATATTCGAACTGGACCGTGATATTATCAAGACTGCCATACTGAGCAAGTTTGATGATGATCGGACCAACACTGTGGCCTCTAGTGTGTTCACAAGGTTTTTCTATGATTTGACCTACTGACCTACTTTTTGATCCGACATGACCCATATTCGAACTTGACCGTGATATTGTCAAGACTGCCATTCTGAGCAAGTTTGATGATGATCGGATCAAACCTGTGGCCTCTACTGTGTTCACAGGGTTTTTCTCTGATTTGACCTACTGACCTACTTTATGAACCAACATGACCCACATTCGAACTTGACCGAGACATTGTCAAGATGATCATTCTGAGCAAGTTTGATGATGATCGGACCAAAACTGTGGCCTCTAGTGTATTCACAAGTTTTTTTCTCTGATTTGAACTACTGACCTACTTTGTGACCCGACATGACCCATATTCGAACGTGACCAAGATATTATCAAATCATTCTGAGCAAGTTTGATGATGATTGGACCAAACCTGTGGCCTCTAGTGTGTTCCGAAGGTTTTTCTATGATTTGGCCTACTGACCTACTTTTTGACCCGACAACACCCATATTAGAACTTATTAGAACTTGACTGAGATATTGTCAAGATGATAATTCTGGGCAAGTTTGATGATTATCGGACCAACACTGTGGCCTCTAGTGTGTTCACAAGGGTTTTCTCTGATGTGACCTACTGACCTATTTTCTTACCCGACATGACCCACATTCGAACTTGACCGAGATATTGTCAAGATAATCATTCTGAGCAAGTTTGATGATTATCGGGCTAAAACTTCGGCCTATAGTGTATTCACAAGGTTTTTGTATGATTTGACCTACTGACCTACTTTGTAACCCGACATGACCCATATTCAAACTTAACCGAGGTCTTGCTTAGCCGATCATTCTGGGCAAGTTTGATGACGATCGGACCAAAACTGTGGCCTCTAGAGTGTTCACAAGGTTTTTCTGTTATTTGACCTACTGACCTACTTTTGACCCGACATGACCCATATTCGAACCTGACCGCGATTTTGTCAAGATGATCATTCTGAGCAAGTTTGGTGATGATCGGACCAAAACTTTGGCCTCTAGAGTGTTCACAAGGTTTTTCTTTGATTTGACCTACTGACCTGCTTCTTGACCTGCCATGACCCATATTCAAAACTGACTGAGGTATTGCCATGATGCTCATTCTAACCAATTTTGATGACGATTGGCCCAAAACTGTGACTTCTAGTGTGTTCACAAGAAAAGTTTACGCACACACGGACGGTCGCAGGACGGATGGATGCACGACGGACGGATGCACGGTGGACGACAGACAAAAAGTGATCCCAAAAGCTCACCTCGTCACTACGTGACAGGTGGGCTAAAAATTAATTGAAGTGTAGAAACAGAAAAAAATAACAACAATCCCATCTACCCTTACCTGTTGCAAGGACAGCATGCCTTGTTCCTCTGATTCAAGAAGGGCAGATGTCAGTTTCTGGCGAAAGAATATAAGAATCATATATGGGTGTGAGGGGTGGATTGAAAAATCCGTCCCGAGGGACACTGTCCGGCATCACGAGGCTTGCCGAGTGATGCCGGACAGTGATCCCGAGGGACGGATTTTTCTATCCACCCCTCACACCCATATTGGATTCTTTTTCTTGCATACCTTCCATTTCTATTGCGAATTTTTAATGCTGCTTACCGACGTCCGCCATTTTGTGATGACACAACAGGAATGTTTAGTGACGTCACGCATGACGACGCCGCACATGAGGTTGTAATCAACCAGTGCATTTATCAAACACGCGATTATATTCGATTTGGGGTCGGAACACCAGGGTCAGAACATAAATTTCTATCCCAGAGTAAAATCACGGATTTCCTTGCCTGGTGTGCAAGAATGTGCATTGTACTGGTTAACGGCTTACCTATAAGCCCGCCCAGGAAAATTGTGGATAGGTAAACTGATCGGCTCAAAAATGACCTACATAGTGTTGACTGGGCCGTTAAACTCCAATACAAACAAACAAAGACAGCAGGCCTTGTCCACCTGTAAGCCAATATCAGTTGGACGCCCCAGTGACGCAAGATACAAGTCACCTTTGCCTCACCCAACCACACCCAATTGGGTAAGTGATTTCAAGACAGTCCAGGTGCGTTCAACAAAGCGGGCCCCAATCAAGCCCTCCCTTTGTTGCCTACAGAATGAAGCTTGAAGCTTCAGCGTTGTTGAAAGCAACTCAAAGTAGGCAACAAAGTGAGCACTGGACAAGCGAGAGCGTTGTTGAATGCAAATCAATGCAGGCAAAAAAGTGAGCGTTCGAGGACCATGAGCATTGTTAATCAAAACTCAGTGGAGGCAACAAATTCAGCGCTCAACGATCTTGGGAGTTGTTCGACACAACAAAGAGAGCGCTCGGCAAGCATGAGCGTTGTTGAACGCATCTGAACTTATGCAACAAATTCAGTGCTCGGCAAGCATGAGCATTGTTGAATGCAACTCAGGCAATATTCTTGCAAAACGAAAGTTTTTGTCTACAATTTCGGGTTTATAAGGGTATATTCTTGATCAAAGATGTGGATTGAGTACCCATAATCTGTAATTGCAGCAGAAATAAGAAATGTATTACAAATTTTCATGATAATATTATACTTTTGGAGATATAAAAGAATGCACATAGTAGTCTCCCCTTCAACTAATTCATTAATAATAATAATAATAATAATTGACCTTATTTATAGAGGGTAACACATTTAGTACTAGTACTTATCTTCCATGTGACCCTCTTTTCCTGGGTAGGAACCAGTATAAAGCAATGTGGATAAAGTCTCTTGCTCAAGGAAACAATGTGGTGCTTGTGGGGATCGAACCGGCTACCTCTCGATCTCAAATCCGATGCTTTACCACTGCACCACCTTTTTGTACCAAATGGAATCTTCCGCCTTATATATACCAGGAGTCCATTTCAAAATTATGGGTTGTCAGGTTATATTTTCTTTAAAAATTATTTGGAAAATGGCTGTACATTTTGCAAACAGTGTAGACCTCAGACGCTGCATCAGACGTCTGATCTGGGCCTGCACTGTTTGCCAATTACCTGTTTTGGGGTTTCCGGTACAAAAAGGATTAGAGAATGTGTGCTGTATTGGTTAACCATTTAAGTATAAGCTTGTACAACAAAAGCATGCATGCTTAGGTAAATTAACTGTCCTGATATGACCTAAGTGGTGTTGACTGAGCCATTGAACTCCAAATAAACAAACAGGAGTGTAATGTTGTAATTTTAGTTTGGATTTAGGTTTTATGTCCCTGTCAACTGTATTTAGGTCATTTTGTAAGCGTTGCCTCCAATTTTGTGGAACTTTTACCCAATGAAATGACATCTCAAGCCCTACCACCTAAAGAAACCGTTAGGGTTTAATGGACAGTCCAGCTCACACCACTGTATCTGCGCAGGCTTAAATACTTACTTAGGCCTTAAAACGCTGAGAAAAATACATCTGAAAATGTTGTCTGCTTATGTCGTCTGCTGAATCTTCTTGCAAACTTTTTAAAAATAGTTTTTACCCAGATCAGACTGCAGTTTGATCTAGGTCCACACTGTTTGCAAAAAAAATGATTTTTAGGGTAACCGGCACACGGCAAAGCAGACGACAATTGTCGTGATTGGCACTTTATGGGCTTTTTTTTTTTTTTTTAAATAAAGTCAGTTGGTGCCTGATGCTCTGTCTCTGGTCAGGCCCACCTGCGTCTAGCTGTTGGTTTTCTTTTGCTCTGGCATGTAATTTCATTGTCGAGTCCTAATCATTGTTTAATCTCTGTATTAGTTTTTTATGTTCTCAGAGATGTTGCACAGGTGAGTTAGAAATCCTTCATGTGTACCAGCAAATTATTTGGGCCCCGTCAAGCGATTTTGGTACTTATCGCCTATGCGAGCAGCGAAGGTTCAGGCGAGCCTGCGCTTCCGCGCAGTCTCGCCAGAACCTTCGCTGCTCGCTCATACAAGCAGTGGATCAAGACGAACCTTCAGACAGAAAGCCATATCCCTGACCCCTCTAAATGGCTGGACATGCGCAGTTAAAATTTGTCATGACGGAATGCTCGAAGACACAAATTCGCTTGGCGGGGCTCATTTGTCTAAACGACGTCAGAACCAAGGGCGAGTATTGTGGCCACATACAAGTTATTTTAAGCCCCCAGCATGTCGAACTGAAATGAAATGAAAGTTAATACATAAAAACTTGATAAATAGTATAATGTTATTAATCAAGTAATTTCGTATTGGCTCAGGTATAGGTCCGAGGTCTGCTGCATTGGCCCGAGGCCGAAGGCCAAGGGCCAATGTAGCTGACCGAGGACCTGTAACTGGGTCAATGCGAAATTACTTGATTAATGACAATTTTATTAATTTACACATGATTATTGATTTTTTGACCTCAGTTAATATTGCTTGACCTGGTGTTAATACGGATGACCTCCGATCAATACAGGATAATCAATTAATAATTCCCCATAAAATAAAAACTAATAACTATCTTTTCTGAGCCAGCGGCTTATGATTTTACATTCTTTTTCGAATATCCACATATATTTTTAATGAAATGTTATGAACAACTTTTTGGTCCTTTTTACATATATTTGGAAGCACCCTCTGAATATACAGAACGGCCCCCGCCCATCGGGGCTTGAAGAAATAGATGGGCTGCATGATGCTTCCACGCAGAGCTGATACCGACCCGCACACGAGTACTGGTAAACCGCTTAGAGGATCTAAGCCTGACCAGGTAATGCGGTGCGGGTCGGCCCGTCCATGCTTATAAAAGCATATTGGTTTCATTGGGAGGCAGGGCTTGAGATGTCATTTCATCTTAAGGTCGGGTAAAAGTCCCACAAAATTGGAAGTAATGTCTCCAAAATGGCCTTTAATGGATAACCCTTTTATAGAACATATTTAACTTCCCTACAGCTGGTGTGTGGGAATGTGTGGTGGCGGTAAAACGTCTCCCTGCCCTACATCATAGTGTAGATTATATTTTCTTGTCCTTTGGGATCATCGATTCCATTGTGGAATTTTGAAAATATCGGAGGGTCACTGATGAGGCCTAATTGGCCGAAACTAGCTAGTCTGGTCCAGAAAACATGTACACTCCATATTTTTCACTTCTGTGGTGTATTCCTTGCTTCCAAAGGATAACCCTTTTATAGAACATATTTACAGTGTTGACGGGGACGTTTAACCTCAAATCAAACAAGAAAATATATAAAATATATTATAGTAAAACTGTCAGAATGAAGAAACAAAAACTGATGAATTTATTTTCATAAATTTTTTTGTTAATTTTTTTTTAATTAATATTCCTTTTCTGTGCCAGCGGGAGTAAAATTGCAATGTATATTATTCTTTATTCAGTCTGTCTTTTTTTTTTTTCAAGAAAAGAAGATACATTGTAACATTATCTCTACTTTCTTAAATTATAAAATACATATAAAGCAGTCCACAGACTTCATATTGATGCCTCAAAATCATTCTGATTTACAACTTGCCTCTGCTATGGTCAGCAGAAGGATTAGATGTCACCCAGGTAACCATGGCTAGGTAGTTGAGGCCTTGGGGAGATAACCATTTATTTTCTGTGTTGTATGCTTCAATTCAATTGATTATCAGCACAGCTGAGAAAGGTCGTGCTTTTTACTGACCATTCCAAGGCAGTTCTTCTGTTGTGGTTTAATATTGTAATAGTTTGTCTTTGCACATATATTGCTAATCCCATTTTATTTTGGATAGCCATTCGGACATTTTTGGGGAAAGTAACTATCCTTTTGGCTTTCCTTTCATTATGGTTTTCCTTTCATTAGGGTGAAGTTGTTTTATGTTGGTGTTTCTTTCCCTTTGGTGTCTTGGGTGGGAGGTGTGAGGTTATAAGAATCTTATATGGGTGTGAGGGGTGGATGGAAAAATCCGTCCCGAGGGACGGATTTTTCTATCCACCCCTCACACCCATATAGGATTCTTTTTCTTGCATACCTTCCATTTCTATTGCGAATTTTTAATGCTGCTGTCACTTCGGTTACTGGCGTCCGCCATTTTGTGATGACATAACAGGAATGTTTAAGTGACGCCATGCATGACGCCGCCACGCATAAGGTTGTAATCAACCTGTACATTTATCAAACACACGATTATATTCGATTTGGGGTCGGAACACCAGGGTCAGAACATAAATTTCTATATCAGGGTAAAATCATGGATTTTCTTGTCTGGTGTGCAAGAAAATTGTATCAATTCCTGATCATTGCCTTCACTTCTATTTAGACACTATTGCCATAATTTCATAATGTATACCAGTTTCCAGAACACCAACTTCTATTTCTTAGATTTGATTTGAATTTGTTTTGGGTTATATGGCCCTTTCAAGATAAATTTGCTTATATGGAGCCAATCATTAATCAGAGGTGAACAAAAACAGTACACCTTGAGAAATGCCACATCTTCCATTGTAGTATTTCAAAACATTTTAACGAAAACAGTGAATCATGACCTTGTTAAAAGACTCTCCGAATGTCTGGAGAAGCCCAGTATCAAATTCACGAGCCCTGGTTTATGAGGCAAGAAACATAACCATTACACGACAGAGGTTTCTAGCATCACAAAAACACGCCTATATAATTTTGTCCCCTTGAACCCCAGTTATATAGTAAAACTGGGGTTTACAGGGGTAAACTTTGTTTTTCTTATTTCAGCTCTAAAATATAGATTGTGGGTACTTGTTAGAACCGCTTCATTGAGGCGGTTCTAACTTGTGCCCTCAATCTATATTTTGAGCAGAAATAAGAAAAATATCACATTTTTTCATCTTGAAATTTTCATTTTTTCGTCTTTAAAACCTACAGTGTATTTGTATAGGCCTGTTTTCGTAATGCCTGTATTTTTGTACAGGGAGCTGAAAATAAATACACAACATACCATAGAAAATGGTGCAATAACGTTTAATGCCTTTTTCAACAAGCTTTTACAAGTTACATACATATAACATTATAAAACAACATTCTTGAATAAATGTTTGTGTATTAAATAAAAAAGAAGCAAAAATAATAATAAAGCAAAAATAGATCTTATTTTTCATTACGTTACAATACATAACATAACATTAAATGCAAAAGGTAATATTAACAAAGTCAGAGATACACAATTTTGTTTCTGGGGAAAAGAGAAAACACATTGCCAGGTCAAGCAAACATACATTACAATGAAATTCCGCTATTAAGACCACCTAACAGAGGTGTAAAATTTCCCTCAAACTTACTCGCCCTTATCGTCTAAACTTTTCATTTAGGTGCTAAAAATGAAGAAAAAGTAAGGTCAGTTTTGAAAACCTTACTCGCCCTGCCTTAAAACTTACTCGCAAATGCTAGCGGGCGAGTGGAATTTTACACCCCTGCCTAAAATTAGGACATATTCTGCTTTAAAAAGCTTATTTTGAAGGGTACACTTAATTTCTTTTTTGCATTTTCAGGGACCACTTTTGGGACTGTTCAAAAGTGTTCTTTAAGAACACTTTTGAACAGTCCCAAAGGTGGTCTTAATATAGGAATATTACTGTATTTGTAAGGGCCCAGTTGTTCAAAGCACCGTTAATTTAAGAAGATCATCAGTGGTCAAAATTGTGACCATTCTAGCAAGTACATTATGTGGGCCCCGTCAAGCGATTTTGGCACTTATCACCTATGCGAGCAGCGATGGTTCAGGCGAGCCTGCGCATCCTCGCAGTCTCGCCGAACCTTCGCTGCTCGCTCATACAAGCAGTGAATCAAGAGGAACCTTCAGACAGAAAGCCATATCCCTGGCCCTTCTGAATGGCTGGGCATGCGCAGTTAAAATTTGTCATGACGGAATGCTCGAAGACACAAATTCGCTTGGCGGGGCTCATGTAATAGAGTGGTAATTTTTTTGCTGAAAATAAGAGTAGGTTTTGCAAAATTTGAAATGCAGAGCTACTCACATTTTCCAGCAAAAATATTAGTATATTTGCCATATCAAATAAACAAACATCACGAAAACAGGCTTATATAATTCTTGCCATCTTAAACCCCACTTTTATACAGTAAAACTGGGGTTTACAGGAATAAACCTTATTTTTCTTATTTCTGCTCTAAAATACAGATTGTGAATACTCGTTAGAACTGCCTCATAGTTCTAATTAGTACCCACAATCTATATTTTAGAGCAGAAATATTAACAAGAGCACCGCGTGTGGGCGCCAATGCTCGGCTGCAGTTTCTTTTAGAAAACAATTCTATGTCCATAAAGGGGCATAACTGTGCAAAAATATTTTGAGGGTTACCTCACCTATTGGTATGAGTTCCCCTTTTCATAAGGAAAAATTATTCCAAGTTTCAAGTGAATATGTTCAGTAATGACAGAGATATTACAATTACAAAATGTCCAAGTTTTTGCATGACGAGACGACGCAGATGAGGCCAAAGCTATGACAATACCTTGTTGTTTTCTTCGAAAACAGCCGAGCTAAAAATATCACAATTTTTCATCTGAAAATTGTCATTTCTTTGGCGGTAAAATTTCCAATGTATTTGTATAGGCGTGTTTTCGTAATGGCTTCTATAATAAATTAATTAACAGAATCATTAGCTTTGAACAATTGGACCCTGGAAAATTATTTCATGTCAATTGTTTCTTCTTATCCAATGATATCATGTTACGTTAATAAGCACCATTGTAAATCCTCCTTTCAAGAAAGATCTGTGACATACAAGTTTATGTATTATATTTCAAAACAAAGATTGTAGGTACTTGTTAGAACTGCCTCAGATTGTATGTTACTTGCATCACGAAAACATATATAACATGCCTATATAATTTTGACCCCCTTGAACCCAACTTTTATATAGTAAAACTAGGGTTTACAGGGGTAAACCTTATTTTTCTCATTTCTGCTCTAAAATGTAGGTTGTGGGTCCTCCTTAGAACCGCCTCATTGGCGGTTCTAACGAGGCCTCATTGGCAGTTCTAACGAGCACCCACAATCTATATTTTAAGCAGAAATCAGAAAAATATCACCATTTTTTATCTTAAAATTTTCTTTTTTTTTTTGCGATAAAGTTTACAATGTACTTGTAATGGCGTGTTTTCTTAATGCGTTACATCCAATTCAACAAGGCAGTTCTAACGTATGTCCACAATCTATGTTCAAAGCAAATATAAGAAAAATATCAAACATTTTTTCAACAAAAAAGTCATATTTAGAGGTATTGTATACAAGTCAGGACACGACAAAACCTATATTCTAACACAGCCCGCCTATATAGGCAATGGAAAATAACTGTGTTTTATTCTACAACAAATCATGGCAAGGAAGAGCGTGACGAGTGACATCATTAAAAACAGCCAATTTGTGACGTCACTAGTCGATTTTATTGAAGGTCATTTTTTCGCATCAAAAACGTCAGAAAAGGATATAAATGCATGTGTTTCAGTCGATAATTTTTAGTGGAATAGAATCTAACAATGGCGAAAAGTTGTGAGATTTTGAAGGAAACAACAGCATTATTGTCGATTTTCAGCCTGTTAGAATCGAAGTAGATCAGCTCTAGTTTGTGATTTATTGAGTAATAAATCACAGTTTGTCGGTCAGTTGTAAGTAGACAAATCATTCGCGCTACTCGCTCGTGATTTGATCTACTTTACAACTGACCTCCAAACTGTGTTTTATTACTCAACAAATCACAGTTAGAGCTGATCTGTTTCTTAAATAAAACCTCGTCCTGTACAAAGACAGATGAGCCTGGGCATCTTTGCCTGTCATCACGTGAACAAGTCTGTGAAATAAAGATCCCCCTAAACCCCACTTTATATAGAGAAAACTGGGGTTTATGGGGTAAACATCATTTTCCTTATTTCTGCTCCAAGACATAGGTTGTGGGTACTCGTTAGAACCGCCTCAACCACCTCATCGAGGCAGTTCTAATGAGCACCCAAAACCTATGTTTGGAGTATAAATAAGAAAAATATCATAGATTTTCATCAGAAAAATTACATTTTTGTGTTATGAGAAAATGCACTTGTCACACGGATGTGTTATCGTAATGAGACAATGTACAAGCATTGCATCATCACTCAGTCATAATATTTGCTGGGACTTACTGGTGGTTTGCAAGAAACATCTTTTGCTGTTAAAAAAAAATTACCATTGTAAATTATGATGTGAGTTTCTGTGAGAATATCTTTCATTTGTTTTGTACATCACGTGAACAAGTCCGTGAGGTGAAGACCCCCCTAAACCCCACTTTATATAGAGAAAACTGGGGTTTAAGGGGGTAGAGATTATTTTCCTTATTTCTTCTCCAAGACATAGGTTGTGGGTACTCGTTAGAACCGCCTCGATGAGGCGGTTCTAACGATTTCCCGCAACCTATGTTTTGAGCATTTATAAGAAAATTATCACAGATTTTTCACAGAAACGTAGCCATTTTGGAGATGTGAAAAATGCACTATGACGCATGGGTGTGTTATCGTAATGAATGACAAACTTGAATTTTAAACTATCATAATAGACATGGCTAAGCTTGTAGTTATTAAATGATTTCCAGAAGATTTGTTGCTGTTTTGATGATATTTACCCAAAGGGTGTCTTTGTTATTCTATAATAAAAAGGTTTGCAACTAATGACCCAAAGCAGAAAATGCATAAGTAAGTACTAGAATACATTTAACTGCCCATTTATAGTGTAATTTGATAGATTATCTGCAATCGTCTTCTGAAATAAGCTCGTAATAGAGCCGCTATTTGCAGTGTGTTCATATGGAGTCAGGTGCTTTTCGCAAAGCACCAAGCGCGAGGATTGTTGTTACGTAAAATCGATTTAAGCACCCCTCCACCCCACCCCCACCCAACCCCTCACTAAATATTTTTTGCTGTCCGTTCCAAGGCAGTTCTTGAGATCTTTTGATTAAGATTTGGTAGGCAATCAGAACAGATGAAAAGGAAAGATATTGAAATAACTGTAATCTTGTGGCCACGTTTCTGTCTTGATGCAGCTGTAGAAAATAGTTGCAGTAGGCATTCAGCAAAGATTGACGACAAATACTCCAGCTTCAAGCCACTCTTTACAAGCAATTTTCTTCGCTATCTAGGAAGGATGTGAGCATCCCACCTAGTTTTCTGTAGCTGTTTCTTTTTTTTTTTTTATTTTGGTTTTACAGCCCTTTCAAGATTATTTCACTCATACTGAGCTGATCGTTAATCAGAGGTGGGCAAAAACTGGAGTACCCGGAGAAAATCACCTGACCATCCGTTGCAGAACTTGGCATCTCATATTTCTGTAGATGTGATTAATGTTATAACTACTCAGAAAAACAGTGTCCCTAGGGTAGAAAATGTCCTTAAGCAGCATATGCATGCATGTACACACATGATTTTGTTTGTTTGATTTGAGGTTTAACATCCCCGTCAACACTGTAAAGGTCATTTTGGAGACGTTGCTTCCAATTTTGTGGGACTTTTACCAGACATTGAGATGAAATGACATCTCAAGCCCTGTCGCCCAATGAAACCAATAGGGTTTACTAGGATGGACTGTCCGCCTCGCACCGCGGTTCCTGGACAGGCTTAGATCCTCTAAGCGGTTTACCAGTACTAGTGTGCGGGCCAGATTCAGCTCTGCGTGGAAGCATCATGCAGCCAATATATTTCTTCAAGCCCCTATGGGCGGGGGCCGATGTACACACATGAACACTCATGCATACCCACACAATGACGAGCTTGATTCTGTGGTCCAGTGTGTGAATTTGAATAGAGGATCATCCTCGGTTCATACATGTGTGTTCACCTAGAATGTTCATACATGTTGTAGTGCTAGGTTTAAAATGCACATGTACTGTATTGCATACAAGCCAGCTTTTATAGCATTGCATTTAGTGATGACCTGTCACTCCCAGGGACCAGGTTCAATCCCGGTCGGGTAAAAAGTTATAACAAACAGCAATACAAAAATGAATCAGATCCCAATATATTTGTGAGTATTTGCCAGTGCACTGCTACCCCTTATACAGGGATATATGTCAGCTAATGACTTAAATTGTGTGGAATTGAGGCCAGGTTAAAACTAGACTTGTGTACCGAGAAAACAGATGTCCCCCACCACCTTTCAAAACAAGCTTAATTAAACACCACCACTGTGACCTTGAAAATGAGGTCAATGTCACAAAAACCTAAACAGTCCTTCATCCTGACCAAATGTAATATCCATGCAAATTGGATTAAAATCCACAGAGTAGTTCATGAGATATACTGCACACAATCTAAATTTTGTCTAGATTTGACCAATTAAGTTTGGCTGTGACCTTGAAAATAAGGTCAAGGTCACCAAAACCTAATCAGTCCTTCATCCTGTCCCAATGTTAATATCCACAAAGTAGTTCATGAGTTATACTGCACACAGCCTAAATGTGGCATGATCTTAAAAATGAGGTCAAGGTCATGAAAACCTAATCAGTTCTTCATCCTGACCAAATGTTATAGCCATGCTGTACCTTGAAAATGAGGTCATGGTCATGAAAACCTAATCAGTTCTTCATCTTGTCCCTATGTTATATCCATGCAAATTTGATTAAAACCTATCCAGTAGTTCATGAAATATCTTGCACACAAGAAAGTGTTACGCCAATGTATACCCATATGCAGATATACACCAAAAACAATAAGTCCCCCTCACCTTCGGTGGGAGGACAAAATAAGGTCTAATATCAGATTCAATCACTGGGTCTCTAAGTAAGCAAAGTTTTTTCAGACCTCAGAATCAAGTTATATAATATAAACACAATTTTACAGTAAACGGGTTGTGTGTAAGTAGGACTTAAATAAAACTAAACAAAATCACATCAAAAATAACTTTCACAACTGATAGTTTGTTTTTTTTTGGTTTGGGTTTTATGGCCCTTTCAAGATTATTTCACTCATATCGAGCCGATCGTTAATCAGAGGTGGGCGAAAACCGGAGTACCCGGAGAAAAACCACCTGACCTTCCGTTGCAGAACTTGGCGTCTCACACGTGGCCCGAGCGAGGCTCGAACCTACGGTGGTGAGAGACCTAATGACTAAGAGTCAGCGCTCTTATCCACTAGGCCACAGAGGCCCGTGCCCACAACTGATAGTTACAGAAAGAAGTATTTACATAAAAATAAAGCTCAGTTCCCTATGCATAAAGGGTCTGTAGCAAATACAAGTTAATTTGAGGATAATTTGAGGACAACTTTTTTTTATTTCTCTTTTTTTTTTTTTTTTTTTTTTGTTGTTTGTTTGTTTGGATTTGGTTATACAGCCCTTTCAAGATTATTTCAATAGATAATATTTTTTCATATTCCTCCATTAAAGCTTATACTGTGGGATAATTTGGGAACTTTTTTTCATATTTCTTCATTAAAGTTTATATTGTGGGACACTTTGGGGATTTTTTTTCTTGTTTCTCCATTAAAGCTTATATTGCGGGATAATTTTTCTTATTTCTCCATTAGAGCTTAAATTGTGGGATACTTTTTCTTATTTCTCCATTAAAGCTTAAATTGTGGGATAATTTTTTCTTTTTCCTCCATTAAAGCTTATATTGTGGGATAATTTTTCTTATTTCTCCATTAAAGCTTAAAGCTTAAATTGTGGGATACTTTTTCTTATTTCTCCATTAAAGCTTAAATTGTGGGATATTTTTTTTCTTTTTCCTCCATTAAAGCTTATATTGTGGGATAATTTTTCTTATTTCTTCATTAAAGCTTATATTGTGGGATAATTTTTCTTATTTCTCCATTAAAGCTTAAATTGTGGGATAATTTTTTCTTTTTCCTCCATTAAAGCTTATATTGTGGGATAATTTTTCTTATTTCTTCATTAAAGCTTATATTGTGGGATAATTTTTCTTATTTCTCCATTAAAGCTTATATTGTGGGATTATTTGGAGACAATTGTTCTTATATCTCTATTAAAACCTAGGTTTAAGCTATTTATCAGAATTGCCTCAACAAGAAATAAGATAAACATCACTAAAGCATGACTATATAATTTTTACCCCCTTGAACCTCATTTTTATATAGTAAAACTGGGGTAGAGGGTCACCCAAGGAACATTTCTGTAAAATTATTTCAAAATTCTTCCACCGGTTTAGGAGATGTCTTTAAAGTAAACTGTTGACAGTCAGACGACAGTTAACGGACATTTAGGGTCACAAAAGCTCATCATGTCACTATGGGACAGGTGAGCTAAAAATAAACAGAACAGAATGGCAAACAGTGCAGATCCTGATGAGATGGCTTATTATAAGCTGTATCAACAGGATCTAAGCTGTTTTACAGGTAAAACGTTTGGTCAACAGGGGCCAGTTGTTCAAAGCATCGTTAGCTTAACGAGCTTGTTAGTGGTCATATTGTTAAGTGTTTTAGCAAGTTCAATATCTAAAATTTTGGTATTTTTGCAGAAAAAATGTGAGCAGCTTTTGCATCCTCAAAAGCTGCTCACATTTTTTCAGCAAAAATTTCAGCATATTTGCCATATTTAATGATCATAACGATATGTTAACTAACAACGTCATTAGTTTTGAACAACTGGCCCCAGGGCTTTAAGGTTAAGCCATTGTATACTAGTAGACTCTTCCATTGCAATATGTTGGACAAGTGCATCTGTCAAACAAGGGGTGGTAGGCCTATATTTTTTTTTATTCTATATTTGATGGAAAATTCAGTTAGCAAATAGTGAAGGCCCTGATCAGACGCCACATTCTGTGGCATCTGATCTGGGCCTGCACTGTTTGCCAAGGTACCTCTGTAGGGGTTTCCCGCCTGCAATGGTTACCCTTAGTAAACTTACAACAAGTAAGGGGCTAATCATGAGCTCTAGTGGGATCCCTAGTCCAATAGTTACAGAGGAGCCACGTTAGAACGACAATGTTTGTTCCCTATTATTGTGCTGTTCTAATGAATTTGCCGTTATACAGAATCCCAGTTAGGAGTATGATAGGTTATGAAAGGTCTTTTTCATATCATTACTCCAAGAAACAAATGTTATAGACATTTGGTAAAATCGCCTGGGTAAAAAGATTCTAACATTTAACATTTGTTTCTTGAAGTATTAAATTACAAGAATCTTTTATGACTATGGATTCGATCGGGGCATTTCCAACCTGAGTGAAGCCCACGTCACTCAGATTCGAGGCTAAGCCTTGCGCTAAGAATTCATTCCATTGAAATTGTCGTTTTAACGAGTTTTGCTGTTATAACGAATCTCAGTATAAAGAGGGTTGACTGTGCTACAGACCCTGTTTGCAAGCTGTGACTGGACAATAAATAAACAATACAAGTAATATTGCAAAGAAAAGAAACAAAAACCGAAACTCAACAACACATATACATGACAACAAAATCAACAATATAAAAATAAAGTAAGCATGTTGGAAATTCAAGGAGCACCAGCAAGCCTTGGTGACTCAGTCAGATGCACCCAAGAATGGTTTTGTTTGCTTGTATTGGAGTTTAACAGCCCAGTCAACACTATTAAGGTCATTTTTAAGCTGGTCGGTTTACATATCCACATGTTACCTGGGCAGGCTTATACCTAAGATGTTAACCAGTACAGTGCACATTCTTTGGCCAGAAACTGACAACTGCCCTGCTGAAGGGAGAGAATGACTGTAGAAAAGATTTCATCATCAATCTCCACAAAAGAATGTTGCCGACTCGGGCCCCAAGAATGGAGATCAGGGAAGTTGCAACATTACTTCATGGAGACTGATAATGAAATACTTTCTTCAGTCACTATCACTTTTGTTGATCAACCCTTTTTGTACCAAATGGAATCTTCCACCTTATATACAACAGGAGTCCATCTCAAAATTTTAGGATGTCAGGTTGTGTTTTCTTCAGATTTTGTTTGGAAAATGGTTTAAAATTTTTCAAACAGTGTAGGCCCTGATCAGAAGCCGCAGAACGCGGCGTCTGATCTGGGACTGCACTGTTTGGCACAGTACCCATTTAGGGGTTTCCGGCACTAAATGGATTAAAGGAGGGAAATTTTCAGTTTCTGGCAAAAGACTACCACTACATGTACTTGTTAACCCCTTATGTATCAGCCTGCCCAGGAAAAAAGAAGTTAGGTAAACTGGCCTGCCCAACATGACCTTGAGAGTGTTGAGTGGGGCATTAAACTCTGAACACAAACAAAACAAGAAGCTACAGTAGCCTTGTAGGCAAGGCCTTTGTCTACTTATGTAGTGGTCTGGGCCCAGTTAGGTTCAAAGTATCATTAACTCAACGAGCTCATTTGTGGCCAAAACGTTAACTATTTTTTAGCAAGTGCAATGTTTAATTCTCTGATATTTTTGCTGGAAAAATGTGAGTAGCTTTTGCAAATGCAAAAGCTTCTCCGACACTTTTTTTCAGCACAAAATATTTGCTGTATTAAACTAGAATCAAGCAGTCGATGGGACGCCATCACATATCCCCACAGTTCTATTAGATTTGATATGTTACATGACCATGTTCTGAAAACTTTGATTTTTGAACCCCCAGGGCCCCTCCCCCTGGCCCTGGGATTGGATCAAAATTCCAAAAGTGTCATGCAATCCCCAGACCAAAGATCTATCAGTTCCAAAAGATTCAAGTTTCTATAACGGTCTAGGAGGAGTTATCTGGTACTCGTAATCGTTATGGAGGCGGTATGTTTTTTGTTTTTTTCCCCCTGGTGACCGCCACATTGACCAGAGTGGTCAAATTTTGATTGCAATGTATTCTACTCATCATGTTGTTCGTTTTGATATGTTACACGACCATGTTCTGAAAACTTTGATTTTGACCCCCTGGGGCCCCTCCACCTGGCTCTGCCCCCTGGGGTGAGATCAAAATTCCGAAATTGTCATGCACTCCCCAAGGTTTCAAGTATCTGTCTGTAATGGTTGAGGATAAGTTATCCGGTAATCATTATTGTGGGGTATTTGACCTCAGGTGACCTCTACATTGACCCAAGGGGTCAAATTTTGATTGTGATGTTTTCTACTCATCATGCTATTCAATTTGATATGTTACACATGCAAGTTGTGAAAACTTTAATTTTTTACCCCACGTCACGCCCCTGGGGTGGGAGCGAAATTCCGAAAATGCCATGCACTCCCCAGACCAAAGATCTATCAGCTCCCAAGGTTTCAAGTTTCTATCTCTTACGGTCTAGGAGGAGTTATCCAGTAAGACAGACGGATGGAGGTTCGAACGGTCCGCAAAGGCGATTACAATATCCCTACTTGATAATGATCAAAGTTTACCTAACAAAATCATTAGTTTTTAACAACTGGACTCTCAAGTCTGAAGCGAGCTGGGAGTCAAGTTTCCTTTCAGTTAAGAAAATTCTATTGGGCTCAGCTCAAGATGGATTTACAGTATCGAATGTGCCAAAACCAAAAGTCTGATACAAACTACCATATTTACCATATATATTCGGACAAATATACCTAAGCAAACAGTATAAACCCAGATGAGATGCCACTGGATGTGGCATCTCATCAGGATCTACACTGTTTACCACTCAACCAGCTATTTTTAGACACAAGTTTTTTTGTTTGTTTGATTTGAGGGTTAGCATCCCCGTCAACACTGTATAGGTCATTTTGTTTCAGCTCTGCATGGAAACATCATGCAGCCCATCTATTTCTTCAGGCCCTGATGGGTGGGGGCTGTTTAGACACAAGGGTACTAACTTGTTCAAATTTTAGAACAAGCATGGTAAGGAGTTGAAGTGTCAACATATTTTGGGTAAATATGATACAGGAAGTTGGATCAGTAGAACAGACCCTGTGAGATCATTAACCCTTCTCTTGCTGAATATTCAGTTTAGCCACACCCATTTCTGACTTTGAGCCAATCAAATTACTTGCTGTAATTTTCTGCTACAAATCCATAAACTGAATGCCAAACAGTGTAGATCCTGATCAGATGGCTTCTTCAGAAGCCATCTGATCTGGATCTACAGTGTTTGCAAAGATAGGGGTTGTCGTGAACAGCAAGATAAGGGTTAAGACCTTCTGTTAGGGAGAAGACCAAAGCAATACAAATGTTACTGTTCCTCTGAGTCACACTACGTCTGCTCTTGTCTGGTGTGTATATCCGTTACCATGGAAACTCTGTGATAAAATGCGACCATCGGAAGCATTAATCGTCGATTCATACCCGCCGCTTTCAAAACCCATGACATCATCGGGCTCATCGTCAAAATCAAAAATGTCGGAATGTACATCGTTCATGATTAATTTCTCTTTCATTGAGCGTCTGCTGTGATAATTTCTTGATAAATGATTGCCACCGGAATGGGAGTTGAGAGAAACTTGTTCTGGAATGTACTTCTTTCCAACGTATCTCATTCTGAAATAGATACACCATAACCTTGTTATAACACGGTTCATTATAACACGGTTTGGATATAACACCGTTTCAAGATTGGTCCCAAAAATGTGTAGATTATATAGAAAAATGACCATAAATGGTCATTTTTCTATATAAACTACACATTTTTGTTTGGATATAACACGGCTGTTTAACTAACACGGTTTCTGCTTTGGACCAAACAATAGTGTTAAAAAGAGGTTGGGGTGTATAAGGGATCCTCATTTTCTGACACATTTGACAAGAATATCCCTTTGTATGACAGTGTACGATTTCTTTGTCACACACTGCTGTCTCACCCTAGGGTTTATTAGCTGTCTCAATCTGTCAATCATTGCTTAATAAGGGAAAACGTAACGAAAACAGGCCCTCAAACCCCACTTTTATGTAGTTTTTTATGTTGTTGTTTGATTTTAGGTTTAACCTCCCCGTCAACACTGTATAGGTCATTTTGGAGACTTGCTTCCAATTTACCCGACATTGAGATGAAATGATATCTCAAGCCCTGCGGTCCAATGAAACCAATAGGGTTTACATGTATGGATGGTCCAACTCGCACCACTTTTCCTTGGCATGCTTTGAACCTCTTAGCGGTTTACCAGTACACACTTTGGTTGATTTCAGCTATGCATGGAAGCATCATGCATGCAGCCCATCTATTTCTTCAAGCACCAATGGGGGGGGGGGACACTTTTATGTAATAGAACTGGGGTTTACAGGGGTATATATTATTTTTCTTATTTCTGCTCAAAAACATAGATTGTGTATCCACAATCTATGTTTTGAGCAGGAATAAGAAAAATGTCAGAATTTTTTATCTGAAAATTTTCATTTTTTTTTTGCGGTTAATTTTTTAGTATATTTGAATAGGCGTGTTTTTGTAATGCATGTACATTGCAGTGGAACTATTTTCCCTCAAAACTGTCTTCTGCTGGGTGATTCGTCACCCATACAAACTGAGAGGCACCTTTTCTATTTCTCCCTTGATGTAAATTTTTAACCCATTTAGTACCAGAAACCCCAAAACTGGTAGTTGGCAAACAGTGCAGCTCCAGATCAGACGCTGCAGAATGCAGTGTCTGATCAGGGCCTACACTGTTTGAAAAAAGTTAAACCAGTTTCCAAATAAATTTTGAAGATTACACAACCTGACACCCCTAAATTTTGGAATGAACTCCTGCTATATATAAGGAGGAAGATTCATTTGGTACAAAAAGGGTTAACAGCCACAATATCATGTCATTGATCACCTTTTAGTGAAACGAACATTCAGACAAGAGGCCCAAGAGGGCCTGCCGCTCCACCGGCTAACTTCAGACAATTGTC
Source organism: Lucinisca nassula (assembly GCA_963580285.1). Taxonomy (NCBI): domain Eukaryota; kingdom Metazoa; phylum Mollusca; class Bivalvia; order Lucinida; family Lucinidae; genus Lucinisca; species Lucinisca nassula. The sequence continues at coordinate 21,445,537 of OY757024.1, forward strand.
ATATTTATTACATTAACCAATTGTATACTAGTGGACTCTTCTATTGCTATATGTTGGACCAGTCCATTTGTCATATAAGGGGTGTCAGGCCTATTTTTTTTCTATTTTTGATGAAAAATTCTGTTAGCAAATAGTGCAGGCCCTGATCAGACATGGTGTTCTGTGGGGTCTGATCTGGGCCAGCACTGTTTGCCAAGGTACCCATTTAGGGTTTTCCCGCATGCAATGGGTAAAAAAGAAACAAGTGATCCACCCAAGGAATGTCCATTCTATATTTTTTGGACCCCAGAGCCATGGTTGGCAGGATTTATGTGAGTGACCATTTGGCATTGCTCCATTCTAAATATCTAAAGCTCTGGGCCTTATGGTTTCAGAGAAGAAGACTTTTTTTAAGTTTTTACTATTATAAGTCTATAGGAACTAATATGCCTCTGGGCGTGACCAATTTTTTACCCCAGGGGCATTGTTGGCAGGATTTATTTGAGTGACCACTTGACGTTGCTGCATACTTAATATCTAAGCTCTGGGCACTGATGGTTTCAGAGAAGATTTTTGTCAGTTTTTCCCAGTATAAGTCTATGGGAGCTTATGGGCCTCAGGGTGTGGCCAATTTGGACCCCAGGGGCATTGTTGGCAGGATTTATGCAGTTGAATACATCAAATTGCTACATACTAAGCTCTTGGCCTTATGGTTTCAGAGGAGAAAAGTTTCAAGATTTTGTCATTATTAGTCTATGGGAGCTACTAAGCACCGGGGCATTGCCAATTTGGACTCAAGAGTCATAGTTCGCAGGACTTAGTAGGTGACCACATAACTTTGCTACATACTACAGTTCAACCTGTATTAAGCAAGTGGCTAACGGATAGTCAAAATATGCTTGCTTAAGACAGGTTCTTGCTTAATACAGGTGAAATTTAACACATCTGCCTTTCTTGGGAACTGAATGCCTGCTTGCTTAAGACAGGTTGCTTGCTTAATAGAGGTGGCCACTAAGACAGGTTTTACTGTAAATCTCTTAGCTTTAGGCTTTATGGTTTCAGAGAAGAAGTTTTTCTGTTTATTGGTCTATGGAAGCTAATGAGCCAAAGGTGGTGGCCATGGCGGCCATGTTTTTTGTCTGATCAAAATTTCTTCAATGAATCTGACAATGGTAGACACAAGGAACATTCATGAACAGTAAGAACGAAATCCATTTAGCGGTTTTGGAGGAGAAGATAAAAAAAAAAGATCCCTTTATGAGTCTATGGAAGCTAATTAGCCAATGGGTGTGTCCATGATGGCCATTTTTTTTGTCTGATCAAAATTGCTTCGAGGAATCTGACAGAGGTCCACCCAAGGAACATTCATGCAAAGTAAGAATGAAATCCATTAAGTTGAGCGGTTTTGGAGGAGAAGGTTTTTAAAACTTTTCCCAATATAAGTCTTTGAAAGCTAATGAGCCAAGGGGCATGGCCATGGCAGTCATGTGGGGCATGGCCATGGTGGCCATGTTTTTTGTCTGATCTGAATTTCTTCAAGGAATCTGACAGAGGTCCACCCAAGGAACATTCATGCAAAATAAGAATAAAATCCATTGAGCGGTTTTGGAGGAGAAGATTTTTAAATATTTTTTTTTTGGTTTCGATGCCATTTTAATCTGCATGTAACAAAATTCTTTGAAGGAATTCAGAAGAGGATTATGTGAGAAACATTCCTGTGAAGTTTGGTTACAATCGACCAAGTAGTTAAGGAGGAAATGTTTAAAGAAAAAAGTTAATGCATGGATGCACAACCACACAGATGCACAACAGACACAGGGCCATAACATATAATATAAGACCCGCCGGTCTTTGGCCAGTGGAGCTAAAAAATTAACAGATTTATGTTTTTATTTCTTTATTTATTTACTTTTTCCTTTCCTCCGTCGGATTCGGTATGCCTCCCTTTTCAACTAAGCCATTTTAACCCTCAGGGATCTGGAGAACTGTTGACACTGTAGTATAATTAGGTCTAATAAATCAATCTCCCTCAGTATTTTGAATTTATTTTGAAACATCAAGTCGTATAAATACAGTTTGTGTTGAAAACATCAGTTCTATCACCAGTGTGATGGGCAAGTGAAATTTCTGATGTTTTGAATTTTAGAATGACAATTTGTAGGTGGACCTCTATAGATATGTGATAGTCAGCAAAATTGGAGGAGATTAATTCAGATACAGGAAGGTACTTTTAAATAAATAAATAAATAAATAAATAAACAAGAACTTTTGAAGAAGAGAAGACTTTTTTAACATTACACTACATGTTATATAGTGAAAATAAACCCCGCCCACTGCAGCCATGTTTTTTGTCGGATCAAAATTTCTTCAAGGAATCTGACAGAGGTCCACCCAAGGAACATGCATGCCAAATAACTATGAAATAAAACAAGAACTTTTGCAGAAAATATTTTCAGCATTACACTATATGTTATATAGTGAAAAAAAGCCTCGCCCATGGCGGCCATGTTTTTTTGTAAGATCAATTTTTTTTCAAGGAATCTGACAACAGTCCACCCAAGGACAACTCATGCAAATTACAATGAAATCCCACGAGTACTTCTGCAGAAGAAGATTTTTTAGCATTACATTATATGTTAAATAGTGAAAATAAGCCCCGCCCATGACGGCCATGTTTTTTGTCGGATCAAAATTTCTTCACGGAATCTAAAAGAGGTCCACCCAAGGAACATTCATGCAAAATAAAAACAAGGCATCGCATGCGATACAAATCCCCTCGCACTAGACAACTTCGTGTGTGGAAAACACTGAAATGGCAAAAGTCCAACTTGCCTGAGATATTATCATTTGCAACATTTGTGTAAAGTTTGTTTAAAAATCCTCCAAAAAATGTACATTCTAGAGTGATGATGTTTCTCTAAATAAAAATAGCCATAGTGACCTTCACTTGAGGCCATGACCACGAAAGTAGATCTTGCTCAAGATATTATCATAAGCATCTTTTGTGTGAAGTTATATTAAAATCTGTTAATAAATGTATGCGGTAGAGCGATGACAAAGTTTTTCTAAAGATAGCCACAGTGACCTTGACTTTGAGGTCATGACCTTGAAAGTCGAAGTAAGTCTAGATATTATCATAAGAAACATTTGTGTGAAGTTCTATTACAATCCATCATTAAATGTAGGCGCTAGAGCGATGACAAAGTTTTTCTAAAAACAGCCACAGTGACCTTGACCTTGAAAGTCTAAATAGCTCGAGATATTGTCATAAGGAACATTTGTGTGAAGTTATATTGAAATTGGTGACAAAATGTAAGCACTAGAGCAATGACAAAGTTTTTCTAAAAGTAGCCACAGTGACCTTGACCTTGAAAGTCAAACTCGCTCGAGGTATTGTCATAAGGAACATTTGTGTGAAGTTATATTGAAATGGGTGAAGAAATGTAAGCGCTAGAGCCATGACAAAGTTTTTCTAAAAATAGCCACAGTGACCTTGACCTTGACAGTGGAACACACTAGAGATATGGTTATAAGGAACATTTGTGTGAAGTAATATTGAAATTGGTGAAAAAAAATGTAAGCGCTAGAGCAATGACAAAGTTTTTCTAAAAACAGCCACAGTGACCTTGACCTTGAAAGTCAAACTCGTTCGAGGTATTGTCATAAGCAACATTTGAGTGAAGTTATATTGAAATCAGTGAAGAAATGTAGGTGCTAGAGCGATGACAAAGTTTTCTAAAAATAGCCATAGTGACCTTGACCTTGAAAGTCGAAATGGCGAGATATTGTCATAAGGAACATTTGTGTGAAGTTATATTGAAATCGATGAAGAAATGTAAGCGCTAGAGGGATGACAAAGTTTTTCTAAAAATAGACACAGTGACCTTGACCTTGAAAGTGGAACTCACTAGAGATATTGTCATAAGGAACATTTGTATGAAGTTATATTGAAATTTGTGAAGAAAAGTAAGCGCTAGAGTGATGACAAAGTTTTTCTAAAAAATAGCCACAGTGACCTTGACCTTGAGGCCTTGACCTTAATAGTCGAACCCGCTTGAGATATTGTCATAAGGAACATTTGTGTGAAGTTATATTGAAATCGGTGAAGAAATATAGGCGATAGAGCGATGACAAAGTTTTTTCTAAAAATAGCCACAGTGACCTTGACCTTGAGGCCATGAGTTGGAAAGTCGAACTCGCTGGAGATATTTTTATAAGGAACATTTGTGTGAAGTTATACTGAAATTGGTGAAGAAATGTAGGCGCTAGAGCGATGAAAAAGTTTTTCTAAAAATAGCCACAGTGACCTTGACCTTGAGGTCATGACCTTGAAAGTCCAACTCGCTCAAGATATTGTCATAAGGAACATTTGTGTGAAGTTATATTGAAATCAGTGAAGAAATGTAGGAGCTAGAGAGATGACAAAGTTTTTCTAAAAATAGCCACTGTGACCTTGACCTTGAAGCCATGACCTTGAAAGTGGAACTCGCTGGAGATATTTTTATAAGGATCATTTGTGTGAAGTTATATTGAAATTGGTGAAGTAATGTAAGCGCTAGAGCGATGACAATGTTTTTTCTAAAAATAGCCACAGTGACCTTCACCTTGAGGTCATGACCTTGAAAGTCAAACTCCCTCGAGATATTTTTATAAGGATCATTTGTTTGAAGTTATATTGAAATTGGGGGAGAAATGTAGGCGCTAGAGCTATGACAAAGTTTTTCAAAAAATAGCCAGAGTGACCTTGACCTTGAGGTCATGACCTTGAAAGTCGATCTTGCTCCAGATATTGTGGTAAGGAACATTTGTGTGAAGTTATATTAAAATCGGTCAAGAAATGTAGGCGCTAGAGCGATGACAAAAGTACGTTCGTACGTGGCGCTAGAGCGATGACAAAAGTACGTACGTATGTGGCGCTAGAGCGATTACAAAAGTACGTATGTTCGTACGTATGTACGGGACAAATGCTATATCCCCCCTCACAACTATGTTGTGCGAGGGGATAATGAAATCCAACAGGTGGGTTTGGAGGAGAAGATTTTTAAAGATTTTTAATTTTTTGTGTGGTTTTGTTGCCATGGCAACCAGAGTTCTGGGTGTAACAAAATTCTTTGAAGGAATTTAAAAGAGGACTAAGTAAGGAACATTCCTGTGAAGTTTGGTTACAATTGGCCCAGTAGTTTAGGAGGAGAAGATGTTTTAGCATTACACTATATGTTAAATAGGGAAAATAAGCCCCACCCATGGTGGCCATGTTTTTTGTCGGATCAAAATTTCTTCAAGGAATCTGAAAGAGGTCCACCCAAGGAACATTCATGCAAAATAAAAATGAAATCCAACAGGTGGTTTTGGAGGAGAAGATTTTTAAAGATTTTTAATTTTTTGTGTTGTTTTGTTGCCATGGCAACCAGAGTTCTGGGTGTAACAAAATTCTTTGAAGGAATTTAGAAGAGGACTAAGTAAGGAACATTCCTGTGAAGTTTGGTTACAATGGGCCCAATAGTTTAGGAGGAGAAGATGTTTTAGCATTACACTATATGTTAAATAGGGAAAATAAGCCCCGCCCATGGCGGCCATGTTTTTTGTCGGATCAAAATTTCTTCAAGGAATCTGAAAGAGGTCAACCCAAGGAACAGTCAAGCAAAATAAAAATGAAATCCAACAGGTGGTTTTGGAAGAGAAGATTTTTAAAGATTTTTAATTTTTTGTGGTTTTGTTGCCATGGCAACCAGAGTTCTGGGTGTAACAAAATTCTTTGAAGGAATTTAGAAGAGGACTATGTAAGGAACATTCCTGTGAAGTTTGGTTACAATTGGCCCAGTAGTGTAGGAGGAGAAGATGTTTAAAGAAAAAGTTAACGCACGGACGCACGACGGACACAGGGCCATGACAATAGCCCCGCTGGCCTTCGGCCAGTGGAGCTAAAAATCATCAATGAAATAAAATCATGAAATGTACATGCAGTGTTGTTAACTGTTTTTCATTTTTAGTTTACCACTACAGGTAAAGGAATGTATTCAAAATGGATTTGGATAGCTCACTGGAAAAATGTTTAAAAAACAGCTTTCTTACATGCTTTTCAATGAAAAATAGAGATTTCTCAGTGAAATCGAAAACGATATTGACACTGTTTGAAACAGTGACTGATATCAATTTTCTTTCTCACTGTTTGGAACTACTTTTTTCTCGAAATCTAATTCTGTGGTCAGTTTTTCTGTTGGCAGATGATTGAAAATTAATTCACTGTATGAGAATTGACGCTAAGCCTGTTCACAAGTCACGAGGACGTTAATGACGTCATTTTCTACGCTGACGTCAAGTACTTTGTCGAGCGATGTTAGATCTGTCTGCACCTTCTTGGGAAACTAATCTCTCAATTATTTCAGTAGCCATTCATAGAAATGCCTACCACGGCTATTTCTCAGGTGCAAACTTTTAATCTACACCCAATATTATACCCAGTAAACACATTGGACACCACTAAAGTGACGCGAAACAACCAGGAACAAAGTTAGTTTTCTCTGAGGGTGAGTGACGCGATAGGTGAAGCTAAATATTGCCATATCGAAGAATGTAAGAAACAAAAAAATTTGATTTTTTTAGTGTAAGATCAAATTTTATTTCACACAAGAACACCAAAACTGGTATTTTCACTCATGGCTACGCCACTCGTGAAAATACTGGTTTTGGTGTTCATTCGGTGAAATAAAATTCGATCTTACACTGAGAAAAATCAAATATGCTCTATTTCTTTAGCAGGTGAGTTCCAGAAAGGATCTACTTTTTTTATTTGCTTCGTTACATTTGTGTAAAGGTGCCATTTTGCACACTGATTTTCTGCATTCTTGGGCAGTGTGGTGGCAATAGCTTTGGAAGAATTTTTACTATTCACAGCATAGCCTTTAAAGTAGAAAGGTCCATGACCTTGAACGTATCAACCTGGGTCTTGAACATGACACATCGCCTCATGATCTTTAACATTTCTACCAAGTAATTTCCAAATCCATTCAGAATAACCGAACACAAGAAAAAGACATTTTTTCTTTACCTTTGACCTCTTAAGTATGACCTTGAACTTGGACGTACCAACCTGGGTCTTGGTCACGACACATACTGTCCCATGATGGTTAACATTTCTGCCAAGTAATTTCAAAATCCATCCAGAAATAAGAAAGTTATTGACTGTATTTCAGATTTGGACCCTTTTTTAACCTTTGACCTCTAAGTACGACCTGGACCTTCGAGCTAGGGACCTGGGTTTTGTCTGAGACAGATTGTCTCATGATGGCTAACATTTCTGCCAAGCAATTTCAAAATCCAACCAGAAATATTGAAATAAGCAAGTTATTGACTGCGTTTACGTTTCAGAAGGATGAACAAATGAATGGATGGGCGAAAAGACAGGGGCAACACTTTTTTGCCCTTCCACCATTCGAAGGTGAGGGCATAAAAAACAGCTATTTTATGGTCAGAAATTCCACTTTGCCATAGCCATTTTCCTCCACCTCCCCAAATGACAATTTTCAATACAGCAATCTAATGCATTTATTCATTTGTTTTGTTAAAACATTGTACTGTCTAAATGCCAGCTAATAAGAAGAGATGCTATGTGATGATGTTGGATTTCCCATGGTATATCGCAGAATATACTGTAGCAATTTTTGGACATTATCCAATCAGACTTTGCATTATATACTCATTATGATACCAAACCCGTGTGACATAGTGCATTTTTCACATCTCAAAAATGGCTACTTTTCCAATGAAAATCCATGCTATTTTTCTTATTTATAATGCAAACATAGGTTGTGGGTGCTCGTTAGAACCACCTCATTGAGGCGGTTCTAACGAGTACCCACAACCTATGTCTTGGAGCAGAAATAAGAAAAACTAGAATTTGTTTTTCTACAAAAACACAGATGTCTCCCCCGTTTTTGATCTCTAAGTATGACCTTGACATTGGAGGTATTGAGCTGGGTCTTGTGTGCAACACATCATCTAATGAAGATGAACATTTCTGCAAAGTAACTTCAAAAATATTCAAAGAGAAATAAAAAAGTTATTGGCCGTACACAAAAAAGCCCTTTTTACCTTTGACCTCTAAGTATGGCCTTGACCTTTGAGGTACAAAACATCGTCTCATGATGGTTAACATTTCTGCCAAGTAATTTCATAATCCATCACCGGCCCCGATAGCTCAGTTGGTAGAGTGTCCGCTCCGGGGAACGGGAGGTCACGGGTTCGATCCCGGGCCGCGACATACCAAAGTCGTTAACAATGGTACTAGCTGCTCCTCGCTTGGCACTCAGATTTACGGGGTAGAGCTAGGACTGGTCGACCCAGTGTCAGGATAATGTGACTGGGTGTGGTATCATGTAATGTGTCTGGGACATGATACTTCAGTGTGGCAGCACTATAAAAGTGAGCATTGAGCTCCCTGTCGCAACCAGACACCGTCGTGATATGACTGAAAAATTGTTGAAAGCGACGTTAAACCCGAATTCACACACACACACACACACATAATCCATCAAAGAATAAGGAAGTTATTGACTGTCCCTTTTTTACCTTTGACCTCTAGGTATGACCTTGACATTGGAGGTATGGACCTTGGTCTTGCACATGACTCGTGGTCTAATGACGGTGAACATTTCTGCATGGTTACTTTATAAAGTCCATCCAGAAATAAAAAAAGTTATTGACTGGACACAAAAAAAAACTTTTTTTACCTCTGACCTCTTAGTATGACCTTGATCTTGGAGATACCGACCTGGGTCTAGAGTGCACCACATCATCTCATGATGGTTAACATTTCTGCCAAGTAATTTCACAATCTATCCAGGAATAAGGAAGTTATTGACTGAACACTAAAAAAGGTCCCTTTTTGTCCTTTGACCTCTTAGTACGACCTTGACATTTGAGGTACCAACTTGGGTCATGCACTCAACACATCGTCTCATTGTGGTTAACATTCTGCCAAGTAATTTCAAAATCCATCTACAAATAATAAAGTTATAGACAGAACACAAAAAAGGCCCCTTTTTTACCTTTAACCTCTATGTATGACCTTGACCTTTCAGGTACCAAACTGGGTCATGCGTGCAACAAATCATCTCATGGTGGTTAACATTTCTGCCAAGCAATTTCAAAATCCATTTAAAAATAAGAAAGCTATTGACCAAACACAAAAAAGGCCCCTTTTTTTACCTTTGACCTCTATGTATGACCTTGACATTTGAGGTTCCAAACTGAATCATGCATGAAACACATCGTCTCATGATAGTTAACATTTTTGTCAAGTAACTTCAAACGCTATCTAAAAATAAGCAAGTTATTGAAAAAAAAACCAAAAAGGCCCCTTTTCTACCTTTGACCTCTAAGTATGACCTTGACCTTTAAGGTACCAACCTGGGTCATGCATGCAACACATTGTCTTATATTGGCTAACATTTCTGCAAAGTGGTTCAAAATCGTTCTCAAAATAAGAAAGTTATTGACCAAACACGAAAAAAACAGGCCCCTTTTTTTACATTTGACCTCTAAGTATGACCTTGACCTTTGAGATACCGACCTGCCTCTTGCGCACTACACATCGTCTCATGGTTGTTAATATTTCTGCCAAGTAATTTTAAAATCCATCTCAAAATAATAAAGTTATTGACCAAACACGAAAAAAAGGCCCCTTTTTTGACCTTTGACCTCTAAGTATGACCTTGACCTTTGAGATACCCACCTGCCTCTTGCGCATCACACGTTGTCTAACGGTTGTTAATATTTCTGTCAAGTAATTTTAAAATCCATCTCAAAAATAAGAAAGTTATTGACCAAACACGAAAAATGGCCCCTTTTTTGAGCTTTGACCTCTAAGTATGACCTTGACCTTTGAGGTACCGACCTGCCTCATGCGCACCACACATCGTCTCATGGTTGTTAATAATTCTGCCAAGTAATTTAAAAGTCCATCTGAAAATATGAAAGTTATTGACCGGACAAGATTTGCCCATACACATATACACACCCACAAACTTCCAAGGGAGATATTTCAAAAAGTATAAATTTGAGAGTTATAGTTCTTGTGCACTGCACGTCGTCTAATGCTGATTAACATTTTTATGAAGTTCCATGAAGATAGCTTACTGGTTTTCAAGTTACAGAGCAGACACTAATGTGTGACAGACGGACAAACAGACGCCCGGGGGAAAAACAATATGTCTCTCCGACAAAAATTTTTTCGGGGGAGACATAATAATGTTTACCCCCATAAACCCCAGTTTTCTCTATATAAAGTGGCATTTAGAGAGGTGCTAATTTCACGGACTTGTTCAACTAATGAAGAGCACTAAAATTCTTTGCAGAATTTTAGAAAATACATACACCCTAAATTTAGTAACATGGCAGGTTCAAACACTATTTTAGATAAAACATGGTTCACAGATGGATCCAAAAAAATGCACAGATTATATAGAAAAAAAATGACCATAAATGGTCATTTTTCAAAATAGTCTATATATTTTTGCTTGGATATGACACTGTTGTTTAAATAACACAGTTTATGTTTTGACCCCAATAATGGTGTATAGAGGTAGTGATGTACTGTCCTTATACCAAGGGTACTCTGAATGTATACTAAATTGTGTATAAATGAAAATGCTACATACCTATGAATAATGAATATAATGACTACAGTGACAAAGGAAATCACGTCTACTGACAACCACAGGATAAGATAACTCTTGGGAGACTGAAATAGAATACAAATACATTTCAATACGATAACATATCCGTGTGATATAGTGCATTTTTTCAAACCTCAAAAAAGGTAATATATCTGATGAAAATTTGTTATATTTTTCTTATCTACACTCCAAACATAGGTTTTGGGGGCTCGTTAGAACCGCCTCATTGAGGCGGTTCTAACGAGTACCCACAACCTATGTCTTGGAGCAGAAATAAGGAAAATAAGGTTTACCCCCCCTAAACCCCAGTTTTCTCTATATAAAGTGGGGTTTAGGGGGGTGGTTATTTCACGAACTTGTTCACGTGATGGTATAAAATGCAATATTTTATAATGAAATATTCTGATTCAAATCACACAGTCCATATAACACAACTAAAAACATTAAATAAATATTTGGTCCTGCCCTAGAAAATGATGTCAGTAATTCTGAGACACAATGAACTATATTTCTTTGGAATAGCTCAGAATATATTGTTTATACTGAAACACAATTTAACTCAGAATTCATATGCTAGCTCTTTCGCCCTGGACTATAATTAGAATAGGGGTTGACTTCTAGATTGGGTATGAGCCTCCTAGTAACTTTGGGTCAATAGATAAACAAACAAACCAAAATCTAATCATACGTAAACAGAGTATCTTACCTGAGTTTATCAATTTTATATGAAAGGACCATCGGTGTAAGATTCTGTTTATCATATAACAATTTTTCATTGGAATTTACTGCCCAAAGAACCTCAGTAAAAAAACTGGGGTTCAACACAGATCGCACCACTACTTCATCATGGAGGGTCGCACCCAGGAAATATCAGGTCCAGCCCTCTTGAATTCAAATGATTTAGGATGGGACCGTCAAACCCAAAGTCCGGCCCACCGCCATGCAATTGAAGAGCGAAGTAAAGTTGTCCGCCAACAAAACACGCGGTCTGTCGTATAACATCCACGCTATAACCACTTACTTTGTTCGTATGCCGATATTGTTTATACTTCAATGAGCATTAAACAATCTTCATCTCTTAATGTTGTGCCGAAAAACGGGTATATATCTAAAGTCCAGCAAAGATTAAGATCTGTAATCTGAATATTTCTAGGACTCAGTTTCGAATGACACGGCTAATGCATATAACTAATGCATATAATATACGTGTTCTGTCTTTTTTCTTATTTTTCCCAGAATGCAGGACTTGATATCCCATGCAAATTGTCTCCATAGGAGACAATTTGCATGAGATATCAAATCCTGTTTTCTGGGGGAAAAATGAGAAAAATATTTCAAAATGTCGTCTGCTGCGATAACAAATACCAAGCATGCACTGGAACCTTAAAGAAAGAAACAAAGTTGTTGGAACAGCAGGATCAAGCCTGTGACATTTTGATCAGCAGTCAGGCACATCGGGTTGAGTTGTGGTGAGGCTATGACACAAGCATTTAACCACTTACCAAATTCCAGACAGGAGATTCCAGTTTGTCCAATGAATGACAGTAATCTGTGGTGACATAGCTCACGCCGACACACCAGTACAACGATAACAACCAATCAGAGTTGACCGGGTGGATAACAGTGCTGATGTTGTTCTCAGCGTAATAGCTGAAAAATATAATGAATGAAAAAAATAACATCATGGAAAAACATGAGTGAGTGAGTGTTTGAGTTTTACGTCCCACCAACAGCTAAGGTCATACGGAGACGGGACCTCGGTTTAAAGACTCATCCGAAAGTCTGGAGAAGCCCGGGATCGATCCTGCGATCCCTGGTTTACAAGGCGAGTAGCGTAACCACTACACCACGGAGGCTTCTATCATGGAAAAACATCCGTGTGAGTGCATTCTATGAAATCTCGAAAACGCTATTTTTTATTGAAAATTTGCGATCATTACGAAAACACGCCTATACAAATACACTGAAAACTTTAATATAATCACGTGTTTCATAAATGCACTGGTTGATAACGACCTCGTATGCACCGACGTTTAGGTTGACGTCACAGCACTAACGTGATGTCACTTAACATTCCTGCAGTGTCAACACAACATGGCAGACGTTGGTAACCGAAGTGACTGCAGTATTGAAATCCGAGCTAAGAAATGGAAGGTATGCAAGAAAAAGAATCCAATATGCGTGTGAGGGGTGGATAGAAAATCCGTCCCTCGGGATCACTGTCCGGCATCACTCGGCAAGCCTTGTGATGCCCGACAGTGTCCCTCGGGATGGATTTTTCCATCCACCCTTCCCATATAAGAATCTTATATTCTCTCAACCTTTTACCATGGTTACAACACTATTGACTGTAATGTTAATGATGTGACAAAATGCTGTTACTGTGTGTAATGGCAAAGAATCTAAAAGTTTCTAAAATTGCTGCATTTCGTGTAATGCTCTTCTACCAAGAGATCTGTGTCAGAATAAATCAGTTCCTTCTCATTGTGTTAACTCATCAAAAAGCATTTTATAAACCTGTTTAGTACCAGAAACCTCTAAAGGGGTACCCTGGCAAACAGTGCAGGCCCAGATCAGACACCACAAAATGCGGCGTCTGATCAGGGCCTCCACTGTTTGCTAAAAGTTCAGTCATTTTCCAAATAAACTTTGAAAACACAACCTGACACCCCTAAATTTTAAAATGGATTCCTGCTATATACGGGGCGGAAGATTCCATTTGGTACAAAAATGGTAAATCTTTGTCCATCTGAACACAAAAATAACCCTATCTTTGCATCAGCTTTCAAATTTGAATGAATACATAATATCAAGTAATTTGATTGGCTGATAGTCAGAAATTGGAATGGCTATACTAATTTATTCAGCAGGACAAGAGTTAATTTAATATCAACTTCTCCAACTCACCTAATTTCATTCAAATCTATCTGACTGTATTTGAGATTCAGTCCCGTGATATTCTGTGTCCTAAGTCTTTCCACGTTGAGCTTATCAGGTGAGAGGTATTTGAAATTGACTGGAAAATTCCGTCTACTGTTGCTCACTAACCAGATCTAAAAAAAAAAGGATTAAATCACTTCATTTACCTATGTCATCAAACAAACAGTCCTAAGCAAACTGTGTAACACTGATTGCCTCTCATCAAGATATATTACCGGTAGACAAAAATTGTACTAAACCAGGTTTTACGGCAAGTATGGTAAGATGTTAAGGTGTCCGAATACATCGAAACTTTGACGACTCGTACATGGTTGGCTTGTTTACCATGAATAATTCTAATTTGTCCTGCAGTCCGAACAGAATTTTTCTCATTGTTCCCGATATCAATACGTTAAAAATAATTTATGGAGATTTTTCTCATATTATCTTGAATGGGAATGTTGTGTGTTCACATTAGAATCCCCTCAATAAGGCAATTCTAATGAGTACAGACAACATTCATTTATTTATCCAATATCTAAAAAGTGAGATACCAAGTTCTGCAATAGAAAGTCAGGTGGTTTTTCTCTGGGTACTCCTGTTTTTGCCCACCTCTGATTACTCATTGGCTTGATATGAGTGAAATAATCTTGAAAGGGCCGCAAAACAAAAACAAATACACATGTATAAATATTGAAAAGATATCCTTTAAATATCCAGATTATATCTCATGACCAAGTGTTAAGATCAATCCTCAGAAGTTTGAACCTCCCCTATTTCAAACAGACTTTAATGGTCCCAAGATATTCAAGTATTGAAGTTAAACTGTTTTTAGTGTAAACGAGCAAAATCTACTATAGACCATGTAGGTCATGTAGGGCTCCAGATTATCCTTAAAATCTTGGTTCAGTTGTTCAAAATCATTGAAGTTGTTAGTTAATGTATCAATAATTCGAATTCTCCATTTTTTGGTATATTACAAGTGATTTGATTGGTTGAACTAAACTTATTTGAACCAATCAAATCACTTGTAATATACATAATGATGGAGAATTGGAATTATTGATACATGTACTTCAATACATTCCATGAGCAAGAACCTCAGAGCTATTTCACACAGCGACTGGTAGTTATATATTGTGACGTTTTAAAGCATGTTTAAAACCCGCGCGTTACGTCATTGTATATAAAACGACTTCAACAGCGTTCAATTAAAAGATGGGAAACTATTGAAAACGTAAATGTTAGAAGACAACTAAACAGAATTCAAAGACTAAAATCTTTTTTGCTTGAGTTTCTTTCAGAGATGGCAGCTTCTAATTGAATAATCATTCCGCCGTGGATGTTGGTAAGCTCATTCTTACGCTTTCAAAAGAATTCCTAAAATTTACCATTTTGGTGATATTTAACATTTTGATGACAAAATTGGAATTAAAAGAAATGCATTATCATTTCTGTGGATTTTATCGATGTGTAAACTCCGGTGAATCACTCACAAACTTAGTTTGTGAGAGAATCGCCAAAGTTTACACATGGATAAAATTCACAAAACTGAAATTTATTCCTACATCAAAACTTTGATCATTTAACATGGCAAATTTACTAACATTTTTCAGCAAAAATAATACCGACAGACCAACAGACAGAAACTTTATTCACTTAAGCCATCATTGTGGCATACAAGGATTTACAGTACTTATACATAATGGTAACAAGGTTGGCAAGCAATCAACAATATATAAGACATGTATACATTTTCTCAGTCACTTGGGGTGAGAACATTATTGACCATTTTATTGAAGGACGTTCAATTTAAGTTTTTATACAAAACACCCAAAATCAAGTGGACAGTCATTGTTTTTATTTTAAAATTGCTTTTCAGAAAGTGGAGATTAATGTTCAGGTAGGAAACGCCGGAATACGTATAATGTCACTTATCCCATACGCGAACAGCGAGGGCCCAGGCGCGGCTGCCGATCCATGCCGTGTCGCCAGGGCAAATGCTGTTCGAACGCATGCAACACAGGGTCAGAAGAATATCCAAGTACCAGTAATGCACTGAACTTAATGATCAATGCCAATGTTTACACATAGGCAATCCTATTGTTTGAGAAATTTTAACCACTTTTATAAAGAATCCAAAATTATGACAGAATCAGTTTCTATTGTGCTATTCTCACAGTTCTCTCTTTGAAATTAAAGGTTAACCCATTAAATGCCATAAAATGCCAATCACGACAATTGTCGTCTGCTTTACCGTCTGTCTGTTACCATAAAAGTAATTTTTTGCAAACACTGTGGACCCAGATCAGACTGCTCCTGTAGGAGCAGTCTGATCTGGTCCCACACTGTTTGCCTGTATGCAAAAATATTTTTAAAAAGTTTGCCAACTAATTCAGCAGAAGACATAAGCAGACGACATTTTCAGATGTAGTTTTTCTCGACGTCTTAAAGGTTAACTAATGATTTAGCAACTACTATAATTATTTTTGAATCTGCCCCTCACACCCATGGAAGATTCTTATTTTATACATTACTTCCTTTTATGAGCACCTGACTATTTAGAACCTAGACCCCCCCCCCTCCCACACACACACACACACCCACGACACAAAAAACATAGACGGTGTAAAAAAATTTAAGTTTTGTTCGTTTGACTTGAGGTTTTATGTCGCTGTCAACACTATTTAGGTCATTTTGGATACATTGCTTCCTATTTTGTGGAACAACATTGACCTTCTATAGAGTGTGGGCCATTCAAAGAGAGATATACAGCATCTCGTCTTAGTGAGTAAATGAGCAGACTGATCTGGGTATTTGTAGATCATGTCTTTATAGAGGTTTGTCATGTGCTGATTTACATTCTTTCGATATATACAGCATAGCTTCGATGGTTCGTTTACTATGGCTGGGTCAAGCCCATTTTTCAGTCCCTTGGGATTTCCTCTACGTAAGTAGTGTCAGATAACTAAGGAGATTTTCAACTTTTATCTTCTAAATGTATGATGTGTGTACTCATTGGAATCGCCTCAAAGAGTGCACACAACATACATTTTTTTAATTATAGAACACCAAAAAGATGTCCAAAAATTAACCCCGTTATGACTCCTGACAGTAACCAACAGTGGCTCGAACTACTCCGGTCTCGAACAGATTCTTGTTGTCCCAAAGGTGTTCGAGCCATTGAAGTTTGATTTTGTACCTGAGAATGAGAGATTCCTGAAGCTTGTATCACTTTCAACACCTCATCCATCATTGTCAGGTGATAGGGATGTGTGGGTGGGGGTAATCTGACCCTGAACATAACTACTGTATTATGCTGTTTAGCTAGATGTAATACTTGAGAAAATGTAGGAATGCTTTGATTTCTGTACTGCGCCATGTCCTTGTCTGAAAGGCTTCCCACTGAGTGCCGAGGATCAGACTGAAATGAAAATCAAAGGTTTAAAGGGTGACAACATTCGTAAGTCATCTGACAAACAGACTTTCATAAGTCATTTAACTTTCTTTTACATTTCCTTTCATCGTTCTTTTGTGTCTGAAACATCCTAGTTATCAGATTTTTCCCCCGACTTCTTTGATAATACACATACTTTATTTTTCCTAGATGAAACAAAATTCCCCAAGTTTTCCCTGACATTAATGTTTTTCGTTTTCCTGGTACTTTTTATTTCTTTTCTTTTTCTAACCTCCATGGAGGACATCAGACTGTTTACATTAACTAGAGCTATCACTAAAGGTGATGAATACCCCCACAAAAACTGCCTTGATAGTACAACAGCGGCATTTTGCAATTTTTCCACTTAAAAGGGGCCATAACTATGTCCAAAATTGAGGAATTGTAGTGGAAATCGAACTTGACCTGTATTTTATGATGTTACATCAGTGTACTAAAAATTATAAAAATCGGTGAAGCACTTTTTGAGTTATCGTCTGGAAACCAAGTCAACAGACCGACCGACCGACAGACAGACAAGCTCACTCCTATATATACCCCCCCCCCCCACCCCCCAAATTTCATTTGTGGGGGTATAAATACACTCCAGGGGCCAGCTGTTCAAAACTAACAACAACGTTAGTTAACATATCGTTAAAACTTTGATCATTTTACATGACAAATATTTTTGTTGAAAAAATGTGAGCAGCTTTTGCAAATGCAAAAGCTGCTCACATGTTCTCAGCAAAAATAACAAATTTTAGATATTGTACTTGCTAGAACAGTTAACAATTTGACCACTAAAGAGCTCGTTAAGCTAACGATGCTTTGAACAATTGGCCTCAGATTTGAAGGATAAAAGCCTAAACAGTTACGAGGACTGTTCAAATATGAATGCAAGTAGAACGTTTTCTCATGCACTAATGCGAAAATCACCTGGAAATAAATATCACAGCGTGGAAAAACATTTTACCTACACATTGATACCAAACCTGTTAAAATCCGTGCACTTTAGCCATGTATATCGTTCGATAAACACTGTCTACTCTTGTATACTAATATAAAACCTGGTTGGAAGAAGGTCAGAGTACGCCGTTGAACCGGCCCCGATAGCTCAGTTGGTAGAGTGTCCGCTCCGGGGAGCGGGAGGTCTCGGGTTCGATCCCGGGCCGCGACATACCAAAGTCATTAAAAATGGTACTAGCTGCTCCTCGCTTGGCACTCAAGATTTACGGGGTAGAGCTAGGACTGGTCGATCCAGTGTCAGGATAATGTGACTGGATGTGGTATCATGTAATGTGTCTGGGACATGATACTTCAGTGAGGCAGCACTATAAACGTGAGCATTGAGCTCCCTGTCGCAACCAGACACCGTCGTGATATGACTGAAAAATTGTTGAAAGCGACGTTAAACCCGAATTCACACACACACACACACACACACACAGTACGCCGTTGAAAAACGGTTCTGTATTAAGAATCGTTGTATTCTTGGTATACGGTGCAAAGACATTTTTGATTAAATATGTTCGGTTTATGGGCATAATGAAATGTCTTTTCAGACAGTTTTTCGTTGGAATAAGACATTCAGCTGTGGGCTAGGCTCAACAGAAGATGCACCACATGATCGTCAGCCGAAAAGAGCAACATCTGAAAAGATGGTTGCTAGAGTGAAAGAAATAGTTGCTACCGATGCACGATACACCACTAGGCAAATAGCTAGTATGGTTGGCATCTCATTAGGAGCAGCTCATACAATTCTGAAACGGGATTTGAAAATGAGAAAGATCTGTGCTAGATGGATTCCCCATCTGTTGACAGATGAGCAGAAAAAGACACGTGTTCAGTGCACCAAGAAGTTGCTTAAAAAGTTTCCAAATTACAATGCACCGTCTTTCGCTAATGTCGTCACAGGTGACGAGACATGGGTTCACTTTTTTGAGCCAAAACGAAAGATTCAGAACAAAATATGGGCAACAAAGTATTGCAAAAAACCATGCATTGCAAAGCGGACCATGAGCCTCATGAAGGTAATGTATGCTATATTCTTTTCAAATCAGGGCCCTGTTATTCAGGTTGCTGTGCCTAAAGGCAAATCTGTAAATGCGAAGTTTTACAAGAATAAAGTTCTTCGAAAATTGAAGAAATATTTCAAAGAACGAAGACCCGCAACTGGTTTGGCCAATGTCAGATTGCTACATGACAATGTGTCATCGCACAAGGCATTCATTGTGCAAGACTATCTTAAGCAGGAAAAGGTTGTTGAACTCCCTCACCCCCCATATTCCCATGACCTTGCCCCGTGTGACTTTTTTTGTTCCCGTGGCTGAAAAATACCTTTCTGGTCGAAAATTTGTACAGCGCAAACACCTCGGTTCTGCAATATTCCAGTGCCTTCATAGTATACCTCGAAAAGACTACCAAAATGCATTCAATGATTGGATCAGAAGACTGAAAGTTTGTATATCTGTTAAAGGGGAAAATCTTTGAGGGGACAAAATAAATTTTTCATCGAAATCTATCACGGAATCAGTTTTATGTGCTTAGTTGCATTCATATTTGAACAGTCCTCGTATCATGTAATTACGGTTGACTGTCCCTGCACAGGGGGCCTACAGTTAATGTCCCAATCAAAAGGTCCGTGCACCTATGACAGCATCCCTGCAAATGATGCCAGTGGAGCACGTTGGGACAAAGAAAGTGTTCTGACACTAATAGTTTATCATGGCTGCCGGGCATCAAACTCGTCACCTCTAGCATCAAAAAGCAAGTGCACTTACCACCGAGCAATAATGCCCATGATAGTCTTTTCCCTGACTACCAAAGACTTTGGCTTTTGCAAATATTGAAATTTGAGCCAGCGCATGACAAAATCTACAATAAGACCTGTGCTAAGGTCGAAGACTCAGTTCAGCCGGCCCGTCCGGTCAGCCTGGTCGGAGCATTCTCTTGTTGCCCTATGAATAGCCCGGAGGCTATAGAAGGCTCATGCGAACAGCGAAGACTCTGATCAGACTGCACAGATGCGCAGGCTGATCTGAGTCTTAGCTGGTCGCCCAGGTCTTATTGTAGGTTTTGTCGTACGCTGGCTAATTTGCAAATCATAGTGGTGGGATCAAAACTAGGAGAAAATAATCCAATGTGACTACATTTTTCCATACATAGCATGAGCAAGCTTCAAAAGTTGAACTTAAAATATTACAACTACTGGCTAGTGATTGTCACATACTCAATCTTTTGTAAAGTGCAACTGCCTTGTTGAGAGGTGTCTGTTACCATGGTAACACTTACCTGTAGAAACCATTTCCCAGCACTGAGCATTTTCAACTGTGATATGTTGAAATAAGAGGGATCCTTATCTACGAGATCTGGAAATACTGACAGCACGTTCGTTGTTCTTCGAAGTGAATTGTCATGCAGCACAAATGGGACACCATCAAAACTGAAAATGAAAGTATTCACCCTTTCATCCCCTGAGTTCCTGAAATAGACTCTCCAAATTTTAAATTTTGGCAAATCCATTTTCAAATATAGTGAGTTTTAGTGAAAAAATCATTAATAGTTTTGTTTGTTTGTTTGATTCCGGGTTTAACATCGCCATCAACACTTTTTAGGTCGGGTTTACACATTACAATAACACATACGTGCGACATAGAGCATTTTTTTGCAACTCGAAAATGGCTCCTTTTCTGATGAAAATGTGATATTTTTCTTTTTTATACTCGGAATATAGATTGTGGGGGCTCATTAGAACCACCTCAAAGAGACACATTTCTAACAAGTACCCACAATCTATGTTGAGCAGAAATAAGCAAACCCCAGTTTTCTCTATATAAAGTGGGGTTTAAAGGGGTATTCATTTCACTGACTTGTTAACACGATGGTACAGTGTGGATCCAGATGAGATGGCTCATTATGAGCCATCTCATCAGGATCTACACTGTTTGCAGACAGATCTACAGGGTTGAAAGGGTTAATTTATAAATCGGCAGATGCACAAGAAAACCGGCATGATGTGTGGTATCCCTACAGGCTAGGATCATCCTGTGCATCCACACTGTTTGTTTGTTTGAATTGAGGTTTCATGTCCCTGTCAACACTATAACACTATTTAGGTCATTCAAGAGACATTGTATCCAATTTTGAGGGACTTTTACCCAACATTGAGATGAAAAGACACTCAAGCTCTGCCGCCAAAATGAACCAAAAGGGTTTATAATGATTATGTAGCACCACTTGTCTGGACAGGCTTATTTCAGCTCCAAAAAAGTGATTTTTCTCATGCAAAATTGGTGGAATTTTTTTTATTTCTACCCGGCAAACTTGACTTTTAACAACGTCAACGCAACAGTGTGTCTTGTGGAAGGTTTTCTTCGATGAACCAAGTAGATTCAGCAACCTATTGGTAATAAATGTTTATTTTATATCAGCTTGGAGTATAGTCATAACTATTGCTCTCGCTGCTGGGGATGACCTGATGCACCATTTCCCTTAAATTTGGCCTTATAAATAGAGAATACGAGGTTCATGTCATCTGATATCAAGTTTATCAGGCAAGGCTTTGAGAACGTGTGTAGAATGGCGAGGCTTGCCGAGCGATTCCACACGTGTTCTCGAAGCCGAGACTGATAAACTTGATATCAAACGACACGAACCCGGTATTCTATTTATCAGTTTATCCCCTTGCTCACTTCTTAAGTATGCTATTCACGATGAATAATCAATTTCCTCAGTGCGTCCCAACATTCCGGTGCATAATAATCGGTCGATTTATCTAGTATCAGCTGACAGTATTTTTTCCTATGATATTTTTTTATCCAATTTTCCAGTAATAGTAACATTTTTCCAAATTTTCCCATAGTTCTGGTCATTGATAAAAGTGCAATATCACGTTGACCTGATAATGCTCACTTGACCTGAGATAGCATAGTTTTATCAGGTCAACGTGTTATAATGCAATTAACCCTTATCTTGCTGTTCACGACAACCCCTATCTTTGCAAACAGTGTAGATCCAGATCAGATGGCTTCTAAAGAAGCCATCTGATCAGGATCTACACTGTTTGGCATTCAGTTTACTAATTTGTAGCAATAAATTACATCAACTAATTTGATTGGTTGATAGACAGAAATGGGTGTGGCTTAAATGAATATTCAGCAAGATAAGGGTTAATATATGTGGTAACTGATAAAATAGTGCATTAGGTCATCCTCCGGCTATAGTTTTGGCTATACTCCGAGCTGCCATAAAATAACTGTATACTATGTCACATACCTTATTCTGACATCAGTTTCTATTCCACTGGCTATAGTTTTGGCTATACTCCGAGCTGCCATAAAATAACTGTACACTATGTCACATACCTTATTCTGACATCAGTTTCTATTCCACTGGCTATAGTTTTGGCTATACTCCGAGCTGCCATAAAATAACTGTATACTATGTCACATACCTTATTCTGACATCAGTTTCTATTCCTCCGGCTATAGTTTTGGCTATACTCTGAGCTGCCATAAAATAACTGTATACTATGTCACATACCTTATTCTGACATCAGTTTCTATTCCACTGGCTATAGTTTTGGCTATACTCCGAGCTGCCATAAAATAACTGTATACTATGTCACATACCTTATTCTGACATCAATTTCTATTCCACTGGCTATAGTTTTGGCTATACTCCGAGCTGCCATAAAATAACTGTATACTATGTCACATACCTTATTCTGACATCAGTTTCTATTCCACTGGCTATAGTTTTGGCTATACTCCGAGCTGCCATAAAATAACTGTATACTATGTCACATACCTTATTCTGACATCAGTTTCTATTCCACTGGCTATAGTTTTGGCTATACTCAGAGCTGCCATAAAATAACTGTGTACTATGTACTATGTCACATACCTTATTCTGACATCAGTTTCTATTCCAAAAGCGTGGCTATCTATGGCAATCTGGAAAGCTATCACAGTATTCTCAGGGGCAACCTGCAGGGAGAAAAAATATTTGCTCATGCATGCTGGTTGGTGTTGGTTAATTTGAACTTTTAGTTTTGGATTTAAGGCCCTTTCAAGATTATTTCACAATATTCTTAGTTTGTTCCATCAAACCTCTGAATAAATTAAATATGGCACTAATGCACTAATGTTTTTGCTGAAAAAAAAATATGATTAGCTTCTGCAAAAGCAAAAGCTACTCAGATTTTTCCAGCAAAAATGTAAAATAACATATTGCATTCACTAGACAGGCCTCCGTGGACTAGTGGTTAAGAGCGCTGACTCTTGATCATTAGGTCTCTCACCCCTGTGGTTCGAGCCTCGCTCAGGTCACATGTGAGATGCCAAGTTCTGCAACAGAAGGCCAGGTGGTTTTTCTCCGGGTACTCCGGTTTTCGCCCACCTCTGATTAACGATCCGCTCGATATGAGTGAAATAATCTTGAAAGGGCCGTAAAACCAAAAAAAAAAAAAAAAATTGCATTCACTACTTCAGTTAACAATTTGAGTACTTATGAGTGAACAATTGGCCCCTGGGGCCAGTTGTTCAAAGCATCATTAGCTTAACGTGCTTGTTAGTGATCAAGCAAGTGCAGTATCTAAAACACTGTTTTCTCTGCTTTCCCTATTGCCTGTTTTCCTTAAAGAACCCACACCCCACTCATTGTTTTCTGTTTCGAGCTTTACTGCCCAGTCAACACTATGTCATATCAAGCCAGTCAATTTACCTAACCATACTTTGCCTGTGCAGGTATATACATAAGAGGTTAACCAGTACAGTGCACATTCTTTTACCAGAAACTGACAATTGCATTGTTTGAATCAGCTGAAGGGAGAGAGAGACATTACAAAAGATTTTATGATCAATCTCCATGAAAGAATGTTGCTAACCCAAACTGGTATGGATCCCATGACCTCCTATCACCAGTCCGACGTGCATCCGACTAAGCTACCAAGGCCGGCTCCCATCCCATATCCACTGACCATTGAACGGCCCCCACCCATCGGGGCTTGAAGAAATATATGGGCTGCATGATGCTTCCACGCAGAGCTGAAGCGGACCAATGCACGAGTACTGGTAAACTGCTTAGAGGATCTAAGCTTGCCCAGGCAAAGCGGTGTGAGTGTCGGACCATCCATGCTTATAAACCCTATTGATTTCATTGGGCAACAGGGCTTGAGATGTCATTTCATCTCAATGTCGGGTAGAAGTCCCACAAAATTGGAAGCAACTTCTCCAAAATGACCTTTACAGTGTTGACGGGCACATTAACCTTGAATCAAACAAACAAAAATGACCATTGATGACATACTTACCCCTGAAGCTCCTCGATGTGCAAAAATCTTTGGTTTCTCTGGAATATCGTTTGTTTCTAGCACACATGGGAGTTTATAAATAGCGGAGAAATATACAGCCCCAACATCACAGACAGACATACACATATACACACCAATTTTGATACTGAAATAGATAAGAACATATTTTGTCCTGAATAAATCTAATAGGAGCTTAACTCTTGTCCTGATGAATACATTAATTTAGCCAGACCCATTTCTGACCTTCAACCAATCAGATTCCTTGACGTAATTTATTCCTACAAATTCATAAACTGAATGTCAACTAGACAAAAGTGCCCAGTGGGGCACGTATACCCCCGGCCAGTGCCATCACCTCAGCTGAAACAAGAACTACAAAGGGAAATAACTCTAAAAGGCCTGACCCCTTGGCCCTTATTTTCTTTCCCACAATACAAGTAGTCATACTGATCATGTGTGCAAAATTTCAAGTTTCTATGTGAAGCAGTTCCTGAGATATCTTTGACACAAAATAATTGTTTACGGACACACAGACAGACAGACAGACGGAAAAGACAAAAACTATATACCCCCATTGCATACTTCGTATGCCGGGGGTATAAACAGTGTAGATACAGATCAGATGGCTTCTTCAGACGAAGCCATCTGATCTATACATTACGAAAACAGGCATATATACTTTTGACTCCCTTGACTCCCATTTAATACAGTAAAACTGAGGTTTATAGGGATAAAACCTTATTTTCTTATTTCTGCTCCAAAATATAGATTGTGGGTACTCGTTAGAACCGCCTCCTCGAGGCGGTTCTAATGAGTACCCACAATTTATATTTTGAGCGGAAGTAAGAAAAATATCACAATTTTTCATCTTATAATGTTCATTTTTTCTGCTGTGAAGTTTACAATGTATTTATATAGGTGTGTTATCGCAATGATCTGATCTGTATCTACACTGTTTGCAAAGGTAGAGCCCATCCTGGTTTAGCAGGACAAGAGTTTACAACCCTGTCAACACCACTTAGGTTATTTAGGGCCAATCAGTTAATCTAATCAGTTTTACCATTTTTGTTTTTTTACAAGAGGTTTACGAGCACCATTCATATTACCTGTAACTGGCAACCGCCCTTCTTGAATCAGCAGAAAGACAAAAATGGCCACAGGGAAACAGACTAAGCATTTTGCTTGAGGTGCCCAGACCAGCATTAATCCAAACTTTACATTAAGTTAATAGGCATTCAAAACATAGGTGCCAAGGCAAAAATTTAGGCACTTCGGGTGACTGGGTGCCTGTTAGTCTGTATCGCTGGGCCATAGAAAATATTTCATTGCCAATCTTTATGAAAGAATTACATCCTTAGACCCCAAAATGATGAAAGTCTAAAATATCTGTAAAATACATGTAAAACTTATCTTATTACTCAGTATCTTGTTTTGTTTGTTTTTGTTTGTTTTGGAGTTTAAAGGCCCGTCAACACTATTTAGGTCATTTCTGAGATGGTCAGTTTACCAAGGGCAGGCTTATACGTAAGCGGTTAACCAGTACAGTGCACATTCCTTCCCTAGAAACTGACAACTGCCCTTCTTGAATCAGCGGAAGGGAGAGAATGACCGTAGAAAAGATTTCATGATCAATCTCCACGAAAGAATGTTACCGACCCCGACAGGAATCGAACCCGCTTCCTCCTGATCACCAGTCAGACGCGCATCAGACTGAGCTACCGAGACAGGCACCCAGTTTCATGTATAAATGATTATACAGTCAAAATCGCCGAATCGGCCACCTTTATAAGAGCGCCTCCTGTGTAAAAGCGCCGGTATGAAACATTCCCGATGATTTTCACTATATAATTTAACTGCATAAAAGCGCCACCTCTTTACATGCGCCATCGGCCAGTAAATCAATTCCCAAAGCGTAATTGTTCTTCAAAAGACGGCCACCCCATACCTATTGAATTCGAAAATCCAATTATTTAGTCGGATAATTGCTTGGTGTTGACAATTGAATCCAATTATGTCAACAAAATGTGTGAAAGTTGGATACAGGTAGATATGCCTTCAGGGAAAACGGTCTGCAGTTAACTCACTCTCGCGAACTCGCGTTATTTCTCACATAGTCACGTGTGATTTGAAAGGAAATTTTACCTGTGTTTACTCATTCTCGCGAACTCACGTTATTTCTCGCATGGTCTCGGGCGATTTTACAAGAAAAGTTTAATTGACAGTTTTGTGAAAAGAGAGAAAAAAAAATCGGTATGTATTATAAATCTCTAATTCATACAGAATTGACCTTCTAATGGTGTTTTTGGTATAAAAGTTCCTTGATCGTAATAAGGCCGAAAGCCGAAGTTGTCGGACGGTCGGCGGGCCGAAAAAACGTTTCGATGGAAAACACATCGAACTGCCTTACTTCGTGTTGTTGGCTAGATCTTACATAAAATACATGATTTTTAACATTAATACTTGTTTCTATTGAGGATTACAGTCATGTAGGCTAATTCTGCGCATCTGCCAATTCGGCGCATTGGGATTATTTCAAAATTAAACGAACCTGATTAAATCTTTTTTTTTTTTTTTGACTGGTATCAAAACAAAGCTTCAAATATTATTTGGATGAGACTTGGGGGGGTAAACTGGGTGAAAGAAATGTATGTTTTGTTTTTACCTGAATCAGGCTTAATGAGCGCCACAGGCCCTTACTTAATTTTGATTTTTTTTTACAGACATCTTTTTTTTTTCAACCAACTGGACCATCACCATTTAATAAACCGATGACAAATCAAGTATAACAACACAACATCTTTCGTTGTCTAAAGTATTGTATCTTGACTGGATGTTATTGTTTGGGTGCGCGGGATTAGCAGACAAAAGTGATGGCGTCTTAACATGGGGGTGTGTTTAATTAAAGACAGACCACAACATAACTGCACCAGAGAAATTAAAGGTTGCTATTGTCTTTTAACAAGCTAAGGCAACTGTATAGCATA
The DNA here is from genome assembly GCA_963580285.1 of Lucinisca nassula. NCBI lineage: Eukaryota > Metazoa > Mollusca > Bivalvia > Lucinida > Lucinidae > Lucinisca > Lucinisca nassula. Next base: position 21,472,843 of record OY757024.1, read on the forward strand.
GTGCTGCAAAATAGGTTTTGGATCCCTGGAATGGATGAAACAAAAGCTCAAAGTCTTAAGTGCGCAGAATTAGCCTACAACACTGTACACTAATTTTTCATAGCTCATATTTGTGATTTCGAGAATCAAGTCTAGACGTTTCGCCCCCATGTTTTTCGGCCTTGATGTGATTTGCTATTTTCTCACCCAATTATTAGTTGAACAAAAGCCCCGAAATGGTAATAATAGTGCGGCGACATATTTCATTAAGAATTTCATTTCTGGCTGAACCTCCATAAGACAACCACCTGTGTATAACAGCCAATTCCTCCATTCCCAAAAGTGGCTCTCTTATACAGGTTTGACTGTATGTTTGAAAATGGGATGATTTTCAGTTTTAACCCATAAGATGCCAATCCCGACAATTGTCACCTGTTTTGTCTTCTGCCGGTTACTTAAAAAGACATTTTGCAAACAGTGTGGACCCAGATCAGACTGCTCCTCTGGGAGCAGTCTGATCTGGATCCACACTGTTTGCCTGTATGCAAAAATATTTTTAAAAAGTTTGCAAAAAATTCAGCAGACGACATAAGCAGACGACATTTTCAGATTTAGTTCATCTCGGCTTCTTAAGGGTTAACTTGAGTGAACTATATCCCCATCCAATATTTCCGACCATTGAATGGTTCAGTTTGTTTTCCAGTTCCCATCAGGCAGTAGAAGCAGGAAACAATACCAAGGCATTGACTTGTAGTCTATTTTGAATGCTATGTTCCACAGACACGTAGACAATGTCCCGAGTGATTCAGGTCACACAGAAAAACTTCCATAAAAATAGCCACAGCAGAAACAACTGCCAGATTAGACTGGACTGGATAACTATTAGATTGCTGTTTAAGGGGAATGGAAACACCTTCAGGGGAGGCAATCCCTGCAAAAGTATTTTTGTCTCCCATGTCAATAGGGGTCAACTCTTATAGGAAAGAATTTGCTCCCAAGGAGAGTTGACCCCTTTTTCCATGGGAAAGAGCTTATAGAATGCAAACAGGGAGTTCCGAAAGCTGTTTCCCTTTGAAAAATGGGGGACAAATCGCTAGGTGTCCCCATTCCCCTTAAAAAGCAGTTGGAACTATTTTTCCTGTGTACGGTATTTATCCTGAGTATCTGGACACCTCAACTCTTTACCATACTTATTCTAAAATTTGAATATGAATAGTTTAATAACCAGTGCTGTGTCTAACAGGAGCTGTCATCAGACTGCAAAGCTCACCTGGAAAAGTGTCTTTGTAGCCATGGACATATAGGTGGGGTTAATGCATAATACGTAGAAGTAAAACAAAGATCAGGAATTGATACAATTAACTTACTCCACCCATCAAAGACACCAAAGGGAAAGAAACAAAAACATGAAGCAACCAGACCATAATTGAAGCCTAAACAAAGGAAGGCCATAAGGACAGTTACTGTCCCACAAAATGGCCAAATGGCCATCCAAATAAGACAAAAGCGACACACACAGCAAGCAACAAACAACAACATAAACCAGAGGACCAATGGTCCTGAAGACGCTCACCTGACAGCAAGCATTGATTATTTTTAGCATTTGGCTGTATGACCAAGTGGTCCTTAATCACATTCCTGACTCTTGAAGATCAATTGGAAAATTTTGAGTTTGAATTTTCAGTTATATTTAGCCAAGATAAAGCCTTAGATGAGCTAAAAGGTCAGGAGAAAATATATGGTTAATGGGTGGAATGCTTAACCATTTCTAAAGGGGGTGAGGCCCTCAATTTAACCTACGGTGTCCAAAGATCTATGTAACTAAATGCCCCTTATCACAAGAAAATATATGGTTTATGGGAGAGGATCTGAACAGTTTCTGATATTTGATGCATTTTATGTAATGCAGGGGTGGGGCATGCCCCCAGGGTCTCAAGATGCAAGTCACTTAAAGCCCCTTATCATAAGCAATAAGAATATATATTGTTTATGGGTGGGGATCTGAACAGTTTTCAAGAAATTGGTCACTTTTTGAAACAAGAGGGCCATGATGGCCCTGGATCGCTCACCTGATCCATAGAGTAACAAGTGGGCCCCGGGGAGGGCCATTATTGACCCTAGGTTATAATGTGCATAATGTTGAGGGAGGTCTAAAAAGATGAAGCTTCATACCAAATACCAACAAAGGCAACTAGAGCTGTCAGTGAAACTGACTAGGGCCCCGGCAGCGCTATCAGAGGAGTAGGAAAATGTTGATGTTAAAAAAGACGTTTTTTTTTTTCTTTTCACCTCTAAGTATGACCTTGACCTTTGAGGTACGGACCTGGGTCTTGCCCGTGACACACTGTCACATTATGGTTAATATTTCTGCTAAGTAATATTTAAATCCATCCAGGTATAAGAAAGTTATAGATTGGACACAATGAAAAAGACGCTTTTTTGACCTTTTATCTCTAAGTATGACCTTGACCTTTGAGGTACGGCTGTGGGTCTTGCGTGTGACACTTCGTCACATTATGGTTAACATTTCTGCCAAGTAATATTTAAATCCATCCAGGAATAATAACAAAGTTATTAATTTGACACAGGAAAGACCCTTTTTTGACTTTTAACCTCTAAGTATGACCTTGACCTTTGAGGTACGGACCTGAGTCTTGCGCGCAACACTCCATCACATTATGGTTAACATTTCTGCCAAGTATTATTTAAATCCATCCAGGAATAAGAAAGTTATGGAGGATAAAAAAATTTGTGGACGGACAGACAGACAGACGGACAGACAGACAGACGGACAGACAGAATGATGCCAAGTAATATTTAAATCCATCCAGGAATAATAAAAAGTTATGGAGGATAAAAAAATTTGTGGACGGACAGACGGACGGACAGACAGACAGACAGACAGATGGACGGACAGAGTGATTACTATAGGGCACCCACACTTTCAGTGCGGGGCCCTAATAATTTGAACCATCTTGGCAAAGGTCCACTAAATGAAGCTTCATACCAAATATCAAAGACCTGGGCCTTGCTGTTTCAGAGAAGAAGATTTTCAAAGATTACCTCTATATAAGTCTATGTAAAACCAAAGGGCCCCGGGCGGGGGCATTTGTGGCCAGAGGGCCACAATCTTGGTAGCGGTCCACTCGATGAAGCTTCACACCAAATATCAAAGATCTGGGCCCTGCGGTTTCAGAGAAGAAGATTTTAAAAGATTTTCCCTGTATAAGCCTATGTAAAACCAAAGGCCTCCGGGGCGGGGGGCATTTTTGGCCCCAAGGCTATAATTTGAACAATCTTAGTAGAGGTCTTCCAGGTAAAGCTTCGTGCCAAATATTAAAGACCTGGGCCTTGTGGTTTCAGAGAAGAAGATTTTTTAATGATTTTCCCTATATAAGCCTATGTAAAACCAAAGGCCCCCGGGGCGGGGGCATTTTGGCTCCAAGGGCTATAATTTGAACAATCTTGGTAGAGGTCCACTAGATGAAGCTTCACACCAAATATCAAAGATCTGGACCTTGCAGTTTCAGAGAAGAAGATTTTTAAAGATTTTCCCTATATAAGCCTATGTAAAACCAAAGGCCCCCGAGGCGGGGGCATTTTGGCCCCCAGGGCTATAATTTGAACAATCTTGGTAGAGGTCCACTAGATGAAGTTTCACACCAAATATCAAAGATCTGGGCCTTGCGGTTTCAGAGAAGAAGATTTTTAAAGATTTTCCCTATATAAGCCTATGTAAAACCAAAGGCCCCCGGGGCGGGGGCATTTTGGTCCCCAGGGCTATAATTTGAACAATCTTGGTAGAGGTCCACTAGATAAAGCTTCATACCAAATATCGAAGACCTAGGCCTTGTGGTTATAGAGAAGAAGATTTTTTAAGTTTGCGGTGTAAAAAATCTATTTTTAGCTCCTGTGACCTAGATGTGCAATGGACCAGAACCATTTGAACAACTTTGAAAGGGGACCACCTAAGGATCATTCCTGTGAAGTTTGGTCAAAATCGGATCAGTGGTTTAGGAGGAGATGTCATTTTAAGAAAAAGTTTACGCACACACGCACATACGCACACACGCACGCACGACGGACGACGGACAAAAAGTGATCCCAAAAGCTCACCTCGTCACTACGTGACAGGTGAGCTAAAAACAAAACAAGAGGGCCATGATGGCCCTGGATCGCTCACCTGATCCATAGAGTAACAATTGGGCCCCAGGGAGGGCCATTATTGACCCCAGGGCTATAATATGCATAATGTTGAGGGAGGCCTAAAAAGGTGAAGCTTCATACCAAATATCAACAAAGGCTATAATTTGAACAATCTTGGCAAAGGTCCAATAGATGAAGCTACACACCAAATATCAAAGACCTGGGCCTTGCGGTTTCAGAGAAGAATTTTTTTTAAAGATATTCCCTACATAAGCCTGTAAAACCAAATGGCCCCGGGGCGGGGGGCATATTTGGCCTCAGGGCTCTAATTTAAACAATCTTGATAGAGATCCACTAGATGAAGCTTCACACCAAATATCAAAGACCTGGGCCTTGCTGTTTCAGAGAAGCAGATTTTCAAAGATTATCACTATATAAGGCTATGTAAAACCAAAAGGCCCCGGGGCGGGGACATTTGTGGCTCCGAGGGCTATAATGTGAACAATCTTGGTAGAGGTCCACTAGATGACGCTTCATACCAAATATCAAAGACCTACATAAGCCTATGTAAAACCAAAGGGCCCCGGGGCGGGGACATTTTTGGCCCCAGCACTATAATTTGAACAAACTTGGTAGGGGTCCACTAGATGAAGCTTCATACCAAATAGCAAAGACCTGGGCCTTGCAGTTTCAGAGAAGAAGATTTTTAAAGATTTTCCGTATATAAGCCCATGTAAATCCAAAGGGCCCAAGGAAGGGGGCATTTTTGGGCCCAGCACTATAATCTGAACAATCTTGGTAGGGGTCCACTAGATGAAGCTTCATATCAAATATCAAAGACCTGGGCCTTGCAGTTTCAGAGAAGAAGATTTTTACAGATTTTCCCAATATAAGCCCATGTAAAACCAAAGGGCCCCGGGGCGGGGGCATTTTTGGCCTCAGCAGTATAATTTGAACAATCTTGGTAGGGGTCCACTAGATGAAGCTTCATATCAAATATCAAAGACCTGGGCCTTGCGGTTTCAGAAGAGAAGATTTTTACAGATTTTCCCTATATAAGCCCATGTAAAACCAAAGGGCCCCGGGGCGGGGGCATTTTTGGCCCCAGCACTATAATTTGAACAATCTTGGTAGGGGTCCACTAGATGAAGCTTCAAACCAAATATCAAAGACCTGGGCCTTGCGGTTTCAGAGAAGAAGATTTTTTAAGTTTTTGGTGAAAAAAATCTATTTTTAGCTCCTGTGACCTATATGTGCAACGGACCGGAACCATTTGAACAACTTTGAAAGGGGACCACCTAAGGATCTTTCCTGTGAAGTTTGGTCAAAATCCGATCAGTGGTTTAGGAGGAGATGTCATTTGAAGAAATTGTTTACGCACGGATGACAGACAAAAAGTGATCCTAATATAAAACACAAGAGGGCCATGATGGCCCTGGATCGCTCACCTGGTCCATAGAGAAACAAGTGGGCCCCGGGGAGGGCCATTATTGACCCCAGGGCTATAATGTGCATACTGTCGAGGGAGGTCTAAAACAGTGAAGCTTCATACCAAATACCAACAAAGGCTATAATTTGAAAAATCTTGTCAAAGGTCCACTAGATGAAGCTATACACCAAATATCAAAGACCTGGGCCTTGCGGTTTCAGAGAAGAATTTATTTTTAAAGATATTTCCTACATAAGCCTATGTAAAAACAAAGGACTCCAGGGCGGGGGCATTTGTGGCACGAGGGCTATAATGTGGACAATCTTGGTAGACGTCCACTAGATAAAGCTCCATACCAAATATCAAAGACATGGGCCTTGCAGTTTCAGAGAAGATTTTTAAAGATTTCCCTATAAAAGTCTATGTAAAACCAAAGGGTCTCAGGGCTGGGGCATTTTTGGCCCACGGGCTATAATTTGAACAATCTTGATAGAGGTCCACTAGATTAAATTTCACACCAAATATCAAAGACCTAGGCCTTGTGGTTTCATAGAAGAAGATTTTAAAGATTTTCCCTATATACCGTAAGTCTATGTAAAACCAAAGGGCCCCGAGGCAGGGGCATTTTTGGTCTCAGGGCTATAATTTGAACAATCTTGGTAGAGGTCCACTAGATGAAGCTTCATACCAAATATCAAAGACCTACGCCTTGTGGTTTCAGAGAAGATTTTTCAAGATTTTCCCTATATAAGTCTATGTAAAACCAAAGGGCCCCCGAGCGGGGGTAGGGGTCCACTAGATGAAGCTTCATACCAAATAGCAAAGACCTGGGCCTTGCAGTTTCAGAGAAGAAGATTTTTAAAGATTTTTCTTATATAAGCCCATGTAAAACCAAAGGGCCCTGGGGCGGGGGCATTTTTGGCCCAAGCACTATAATTTGAACAATCTTGGTAGGGGTCCACTAGATGAAGCTTCATACCAAATAGCAAAGACCTGGGCCTTGCAGTTTCAGAGAAGAAGATTTTTAAAGATTTTCCCTATATAAGCCCATGTAAAACCAAAGGGCCCCAGGGTGGGGGCATTTTTGGCCCCAGCACTATAATTTGAACAATCTTGGTAGGGGTCCACTAGATGAAGCTGCATACCAAATGTCAAAGACCTGGGCCTTGTGGTTTCAGAGAAGAAGATTTTTTAAGTTTTCGGTGAAAAAAAATCTAATTTTGGCTCCTGTGACCTAGATGTGCGATGGACCGGAACCATCTGAACAACTTTGAAAGGGGACCACCTAAGGATCATTCCTGTGAAGTTTGGTCAAAATCTGATCAGTGGTTTAGGAGGAGATGTCGTTTGAAGAAATTGTTTACGCACGGATGACAGACAAAAAGTGATCCTAATATAAAACACAAGAGGACCATGATGGCCCTGGATCGCTCACCTGATCCATAGAGTAACAAGTGGGCCCCGGGGAGGGCCATTATTGACCCCAGGGTTACAATGTGCATAATGTTGAGGGAGGTCTAAAAAGGTGAAGTTTCATACCAAATATCAACAAAGGCTATAATTTGAACAATCTTGGCAAAGGTCCACTAGATGAAGCTACACAACAAATATCAAAGACCTGGGCCTTGCGGTTTCAGAGAAGAAGATTTTTTTTAAAGATATTCCCTACATAAGCCTATGCAAAACCAAATGGCCCCGGGGCTATATAAATCTATGTAAAACCAAAGGGCCCCGGGGAGGGGGCATTTGTGGCCCCAAGGCTATAATTTGAACAATCTTGGTGTAGGTCCACTAGATAAAGCTCCACACTAAATATCAAAGGCCTTGGCCTTGCAGTTTCAGAGAAGATTTTTAAAGATTTCCCTATATAAGTCTATCTAAAAACCAAAGGGCCCTGGAGTGGTGACATTTTTGGTATCAGAGCTATAATTTGAATAATCTTGATAGAGGTCCACTAGATGCAGCTTCATACCAAATATCAAAGACCCAGGCCTTGTGGTTTCTAAGAAGAAGATTTTTAAAGATTTTCCCTATATTAGTCTATGTAAAACCATAGGGCCCCAGAGCGGGGGCATTTTTGGCCCGAGGGCTATAATTTGAACAATCTTGGTAGAGGTCCATTAGATGAAGCTCCATACCAAATATCAAAGTCCTGGGCCTTGTGGTTTCAGAGAAGAAGATTTTTAAAGATTATCCCTATATAAGCCTATGTAAAACCAAAGGGCCCCAGGGCAGGGCCACTTTTGGCCCCAGCACTATAATATGAATCATCTTGGTAGGGGTCCTTTAGAAGAAGCTTCATACCAAATATAAAAGACCTAGGCCATGCGGTTTCAGAGAAGAAGATTTTTAAAGATTTTCCCTATATAAGTCTTTGTAAAACCAAAGGGCCCCAGAGCGGGGGCATTTTTGGCCCCAGGGCAACAAATTTGAACAATCTTGGTAGAGGTCCACTAGATGAAGCTTCATACCAAACATCAAAGTCCTGGGCCTTGCGGTTTCAGAGAAGAAGATTTTTAAAGATTTTCCCTATATAAGGCTTTGTAAAACCAAAGGGCCCGGAGGCGGGGGCATTTTTTGCCCCAGCACTTTAATTTGAACAATCGTGGTAGGGGTCCACTAGATGAAGCTTCATACCAAATATCAAAGTCCTGGGCCTTGCGGTTTCAGAGAAGAAAATTTTTCACAATTTTCCTTATATAAGCCTATGTAAAACCAAAGGGCCCAGTAGCGGGGACATTTTTGGCCTCAGCACTATAATTTGAATAATCTTTTTAGGGGTCCTTTAGATGAAGCTTCATACCAAATATAAAAGACCTAGGCCTTGTGGTTTCAGAGAAAAAGATTTTTGAAGATTTTCCCTATATAAGCCTATGTAAAACCAAAGGGCCCCGGGGCGGGGGCATTTTTGGCCCCAGCACTATAATTTGAACAATCTTGGTAGGGGTCCATTAGATGAAGCTTCATTCTAAATATCAAAGTCCTGGGCCTTGCGGTTTCAGAGAAGAAGATTTTTAGAGATTTTCCCTATATAAGCCCATGTAAAACCAAAGGGCCAAGGGATGGGGGCATTTTTGGCTCCAGCACTATAATTTGAACAATCTTGGTAGGGGTCCACTAGATGAAGCTTCATACCAAATATCAAAGACCTGGGCCTTTCGGTTTCAGAGAAGAAGATTTTTAAAGGTTTTCTCTATATAAGCTTATGTAAAACCAAAGGGCCCTGGGGCGGGGGCATTTTTTGTCCCAGCACTATAATTTGAACAATCTGGGTAGGGGTCCACTAGATGAAGCTTCATACCAAATATCAAAGACCTGGGCCTTGTGGTTTCAGAGAAGAAGATTTTTGATGATTTTCCCTATATAAGCCTATGTAAAACAAAAGGCCCCCGGGGCGGGGGTATTTTTGGCCCCAGCACTATAATTTGAACAATCTTGGTAGGGGTCCACTAGATGAAGCTTCATACCAAATATCAAAGACCTGGGCCTTGTGGTTTCAGAGAAGAAGATTTTTGAAGATTTTCCCTATATAAGCCTATGTAAAACCAAAGGCCCCTGGGGCGGGGGCATTTTTGGCCCCAGCACTATAATTTGAACAATCTTGGTAGGGGTCCACTAGATGAAGCTTCATACCAAATATCAAAGACCTGGGCCTTGTGGTTTCAGAGAAGAAGATTTTTGAAGATTTTCCCTATATAAGCCTATGTAAAACCAAAGGCCCCCGGGGCGGGGGCATTTTTGGCCCCAGCACTATAATTTGAACAATCTTGGTAGGGGTCCACTAGATGAAGCTTCATACCAAATATCAAAGACCTTGGCCTTGTGGTTTCAGAGAAGAAGATTTTTTAAGTTTTTGGTGAAAAAAATCTATTTTTGGCTCCTGTGACCTAGATGTGCAACGGACCGGAACCATTTGAACAACTTTGAAAGGGGACCACCTAAGGATCATTCCTGTGAAGTTTGGTCAAAATCCGATCAGCGGTTTAGGAGGAGATGTCGTTTAAAGAAATTGTTTACGCACGGACGCACGCACGGACGCACGGACGCACGCACGACGGACAAAAAGTGATCCCAAAAGCTCACCTCGTCACTACGTGACGGTGAGCTAAAAAGGGGGAGGGTTACTTGAGGTGTTACTTCCAATTCTAAAGGGGGTGGCGGCAGGTCGAAGACTCGTACAATAAAATTCTGTATTTTACAAAACACTGTAGAATAAGCTATTAATATTTAACCAAATCGATGAAATACATGTAATTGTTAAAAGGGTAATGTTATTTCTTTTAAAAAGTTGCTTACTGTAAACCCCAGTACACCTGAATGTAAAGGTTGATAGAAGTCAATACATGTTTTGGTGGGTATAAAATAAAATAAACACAAGGAGTAAATGTTTCATTATTTTACTTTATAATTAGTACATAATTTGTACATAGATGAAATAAAATTTTGCAGTACAGTACTGTTTGAAACCAGCCTTTCACTAGGGCACTCTTAACTAGAAATGTGTCCAGACGACACAGATGCCCCCGCCAAGGGCCCCGCCTCACCCCGAAAATCCATGTTGCAACAAAATTTTCTAAGTGTGTGACCTTGTCATCAGGAACATTTGTGAGAAGTTATATTGAAATTGGTGAAAAAATGTAAGCGCTAGAGCAATGACAAAGTTTTTCTAAAAATAGCCACAGTGACCTTGACCTTGAAAGTCGAACTTGCTCGAGGTATTGTCATAAGGAACATTTGTGTGAAGTTTTATTGAAATCAGTGAAGAAATGTAGTCGCTAGAGCGATGACAAAAGTTTTCTAAAAATGGACACAGTGACCTTGACCTTGAAAGTCGAAATTGCTCGAGATATTGTCATAAGGAACATTTGTGTGAAGTTATATTGAAATCGGTGAAGAAATGTAAGTGCTAGAGCGATGACAAAGTTTTTCTAAAAATAGCCACAGTGACCTTGACCTTGAAAGTGGAACTTGCTAGAGATATTGTCATAAGGAACATTTGTGTGAAGTAATATTGAAATTGGTGAAAAAATGTAAGCGCTAGAGCAATGACAAAGTTTTTCTAAAAATAGCCACAGTGACCTTGACCTTGAAAGTCAAACTCATTCGAGGTATTGTCATAAGGAACATTTGTGTGAAGTTATTTTGAAACCAGTGAAGAAATGCAGGCGCTAGAGCTATGACAAAGTTTTTCTAAAAATAGCCACAGTGACCTTGACCTTGAAAGTCGAAATGGCTCGAGATATTGTCATAAGGAACATTTGTGTGAAGTTATATTGAAATCGGTGAAGAAATGTAAGCGCTAGAGCGATGACAAAGTTTTTCTAAAAATAGCCACAGTGACCTTGACCTTGAGGTCATGACCTTGAAAGTCAAACTCGCTTGAGATATTGTCATAAGGAACATTTGTGTGAAGTTACACCTGTGGACACAAAAGCGTTCAAACTTTGATGAGCTTCACTTCATTTTGACTTGAAACATCAATCAATATATCCTAACATCCTATGGACAGAAATAAATTCAAAACACAAGGTGGTGTACATTTCATTGCTGACTCCTGCACTGTCCAATCAAAATACATCTCAAATGTCAATCAGAAAGTGTTTGCCAAAAGGAGACCAATCAATTGCTTGATTTAGTTTTAGAATTATTTGATGAATGACATTTGCATGTCAAACTAACTTGATGCAAAGAGATTCATTGAAAGTTATTTCACTGGAGATTGAACGCTTTTGTGTCCACAGGTGTATATTGAAATCAGTGAAGAAATATAGACGCTAGAGCTATGTTGTGCGAGGGGATAATTAAAAATTTTTAAGTCTGTGACCTTGACCTTGAGCTCATGGGCATGGGTGGGGGTATAGGTGAATAAAATGGACAGGTATCTAACATCATACCAAATATCAACTCAATCCATCGCACAATTTGGAAAATATCAACTCTTAAAATATCTAATTAAAAATTTCTAAGTGTGTGACCTTGACCTTGAAGCCATAGGCATGAGTGGGGGTATTGCCAAATAAACATTTGGACCTGTATCTATCATCATAGCATACATAAGCCAAATCCATGATATAGTTTGGAAAACTGGAGCTCTTTAAAATCTTTCACATTAAAATTGTCTAAGCCTGTGACCTTGACCTTGAGGTCATAGGCATGGGTGGGGGTATTGCTGAATAAAACTTTGTACCTATATCTATCATCATATGAACCAAAGCCATCAGAAAAAGTTCAGGTTCTACCAGGTACAAATACCTTAACTGGAGTCTTTAACATGGAAAATTTCTAAGTCCATGACCTTGACCTTGAGGCCATGGGCATGGGTGGGGGTATCGCTGAATAAAACTTTGGACCTATATCTATAATCATACCAAATATGAACTAATTCCATCAAATGGTTTGGAAAATATGAGTTCTAAAATGTTCAAGTCTACCTGTTACAAAAACCTTAACCTGTGTCTTTAACATTGAAAATTTCTAAGTCTGTGACCTTGACCTTGAGGTCACAGGCATGGGTGGGGGTATTGCTTAATAAAACTTTGGACCTATATCTATCATCATACCAAAGATGAACCAGTTCCATCAAAAGGTTAGGAAAATATGAGTTCTAAAAGTTCAGGCTCTACCTGTTACAAAAACTTTAACCTGAGGTTACAGGATCACGTACGTACGTACGTACGTACGTACGTACACACACACGTACAGACGGACGTACACATGTACGCACGTACGCACGTACGGAAAACCCAAAAACTATATGCCCCCGGCATCATATGATGCGGGGGCATAAAAAGTGAATGGACGTATGTTGGTCCTAGTTGGTTCCCTTTTCTGTCGGTTGTGCAATATTCAACGAAATTTTGAGTATTTGTTTGTTTGCTGACTATATAATAGGAAATCTGTGCTTTGGAAGCTTGGGTAGTTTTTTATTTTTTATTCCCAAGTACATTAAAAAGCATACACCTGTGGACATAAATCTATGGAAATTGTGACATTTATTGTATTACTGTTAAACCATTCATCAATCAATATTCTTTGACATAGTTTAGATTTTTTTGTAATCCAGTCTACTTGCTCTATAAATAGATCAATAAATACATACTCTCTGTGAGATGACTGGTTAAACAATGAAAGGATAAACATCAGGATTTCCATAGATTAGTGTGCACAGGTGTAACATATGCAAACAATAACAGGCTCAATTATTAAAGCGTTTTACATTCTTTACCATAATAGCTATATTGCCAATTTTCATGCACAATGTTAAAATTTGCATACCGGTAAACTCATGTTCAGATTGAGTAATGAACGATTATTAACAGAGAAACCAACAGAGAAAAAATAAACTTCACTTAAAAAAATGCTTTTGAGGAGACGAGCATTTTGATACAAAATTTATCAAAATCGATTGAATGGTTTAGAAGTTATGACCTTTTGAATATTTCATAAATTCTGATAATGTGAGTCAAGAACGAGGCTGTGAGTCAATGACATCATAAATTCACAGTTGGAAAAAGTTTAATTACAGCCATTCTGGTGAAATAACATCAATTAAAGTGAATGACCACCATTTTTTTTTTCTCAGATCCATTTTACAGTAATCCCATTGAAAAATCATAAAAGCCATATGATTTTCTGAACTGATGCTCTAATTACCTGTAATGCCTCATTAAACACTGTTACATGTGTGTCAGACATATTTATAGAATTTATTGCCATGAATGACCTCACTGCAACCCTAAGTTCCAGTTCTGATGGCTGCCAGATGTTTTTATTTTAGCAGCAGAGGATTTTAGAGGAGTACTGAAATAAAAATGCCTTCTTGTAAGGCCAAATACTGCACTGTGATAAGAGGACACCCATCATTCAAAAATAAATTGTGGGTACTCATAAGAACCACAACTAAAATAGATTGTGGGTACTCATTAGAATCGCATCCGTAAGACAGTTTTTACGTGTATCTACAATCTATATCTATAAAAATATTTCTTTTTACTATTTAAAATGTATTTGTTTAGGCCTTTTTCTCTTATTCAGCAGGTAAACATGCCTATATGATTTGAACCCCCATCAAACCCCACTTTTATATAGTAAAACTGAGGTTTGCATGGCTAATTAATATTTTTCTTATTTCTGCTCTAAAACATAGATTGTGGGTACTCGATAGAACCACCCTGTCGAGCACAATCTATATATTAAAGTTAAGAAAAATGTACCGAAACAAATTTATAGATGAAAAATAACATTAGAATATGGGCTAATAATTGTCCTGAAGATCTGAAACTGGTTGGCAATAATAAAACTACTAATAAACAGTCCATGTGCTAATGCTATGTACTTTTTTCATAATGCCTGTATGATTTGAACCCCGCCATCAAACCCCACTTTGCACGGCTAATTTATATGTTTTTCTTATTTCTGCTCAAAACATAGATTGTGGGTACTCTATAGAACTACCCTGTCAGGGCGGATCTATTGAGTCAGCACAGTCTATATTGTGTGAAGAAGTAAGTAAAATATCTTTTTTTATCTGGAATTGTTCTTTTTTAGACTACAAAATTTTTGATGCATTTGAATAGGCATGTTTTCATAATGTGTACAACAGATTGACTGGCTTGATTAATTTTAACTCCTCTTCTGTGAACTCGGCTCATATTGATACCCCTGAGCACCAAACTTGGGTAAACTGTCTTCAAAGTCTGTATTTTCATCCAAAGACATAATGAAGCATATATTTTAGATCCTGAACTGACAGCCTGTAGAAGAATTTTTGAGAATCCACTGCTAATAACTGAGTCTAATTACTTCCAAATTGATAGCTACATATAGAGACTCAGAGCTTGTTTAGGCGCATTGAGGTAAAGATTTTAGCAAACAGGTATAAAGCTGGGAACCATTTGGAATACATTGGGGAAAATATGGCAGCTGTCAGAAGGCTTCACTATGATCATTAAATGTGGATTTAATTACTTAAGCAGATTATGAATGGTAATAAAAGCCAGAGATAAAACATTTCAGTACCTTTTTCTTGCAAATGGACCAATTATGTTTTTAAGGTGGTCAATCACTTTAATTGTCAGCATGCATTCCATATATGCATTGCAACGAAAATTTACTGTTTTAAGCGCAGAATAAGAAAAGTATATCTTGATATACGTTAACAGTTGCAGTCAACATGTTCAGGTCATTTCAGAGACCAATTTGTGGGACTTTTATCCAACATGAGGATGACATAATATCGCGTCACAACATCCATAGACACCACTAATGAAATTACAAGAGTCTATGGCCGGTTTGACTTGCATCACTTTAGCTGGGCAGGTGACTTTTCATTTTTGAGATTAACCAACATAAAGTGACCACTCTGTTTCTGTCGGTGCAGAAGCATTTTGCTGTCACAGCTACTTCTTAAAAGTGGGGGTGCATTTTATTTATTTTGGACATCTGACTAGATTAACAAGAATGCTGTCTGAGGGACAGCCATAATCCCCCGCCGCAAGGAACAATAATATATATGGTTTAGTGGTGTTATTTTGAAGGGTTTGCAAAAGATGAGACATTTTGACTATTTCCCATACAAAAGCCCATGTGACCAAACTTGACCTTGCAGTAAAGTAGGTCGAGGTCATCCTACGGTCACCATTTTTTGCAATTTATGATGGGCCCACATCCCTGATGCCACATACCAAGTTTCATGAAATTCGGCCAAGTGGTTCTGAAGAAGAAACTTTTGAAGAGGTTTAGACTTCTTCAACGGGGGGGGGGGGTCATGCCCCTCCTCCCCCGGGGCCCCGAGGTTCCACAGGTCCATGTCACTGAATGCGCTTTATCATAAGGAACAATAATATATATGGTTTATGGGTGGGGATCTAAACCGTTTCCAAGATATTAAGCATTTTTTGCAATAAAGGGGGTGGGGCATGCCACCCCGGGGACCCTCCGATACCCTGATGTCCAAAGGTCTGTGTCACTGAATGCGCCTTATCATAAGGAACAAGAATATATATGGTTTATGGGTGGGGATCTTAACCGTTTCCGAGATATTAAGCATTTTGTGCAAAGAAGGGGGTGGGGCATGCCCCCCCCGGGGGGCCCCAGGGTCCCAAAATCCATGTCACTTAATGCGCCTCATCATAAGGAATAAGAATATATATGGTTTAGTGGCATTATTTGTAACAGTTTGCAAGATATCAGACATTTCTACTTTTTCCCATACAAATGCCCATGTTACCAAATTTAACCTTGGCGTAAAATAGGTCAAGGTCATCCCAGGGACACCATTTATGCAATTTATGATGGGCCCATGTCCCAGGTGCTACATGCCAAGTTTCATGCAAATCGGCCCAGTGGTTCCGGAGGAGAAGATTTTCGAAGGGTTTTTACCATATATGGGCATGGCGGCCATCTTGGTCATGTGACCTAGACCAAAAATGCAAACTTTCGTTCCCCCACCCCATGGAGCCTCCACATGAAATTTGACTACAATCGGCCCAGCGGTTCCGGAGGAGAAGACGTTTGAAAATGTGAACACACACACACACAGAATTTTTGCCTGGCCATACTATCAGCTCACCAATGAGCCTTCGGCTCAGGTGAGCTAACAAACCGCCACAGAAGAACTGCCCCGGAACGGTCAGTAATATAATGTTATTAATCAAGTAATTTCGTATTGGCCCAGGTACAGGTCCGAGGTCTGCTGCATTGGCCGGAGGCTGAAGGCCGAGGGCTAATGCAGCTGACCGAGGACCTGTAACTGGGTCAATGCAAAATTACTTGATCAATGACAATTTTATTAATTGACACAATTAAAAAATCATGATTATTGATGTTTTGGCCTCACTTGACCTCAGTTAATATTGGTTGACCTGGTGTTAATACGGTTGACCTCCGATCAATACAGGATAGTCAATTAATAATGCATAATAAACCTTGGATCTATATCTATTATCATACCCAATATAAACAAGATCCATCCTATGGTTTGGATCGGCCCCGATAGCTCAGTTGGTAGAGTGTCCGCTCCGGGGAACGGGAGGTCACGGGTTCGATCCTGGGCCGCGACATACCAAACTCGTTAAAAATGGTACTAGCTGCTCCTCGCTTGTCACTCAGATTTACGGGGTAGAGCTAGGACTGGTCGACCCAGTGTCAGGATAATGTGACTGGGTGTGGTATTATGTAATGTTTCTGGGACATGATACTTCAGTGAGGCAGCACTATAAAAGTGAGCATTGAGCTGCCTGTCGCAACCAGACACCATCGTGATATGACTGAAAAATTGTTGAAAGCGACGTTCAACCCGAATTCACACACACACATCTTATGGTTTGGAAAATCGGAGCTCTAAAAATAACTTAAATGAAAAATTTCTAAGTGCCTGACAGGTATTGCTGAATAAAACTTTAGACCTACATCTATCCTCATACCAAATATGAACCAAATCCATTGTATGGTTTGGAAAATATTAGCACTTAAAAAACTCAAGTGTAGATGTGGGTCCCGACTCCAACTCGGACACCAATGCCAAGACCAGCTCTTCCTGGGCCTAAAAATAGGTGTGTGAGTCTAAAAAAGTATAAACACAGATGAAAAGCCACATTCTGCAGTTTCTCATCTAGGTGAGCACTGTTTGCTCAAGCCTGTCTATGTGTGTTTGAGTTTTACGTCCCACCAACAGCTTAGATCATACGGGGATGGGACCTTGGTTTAAAGACTCATCCAAAATGTCTGGAGAAGCCTGGGATCGAACCCACGACATTGGCAATTAGCATAGCAACTACACCACATGGGGCTTCTTGCTCAGGCCTGTCTATCCGAAAACATGAGCCGGGGCACAGCATTTCCTACAATGTACATGTGCACGCAGCGAAGACTCATATCAGCCTGTCCATCCATATAGTCTGGCCAGAGACTTCTCTTGCTGTATGAAGGAGCATGGGGCCCTAAGCTATCCCTAGAGTGCACAATGAAGACTCTGATCAGACTGCGCAGATGCGCAGGCTGATCTGAGTCTTCATTGGGCGCTCTTGTCTTATTGCAGGTTTTGTTGTGCACTGGCTCATATGGTAAATATGGTAATATTGTAAGGACTATCATACTGTTAGGGATGTCATATTGCATACTCACCAAAATGTTTAAGTCTATGATATCTGTAAGATATAACCCAAGTAAGGGCTGTCATTATCACAACAGCCCCTATCTGCAAAAAGGGCCCAAAGAACTGAAAAGAAAAACACATTAATTTTTGTTAATTTTTCTAAATACAATGGACCTTTGATGGCTTGAACACCAATCACTATGTTACCACGGCTGTTTCAAAACTCATTCTTGAGTGCCTAGAAATATACACCACAGTTTCTTTACAACACTATTAACCCATTTTGTACTGGAAACCCCTAAATGGGGACCCTGGCAGACAGTGCAGGCTCAGATCAGACGCCAAAGAATGCGGCATCTGATCAGGGCCTACAATTTGCAGAAAGTCCAGCTATTTTCTGAATAAATTTTAAGGACAGAACAACCTGTCACCCCTAAATTCTGAAATGGACTCCTGCCATATATAAGGAGGACGATTCCATTTGGTACCAAAAGGGTTAATGGGATCTAAAGCAGAGACCGTGTAAGTTAAACAACCGTGTTATATCCAAACAAAAATGTATAGATTATATAGAAAAATGACCATTTATGGTCATTTTTCTATATAAAATATACGTTTTGGGGATCCATCTTGAAACCGTGTTATATCCAAAACCGTGTTATAATGAACCATGTTATAACGAGGATGTGGTGTATTTGGGATAGTTTATGGAGAATCTCTTTATTTTATCTTGACATTACCATAATACATCCCAGTGGTGAGACGCCAAGTTCTGCAACAGAAGGTCAGGTGGTTTTTCTCCGGGTCCTCCGGTTTTCGCCCACCTCTGATTAACGATCGGCTCGATATGAGTGAAATAATCTTGAAAGGGCCGTAAAACCCAAACCAAAAAAAAAAATACATCCCAGTCATATAGTGTAGAGCTGGGGCGATACCATCGATGCATCGGTGCATCGTGATATTTTTGCTTGCGATACTGTATCGCGATACTTATTCCGTGGATCGATACTTGACGATACTTTTATGTTAAAAGTCAACAAACGTCTGAATCATAAGCGATGCATTTTTTCTGCGCCGCTTATACCAATGCAAACGGTCTTATTACCTGCCGGCCGCTTATACCAATGCAAACGGTCTTTATACCTGCCGGGACTCGGAGACTACCGGAACACAGTAAACGCAGGTAATGCCAATATGGTCAGGTTTGAACCCATATCCTATATGACCATTTTTATCATGTAAATAGTTGTATTTCAGCCCTGTCAAATCTATTAGAAATTATAACTTCCAAAATAGTTTGTTTGAGTTTGGGACGTTGGGGGCGTTTCTGCATTTCAGCAAACTCCCCAGCAGTGGTGACCCCTCAGTCTTTGTCGGACCTTCAGAATACATTGCGGCAGTGGTGTATTCCGAAGGTCAATCAAGACCGAGGAGTCACAACTGCTGGGGAGTTTGCCGTTGCAGCGATTCGATGGACCTATGAAATTTCGGTGATCCGCGTTACCTTTTTTTTATTGATATAAACTCTAGTCGAGTTTGTCATATGCAATTTTATGCATATGAGTGTTCTTTTTTTTATTTGCTTTTGCATATAAGAATATGCTTAATAAAACAAAAAACACATTGTTATTGAAGAGGCAAGTTTTATTTTCATTCCTGGGAATATATATTACAACAAAATTTTATATTTTCTTTTTGAAAACATAGCAAATCTGTAAATGTCAAGTATCGCGATACTGTATCGTATCGCCAGTTTGGTATCGCGATAGTATCGCGATACGTTTTTTCTGGCAATACCCAGCTCTAATATAGTGCATTCCTTTCTGCCTCCAAAATTGTTACTTTTCTCGTGAAAATTTCTGATATTTTTTTTATTTATACAGTTGACTCTCGTTATCTTGACCCCGCTTATCTCGACCCTATCGCTTATGTCGAACTGATTTCTAAGTCCCGTACATTTCCCCTACATATTTATTGTAATTCAACTTCGCATGTGTCGAACTACTTTTAAGTCGACACTTCGGCTATCTCGCCCATCATTTTCAGTCCCTGAATGTATTTTTCACTGTTTTTACTACTGCGTATCTCGAACCGGGATTCATGACGTAAGGAAAAAAAAAAACATGCGTCCGGTCCTTCAATTTTGTAATAGGCCTTTAGAAAACAATTCATCAATACTCACAATGTTGTTAATTATCCAATTTGTCCAGGTGCGTTTGCAATTAAAATTACCACACACAATACCTTTTCGGCTACTAAGAAAATCATGTGCATGTAATAAAGACTGTCACACGGTGCTCAACCTTTAAGCTTACACCGTCTCGTGTCAATGATTTGCAAGATTTCCGTGATAAAAGGCGACTTTGATTTGTATTCATGTATGATTAGTTACGACAAGGTTCTTTAATTGGTTGTTTGGACGTACTCATCATTAGTGTCAAAATTGAGTACTGTCCCAGGACCTAAACTGTTTGCCATAGTGACGGTTAATGAGTTAGAGGGGAGATGAGTCAAACTACTGTTTAACTTATAACATGTACTGCTCTCCGAAGTAATATAAGCATTGCATTCACACGCGGGAACCAGTCTGTTTAGTATCTAACTATATTTAGCGTATTTGGAAACCCAGATTTGTAGGAATTTATAAGACAACAAAATACTTGAGAAATCTATCAGTTTTATTTATTTATTAATTTGTTCATAAACGCTATACTCTGACAAGCTCCAGTACCTTCATAAACAAGTTTTAAAAACTCAGTAAACCGTTCATGTAAGAATTACCAAGAATACCAAGCATATCTCGGCAAACAATGTGTTCTGACATACATGTGACGTCACACTTTGGTTATCTCGTACTACGGATAACTCGAACTTTTTTATCTGGTCCCGTGAGGTTCGAGATAACGAGAGTCGACTGTACTCCAAACATCAGGTTGTGGGTGCTCGTTAGAACTGCCTCAATGAGCAGCCCCCACCCATCAGGGCTTGAAGAAATAAATGGGGTGCAATATGCTTCCACACAGAGCTGAAAACGACACGCACAGGAGAACGGGTAAACCGCTTGGAGGATCTAAGCCTGCCCAGACAAAGCGGTGGGAGTCGGTGTATCCATGCTTAAAAACCCTTTTGGTTTCATTGGGCGACAGGGCTTGAGATGTCATTCCATCTCAATGTCGGGTAAAAGTCCCATAAAATTGGAAGCAACGTCTCCAAAATGACCTATACTGTGTTGGCGGGGACATTTAACCTCAAATCAAACAAAAAACTGCCTCATTGAGGCAGTTCTAACGAGTACCCACAACCAATGTCTTGGAGCAGAAATAAGGAAAGTGATGTATACCCTTCTGAACCCAAGTTTTCTCTATATAAAGTGGGGTTTAACCCTTCTCTTGCTGACTATTCAGATTAGCCACACCAATTTCTGACTTTGAACCAATCAGATTACTTGATGAAATTTATTCCTACAAATTCATAAATTGTATGTCAAACAGTGTAGATCCTGATCAGATGGCTTCTTCAGAAGCTTACTGTTTCCAAAGATAGGGGATGTAGTTAACAGCATGATAAGAGTTAAAGGAGTGCTCATTTCGCAGACTTAATAACATAATGAAAATGCATGTTGTGTGTACTCAATGAGGTGATTCTAATGAGTACCATTAAAGAGAACATTAAAATGATATCCTTATCCCATTTAGTACCAGAAACCTAAAAACTGGTACCCTGGCAAACACTGCAGGCCCAGATAAGACGCCGCAGAACACGGCGTCTTATCAGGGCCTACACTGTTTGCAAAAAGATCAGGTGTTTTCCGAATAAAATTTGAAGAAAACACAACCTGACACCCCTAAATTTTGAAATTGACTCATGCTATATATAATGAGGAAGATTCCATTTGGTACAAAAAGGGTTAAGGGCCACTTTTGGGTCCCCCAAAATGATTCCCCATGTAAATGGACCTGTATTAAGCAAGCACCTGTCTAACGTGACCAACAGCCGGCAAAATATATCCGAAATATAATAAAATCCTTGTTTGAGTTGCCATTATTACAAATCACTCTTGCTATACGCTCATGATTTCATCTACTTTACAACTGACCTTCAAACTGTGATTTATTACTCAACAATTTGCTGTTAGAGCTGATCACTATCTGGGCTAATTCGGCAGACGACAAATTGTTGATATTTTTCCTATTTTTCCCAGAAAATAGGACTTGACATCACATACAAATTGTCTCCTATGGAGACAATTTGCATCAGATGTCAAATCCTGTTTTCTGGGAAAATTAGAAAAATATTTAAAAATGTCGTCTGCAGGAAAAAAATATACCCAGCATAAGGAGCGTTCAATAAAATTCAGAAATGAAGGCTTACCAAAAGAGACAAATACAGCAGAGTCCATTCTGCCTGCCAGAATTTGTCAACGGCCCACACAAGTACACAACAAATGGCAAGAATTAGAAGAATCACAACAAGATGCACCGGATGGATATACACTTGATGGCCTTGTATGATATGGCATACGCTAAGTAACTGAAACACAAGATAAAACCGACTACTAACCCATGAAATGCCAATCATGACAATAGTCGTCTGCTTTGTCATCTGCTGGTTATTTTAAAAGTCATTTTTGCAAACAGTGTGGACCAAAATCAGACTGCTCCTCTAGGAGCAGTCTGAATTGAGTCCACACTGTTTGCCTGAATGCAAAAATATTTTTTTAAAACGTTTGCAAAAACATTCAGCAGACGGCATAGGCAGACGACATTTTCAGATGTAGTATTTCTCTGCATCCTAAGGGTTACACAACAATCTCTTTCTCTTTTATGCTCAGCAATGAAATACATGTACTTTGATTTCTCAATAAAATAAAAATCTCATTTTCACTGTTTTAAACAGTGAAAACACAAACTTCATTTTCAATATAAATTCAATGTATCATCAAATAATATCCAGTATCCTCTGATAGTCCAATGTCAATTAGCTAAACATAATTAATTTGTGTCAGAAAATTGGTCACACATTATTAGGACTTTGAAGACATCACTTTTAGTACCAACACAATGTGTTTAATGCACAATATGCCAGGCCAGCTAAGTAACTAAGTACAGTGTAACCTGTATTAAGCAAGCACCTGAAGGATAACCAAAATGTGCTTGTTTAAGACAGGTGTTTGCTTAAAACAGGTGAAATTTAACACATTTACCTCTCTGGGGAACTGAATGCCTGCTTGCTTCAGACAGGTCGCTTGCTTAATAGAGGTGGCCACTAAGACAGGTTTAACTGTATTGGGACAGACAGGCCTAAGCAAATAGTGCAGACCCAGATCACTATGCACCTTTTGAACTCCTTTCAGGATCGTCAAGCAAACTAGTTGAAATTTTAAGAAAATTGCAGCAAGCCAAATTTTTTTATTTTTTTTTACGGTACATTCAGCGATCCTCAGAGCATTTACAGAATACCCCTATACAGCTGTAGTATTTAATTAACCAATTGTATGCAGGGAAACCCCTAAAAGGGTACCTTGGCAAACAGAGCAGGAGGCGTCTGATGAGGGCCTACACTATTTGCTAAAAGAAATTTCAGTCAAAAATAGAATAAAAACGAAAAAATAGACCTGACACCCCATTCATTACAAATGAACTTGTCCTACATTCTACGAGATGGGAGAGTCCACTAGCATACAATGGGTTAACTATAGGGACACATTGTTGTTCATAACCTTCTCTTCTAGCAAACCTGTAGAAGAGATCTTGGGGTGGCTTCTTACAAGAGGTCATGTGTCTAGCCTCAGTAGTTGGCAGAGCATGCAAATTTGAAGAATATCAATTTGAGAATGTTTGATTTGAATATTAATGTCCCAATCATTACTATTTAGGTCATTTTGGAGATGCTGCTTCCAATTTTGTGGGACTTTTACCCAACAATGAGATGAGATGACATCCCAAGCCCTGCCGTCCAGTGAAACCAATAGCAGTAATATGCATGAACGGTCCGACTCGCACTACTTTGCTTGAACAGGCTTGTACCTTCTAAGCGGTTTACCAGTACTCATGTACTCGGATCATATGGCTTCTGAGGAAGACATCTAATCAGCATCTTTACTGTCATTCAGTCTGCAAATCTGAAAGAATACAAGATATGAAGTAACTTGATTGGTTGCTAGACAGAAAGGAGAGTGACAAAATTATATAGGCATAATCCGGAAAAGACAACACAAATCAAAATTAATTTATTTAGCAGTGAAGAAGACAAACTTACCAAAATAACAACAATATAAGCAAAAAGGGTAGAGATCACAGCCAGAGCATAGGTAAACCATGGCACCCACTTCTCTTGTGTCTGCATGTATAGAAACCTAGAAAAATATTGAGAGGGTGAAAAACAGAGCATTGGTAAACCATGGCACCCACTTCTCTTGTGTCTACATGTATAGAAACCTAGAAAAAATACATGTACTGAGAGGGTGAAAAACAAACATAATATAAGAATCTTATATGGGTGTGAGGGGTGGATTGAAAAATCCTTCCCGAGGGACACTGTCAGGCATCACGAGGCTTGCCGAGTGATGCCGGACAGTGATCCCGAGGGACGGATTTTTCTATCCACCCCTCGCACCCATATTGGATTCTTTTTCTTGCATACCTTCCATTTCTATTGCGAATTTTTAATGCTGCTGTCACTTCGGTTACCGACGTCCGCCATTTGTGATGACACAACAGGAATGTTTAGTGATGTCACGCATGAGGATGCCGCGCATGAGGTCGTATCAACCAGTGCATTTATCAAACACGCGATTATATTCAATTTGGGGTCGGAACACCAGGGTCAGAACATTAATTTCTATCCCAGGGTAAAATCACGGATTTCCTTGTCTGCTGTGCAAGAATCTAATTTCTTGCACACCAGATAAGGAAATCCATAGTTTTAGCTTGGGACAGAAATTCTGTTCTAACCATGGTGTTCTTGCTCAAAATCGAATATTCTCACGTTTTTGATAAATGCACTGGTTGAATATGCATCATATGCGCCTTTGTTAAGGTTGACGTCACAGCACGCTACGTGACGTCACTGAACATTATTGTAATGTCATCACAATATGGCCGATGTTGGTAACTATTAAAAATCCACGCTCAGAAATGAAAGCTATGCAAGAAAAAGAATCAGACATGGGAGTGAGGGGTGGACAGAAAAATCCGTCCCTCGGGATCACTGTCCAGCATCACTCAGCATGCCTTGTGATGCCTGACAGTGACCATCTGGACGGATTTTTCCATCCACCTCTCACACTCATGTAAGATTCTTATCATCTGCATCCATCTTGGGTGCTGACAGAATAATCCTAACCTTAGGGTTGACATATAAAGTAAGAAACCATGTTTTACAGAGTTAATAACTTTATACCTGCTGACCCAATGCATTGGATTTCTCTGTTTGCATCAGAAAAGCTTGTTTGATATTTCATCAACCATGGCACAACCAGAAATGTGTCAAAAGGGCATGAAAGCCCCGGCCTGGTAGCACAATTGAAACAAGAGGGTCCAGAGGGCCCTATTTCACTCACCTGAGTGTCACTGACTCTAGTACATTCTATAGGACTATAAATTCACTTCATATGACTATTTATGTTTAAAATTTTTGTTTTGGGATGACAGGCTTGCGGTTTGGGAACTGTGTTACACAAGCCTTGGGAGGAATGTGATGGTGCTTGGCAGTTTTGTTAAACTGGAGGGTGAGCAATGCATTAACCCAATTTGACCTTGTGACCTACATTTGGCCCAACAAGACCCAGATATTACCAAGACAAACATTCTGGTAAAGTGTCATGAAGTGTGTGTAAGAATTCGACTTCAACGTCCCTTTCAACAATTTTTCAGTCATATCACAACGGTGTCTGGTTACGACAGGGAGCTCAATGCTCACTTTTATAGTGCTGCCTCACTGAAGTATCATGTCCCAGACACATTACATGATACCAAACCCAGTCACATTATCCTGACACTGGGTCGACCAGTCCTAGCTCTACCCCGTAAATCTGAGTGCCAAGCGAGGAGCAGCTAGTACCATTTTTAACGAGTTTGGTATGCCGCGGCCCAGGATCGAACCCGTGACCTCCCATTCCCCGGAGCGGACACCCTACCAACTGAGCTATCTGGGCCGGTAAGTGTCATGAAAATTGAAGCAAAATTATGGCCTCTAGAGGGTGAACAAGGTTTTAAAGAAAACTGACCTAGTGCCCTAGTTTTTAGCCTGACATGACCCATATGCAAACTTGACCCAGATTTTATCAAGGTAAACCTTCTGGTAAAGTTTCATGAAGATTGACGCAAAATTATGGTCTCTAGAGGGTGAACAAAGGTTTGACGCAATTTGACCTTGTGACCTAGTTTTTAATCCGACATGACCCATAGTCAAACTGGACCAAAATATTTCCAAGGCAAACAATCTGGTAAAGTTGTATGAAGACTGAAGCAAAATTATGGCCTGCAGAGGGTGAACAAGGTTTTAAAGAAACTTGACCTAATGGCCTAGTTTTAGAACTGACATGACCCATATTCAAACTTGACATAGATATCATCAAGACAAACATTCTGGTTAAGTTTCATTAAGATTGAAGCAAAATTATGGCCTCTAGAGGGTGAACAAGGTTTTAACGCAATTTGACCTAATGACCTAGTTTTTAATCCGACATGACCCATAGTCAAACTGGACCAAAATATTTCCAAGGCAAACAATCTGGTAAAGTTATATGAAGACTGAAGCAAAATTATGGCCTGCAGAGGGTGAACAAGGTTTTAAAGAAACTTGACCTAATGGCCTAGTTTTAGAACTGACATGACCCATATTCAAACTTTACATAGATATCATAAAGACAAACATTCTGGTAAAGTTTCTTGAAGATTGAAGCAAAATTATGGCTTCTAGAGGGTGAACAAGGTTTTAAAGAAATTTGACCTAGTGACCTAGTTTTTGACCTGACATGACCCATATTCGAAATTGACATAGATATCATAAAGACAAACATTCTGGTTTTTGGTTTTGGTTTTACCGCCCTTTCAAGATTATTCCACTCATATCGAGCCGATCGTTAATCAGAGAAGGGCGAAAACCGGAGTACCCGGAGAAAAAACCACCTGACCTTCCGTTGCAGAACTTGGCATCTGACACGTGGCCCGAGCGAGGCTCGAGCCTACGGCGGTGAGAGACCTAATGACTAAGAGTTAGCGCTCTTATCCACTAGGCCACGGAGGCCCGTACAAACATTCTGGTAAAGTTTCATGAAGATTGAAGCAAAATTATGGCCTCTAGAGGGTGAACAAGGTTTTAACGCAATTTGACCTAATGACCTAGTTTTTGATCCGATATGACCCATTTCAAATTCGACCAAGATTATTATCAAGACAAACATTCTGCTTAAGTTTCATGAAGAGTGAAGTAAAACTTTGGCCACTAGAGGGTGAACAAGGTTTTAAAGCAAATTGACCTAGTGACCTAGTTTTTGACCTGACATGACCCATATTCGAAATTGACATAGATATCATCAAGACAAATATTCTGTTAAGTTTTCAGGAAGATTGAAGCAAAATTGAGACCTCAAGAAGGTCAACAAGGTTTTAAGAAAATTGACTTAGTGACCTAGTTTTTCCCTGACATGACCCATATTCGAACTTGACCTTGTGGTCTCTAAAGGTTGAACAAGGTTTTAACATAATTTGACCCATATTCGAATTTCACCTTGATATCATCAAGACAAACATTCTGGTTAAGTTTCATGAAGATTGAAGCAAAATTGTGGCCTCTAGAGGGTGAACAAGGTTTAAAGACATTTGACCTAGTGACCTAATTTTGGACCTGACATGACCCATATTCGAACTTGACCTTGATATCATCAAGGCAAACATTCTGGTAAAGTTTCATGAAGATTGAAGCAAAATTTTGGCTTCTAGAAGGTGAACAAGGTTTTAAAGAAATTTGACCTAGTGACCTAGTTTTTGACCTGACATTACCCATATTCGAATTTGACATAGATATCATCAAAACAAACATTCTGGCAAAGTTTCATGACAACTGAGATAAAACTGTGGCCTCTAGAGGGTGAACAAGGTAAATGTTGACGACGGACGACTGAGGACGGACAACGCACGTACGACAGACACTGGGTGATCACAATAGCTCACCTTCAGCACTTCGTGCTCAGGTGAGCTAAAAACATAATCAGTTATCAGTCCCGCCATTGTGATGGCTCATGATGGTTAACATTTCTGCCAAGTAATTTCAAAATCCATCCAGAAGTTACTGACTGTGTATAAGTTTGATACCTTTTTTTGACCTTTGACCTCTAATTACGGCCTTGAACTTGTAGGGACAGACCTGGGTTTTGTGCGCGACAAATTGTCTCATGATGGTTAACATCTCTGACATGGAAGTTTAAAACCCATTCAGAAGTAAGAAAATTTATGACCGTGTTTAATTTAGGACCCTTTTTTGACCTTTGACCTTTAAGTATGACCTTGACCTTAGATGTATGGACCTGAGTTTTGCACAAGACACATCGTCTCATGATGGTTAACATTTCTGCCAAGTAATTTTAAAATCCAACCAGAAATATGAATGTTATTGATGGTGTTTAAGTTTCGGACGCACGCACAAACGGACAGGGGTAAAGTTATATGCCCTCCTACCATTCGAATGGTGGGGGCATAAGATAACCATGCAATGCGTTTGGAGAATGCACTTATTTCGTTTTTATATATTGATTTGGGGTTAAATGTCCCTGCCAACACTATTTATGTCATTTTGAGATGCTGCTTCTAATTTTGTGGGACTTTTACCCGACATTGAGATGAAATGACATCTCAGGCCCTGCCGCAAAATGAAACTAAAAGGATTTATACACTTTGAGTGGCCCGACTTTGAAATGTTCAAATAATTTGTTAGTTATTTAATTTGGATAAATATTGAGAATAATGCCGGTTTTATTCAAGTATAGTGCAGATATTGTTGACAATATATTCAAGATTGACTTACTTTAACGTATCAGAAATCATAAAATGTTATTAGAAATCGTTGACTGGATACTTAACTTAGTAGAAAATGACAATTTGAGGAGGATATTTCTTTCCTTCACAGTTATATCGAGGTTTAAAATCTCTAAAATTCACATTGTTTTCTAATGATTACGGCCCTCAGTTCCCCTCGGTTAATATAAACTAGGTGTGTGAAGTCACGGGATTTCACTCTATTAGACAATTGATTTGCCTTAAAAATCTGTTATATTTCATTCTTGTAACAAGGACTTATGTGATGCTAGCAGTTGCCAGGTGGTTTAAATCGACATGTAATCTAATCTAAACAACTTCTCTCCAGGTGATGGAATGATAAACTCATGGGAACTAGAGCGTGTTTTGGGAGCTGGCGCGATGATGTGGGAGCTACTCAGCCTGAAAATGTTGGCATCACTCCTTCACAGTACACAAACTGATAAAAATTTTTGCATCTAGATGATTAATTAGGGCCGACACACCAAGAATTTGCGCCAAATGATCTCGTTCTAAGCAACCTTACAAAACAGTTGCATCAGTCATTCGTGTTGACATAAAACTATAGTCAGAGAACCCTGTGGTCGATTTTGTTACGGTTGCCAACTTTCAGCAACTACATGTATTTTTTCAATACTTTTTTTGGCCTGCTTATAAAGGTAAATAATTTTAACATTGCTTAGCATCACGAAAACTTTATATTTGTCTCTCATTCTCCTTCAATAAATCAATACACAAGAGTACTTACTTATCTTTGTTTACCATTTCCCGGTCCTAGGAACTACCGCGAGAGTTCCCGGATATGTCGTGGGAGCAAAAGGATGTTGACGCAATTCAGCGATAGCTCCCCTGATGTCCACCGGTGAATAGTGGTTAACTATTACTTAAGTTTGGTCGGTGCAGCCCAATCTATTTCTCCAAGCTTTTAGACATTTGATATGAAAGTTAGAAGCCAGTTGTTATCTGACTGGTTTCATAAATTCCGTATGAAATAACTGCTTGTGTAAGATCCACTGTGTCAATTATCATTTTTCTCCAAGTTTACAAAATGATTAACCCTTATCTTGCTGTTCACGACAACCCCTATCTTTGC
The DNA here is from genome assembly GCA_963580285.1 of Lucinisca nassula. Lineage (NCBI taxonomy): Eukaryota > Metazoa > Mollusca > Bivalvia > Lucinida > Lucinidae > Lucinisca > Lucinisca nassula. The sequence goes on from OY757024.1 coordinate 21,502,620, forward strand.
AAACAGTGCAGATCCAGATCAGATGGCTTCTGAAGAAGCCATCTGATCAGGATCTACACTGTTTGACATTCAATTTATGAAATTGCAGGAATAAATTACATCAAGTAATCTGATTGGTTCAAAGTCAGAAATGAGTGTGGCTAAACTGAATATTCAGCAAGAGAACGGTTAATTGATAATCTGATTTATCATGTCTGTCTTTGTTTGTTTGTGCTGTTTTATGTCCCCATCAACACTATTTAGGTCATTCTGGAGATGCTGCTCCCAGAAATGAAATAACATCAAAAACCGCCCAAAGAATCTGCTAGGGTTCAAGGAGTGGTCTGACTGGCATCACTTTTCTTGGGCAGGCTTAGCCAATTTGCCATTTTGTGGGAAAGTAACTGTCCTTTTAGCCTTCCGCTATTGATGTTTCCATTAGGGTCCAGTTATTTCAGGTTTTGTGTTTCTTTCCCTTTGGTGTCTCTGATGGGAGCTATGGGTTAATTGTATCTATTCCTGATCATGGCCTTCGAATTCACTTCTATTAAACCTTATAAGCAGTTTGCCACTATTCAAGTTTGGCTCGTCTCAGCTGTGTGTGGAAGCACCATGAAGCTCAGTCTTATTCTCCAAGCCCAGATGGGCAGGGGCTTGATCATGCCCGTCTTATGCATACATATGACTTACCAATTAAAACCGTCTTCATCATTAACAGCTACCAAGAAGAAGTAAAACCAGAAAATAACGAACAATGATGTCAGCAACAAGATGATGAACCAGGCAATGTCTCTCTGAAATGAAAGTACAGTGATTTGTTTGTTTGATTTGAGGTTTAACGTCCCCGTCAACAATGTAAAGGTCATTTTGGAGACATTGCTTCCAATTTTTTGGGACTTTTACTCTACATTGAGATGAAATGACATCTCATTGACGGAACCGACTCACACTGCTTTGCCTGGGCAGGCTTAGATCCTCTAAGTGGTTTACCAGTACTCGTGAGCGGGTCTGTTTCAGCTCTGCGTGGAAGCAACATGCAGCCCATCTATTTCTTCAAGCCCCGATGGACGGGGGCCTGAAAGTACAGTGAAATTCCGCTATTAAGACCACCTAAAATTAAGACTAATTCTCTTTTTAAAAGCTTATTACACATGTAAGTAGGCTACGGTTATTCTTTCTTAAATATTATGTTTTCTGCAGACAGTGTCCTCTGGACAGAGACCACATTTTGGACTGTTCAAAAGTGGTCTTAAAGACCACTTTTGAACAGTCCCAAAGGTGGTCTTAATGTAGGAATTTTACTGTATTTACCTTATCCCATTGTATAATAGTGGACTCTTCCATTGCTATATGTTGGACAAGTCCATTTGTCATATAAGGGCTGTCAGGCCTATTTTTTCATTTTTATTCTATTTTTGATGGAAAATTCTGTTAGCAAATAGTGCAGGCCCCAATCAGATGCCACGTTTTGCGGCATCTGATCTGGGCCTGCACTGTTTACCAGGTACCCCATTTAGGGGTTTCCTGCATACAAAGGGATAATGATCCTTTCTATTGGGACAAACAGGCCTAAGTAAAGCAGTGCAGACCCAGACCAGACTGCTCCTGAAGCAGCAGTCTGATCAAGGTCTGCGCTGTTTGCCATTCTGTCCACACTTTTTGGACTCCTTGCTAGATCGAGAACAAACTTATTAAAAGTTTTGTGAGAATTATAGCATGCCCTCAAGATGTCCGAGTTTTAAGGATTTTTACAGTATCAATTCAAATACAAATACAGTCGAACTTCGATGGCTCGAACCCCTTTGGGACCATGAAAATTGATTCGAAACAGCGGTAGTTCGAGCCACAGAGGGTTACTATCAGTGCCATACCAGGAGGCATAATGGAGATAATTGTGAGATATCTTTTCAGTGTTCTATATTATAGGTGTATGCTGTGTGTACTCATTAGAATCGCCTCATTGAGATACACAGATAAAAGAAGAACATCTCCCTACATTATCCCTATATGGTATTTGGAGGAATTCCCTGTGGACTCAAGAACGGGTTCGACCCATCCATGGTAAACGAGCCATCGGGGTTCGAGCCATCGAAGTTACACTGTATAGTGAAACTTCAATAGCTCAAATACGTTTGGTTTATTTCAAGGGCATGGGAACATCGGGCAGATTTTTCCGCTATTTATTTTTCAAAGGGAGACAACTTTTGGGACTTCCTGCTCACTTTTCTATGAGCCCTGTCCCAGTGAAAAAGGGGTCTACTCTTAAAGGAAAGGATTGCTCCTCCTATGAAAGCTGAAACAAAGCAATAAAACAGCTGAAAAAGCAAACCCCATCTGGGGTGAAAATAAAAACCATGCCACTCGGGTTAAAATCAAATGCTCTAACTATTCAGCCAAAGACTTGACTCCCTGACACATTTGTCAGAGTTGTGATAAACCTATAAGCTACATGTATGCGACCCGCCGGGGTTGGCAACATTCTTTCGTGGAGATTGATCATGAAATCTTTTCTACGGTCATTCTCTCCCTTTCGCTGATTCAAGAAGGGCAGTTGTCAGTTTCTGGCGAAAGAATGTGCACTGTACTGGTTAACCGCTTACGTATAAGCCTGCCAAGGAAAGTGTGGATAGGTAAACTGACCGGCTCAAAAATGACCTAAATAGTGTTGACTGGGGCGTTAAACTCCAAAACAAACAAACAAAAACATGTATGGGTAATAGCAACAGATAAGGCAAGTATTCTGTGATAACTCAAGGATAGTTCTTTTGTTAATTCTCCATAAAAACCTATGTTGTCAGTATTCATTAGAACCACCTCACCGAGGTGGTTCTAATGAGTACCCACAACATAGGTTTGTACCTTCAACATAGGTTTGTACCCACAACATAGGTTTGTATTGAGAAATAAGGAAAACTGTCCTTCAATATTAAAAAAATACTTGCTCATATTCTTAATCTACCAAGGCAGATAAATGAGCAAAGAAATTGCAATCAGTAACACTCCCCCTTCTTCAAGGAAGTCCCAATTTATGATGATGGGAAGCCAGCCATTTTCGACAAAATAAAGTACAATCCCAGACAAGCCCTCTCTTACTGCAACAGAACGAAGTACAGCTGAAAAAATAATAACACCGTCTCGGACATAGACATGGACATGATGGGAAGCCAGCCATTTTCAACAAAATAACTTACAATTCCAGACAAGCCCTCTCTTACTGCAACAGAATGAAGTACAGCTGAAAAAATAATAACACAGTCTCGGACACAGACACGGACAGAGAAGAGATTAGGGACAGGCTGACATGCCCTTTTCACCATTTTGTCAAATGGCACTACGGCAGGGGCAGGAAAATAAACAGCAGACATACCTTTCTGTTTGGCTGCGTTGACTGCTTGTACCTGTGCCACCGACAGCCGAGTAGACCAGTCATACACACTAACCCATAGTTGTGTTTGTATAGCTGCAACTGCAAATGTGACACCATTCTCTCTGTGCCACATTAACTTCTGTAGCCCTCATTAAATGCTTGCGTTTCTATCAGCAAACTGAAACTTAAAAATGGAAGAGATATTTAGTCAGACAGCTCCAGATAATGGGTACTTAGTTTGATTTGAGATTTAACCCTTATCTTGCTGAATATTCATTTAAGCCACACCCATTTCTGTCTATCAACCAATCAAACTAGACTATCAAGTGAGCATATGCTCACTAATACCCCCCGGCCAAAGCCATCGGTAACTTTCTGGCAATTCAAAGCCATCAAGTTTGACAAAAGTTAATCAGTTCATCTACTCATCACCACCAATCTATTCACCAACTTTCAAGGCTCTAGCTCCAATAGTTTTTAGATATCTTGCTGACAAAATTTTATAAAAAAAAAATTCTTAGAGCAATAACTCTTGAAAGGGGCATAATCCTGACGAGAAAAAAAAATACGCGTCAGCTAATTTTCCATGAGGAATCCATATATGAAATTTCAAAATCCTAGCATACACGGTTCTAAAGTTATGCTATGCATCACTTTTACCATACAGATCAATGGCACAAATTACCAAAATGACAAAGGGCCATAACTCACAAAGTATTTTTCGGAATGTTGTCAAAAGTTAATCAGTTCATCTACTCATCACCACCAATCTATTCACCAACTTTCAAGGCTCTAGCTCCAATAGTTTTTGAGATATCTTGCTGACAAGATTTTATTAAAAAAATTTCAAAGGGCAATAACTCTTGAAAGGAGCATAATCCGGACGAGAAAAAAAATACGTGTCGGCTAATTTTCCATGAGGAATCCATATATGAAATTTCAAAACCCTAGCATACACGGTTCTAAAGTTATGCTATGCATCACTTTTACCATACAGTACAATGGCACAAATTACCAAAATGACAAAGGGCCATAACTCACAAAGTATTTTTCGGAATTTTGTCAAAAGTTAATCAGTTCATCTACTCATCACCACCAATCTATTCACCAACTTTCAAGGCTCTAGCTCCAATAGTTTTTGAGATATCTTGCTGACAAAATTTTATAAAAAAAATATAACAAAGGGGAATAACTCTAAAGAACCTGGCCCCACAGCCCCAATTTTCTTTCCCACAATACAACTAGTTATGCATGTTGTTTGTACCAAATTTCAAGTTTCTAGGTACAGTAGTTCCTGAGAAATCTTTGACACAAAATTTAAGGTAACTCACAAAATACACATCTCAGTAGCAAATATAACAAAGGGGAATAACTCTAAAGAACCTGGCCCCACAGCCCCAATTTTCTGTCCCACAATACAACTAGTTATGCATGTTGCTTGTACCAAATTTCAAGTTTCTAGGTACAGTAGATCTTGAGAAATCTTTGACACAAAATTTAAGGTAAGTCACAAAATGCACATCTCAGTAGCAAATATAACAAAGGGGAATAACTCTAAAGAACCTGGCCCCACAGCCCCAATTTTCTTTCCCACAATACAACTAGTTATGCATGTTGTTTGTACCAAATTTCAAGTTTCTAGGTATAGTAGTTCCTGAGAAATCTTTGACACAAAAAAAGTTTACACACACACACACAGAAAGTTTACACACACACAGAAAAGACGAAAACTATATACCCCCATGGCATACTCCGTATGCCGGGGGTATAACATACTCCGTATGCCGGGGGTATAATTACTTGATGTAATTTATTGCTACAAATTCATAACCAGAATGCCAAACAGTGTAGATCCTGATCAGATGGCTTCTTAAGAAGCCATCTGATCTGGATCTACACTGTTTCCAGAGATAGGGGTTGTCGTGAACAGCAAGATAAGGGTTAACCCATTGTATACTAGTAGACTCTTCCATTGGTATATGTTGGACAAGTTGATTTGTCATTTAAGGGGTGTCAGGCCTATTTTTCTTATTCTATTTTTGACAGAAAATTCTGTTAGCAAATAGTGCAGGCCCTACTCAGATGCCGCATTCTGCGGGATCTGAACCTGCACTGTTTGCCAAGGTACCCTTTCAGGGGTTTCTCGCATGCAATGGGTTAATGTCCCCATTAAAACTATATTGGTCAATTTGGAGACAGTGCTTCCAGTTTTGTGGGACTTTTACCCTAAACTGAGATGAAATGACATCTCAAGTCCTGCCGCCCAATGAAATCAGAAGGGTTCATATTCATGGGTAGTCCAACTTGCACCACTTAACCTGGGCAGGCTCATCTATTTCTTCAATCCCTGATGGGTGGGCGAAGATAAGGGGTAGCATAAACAAGGATATTTTTCTTATTTCTCAAAAAAAAACATATATTGTGGGTACTTGTTAGAACCACCTCATTGAGGCAACATATATTTCTAAAAATAAATAAGAACTAGAAATGTTTTCAGAGGAAAACAATGTTTGCCCACCATAAATATATCTTAAAACACCCATTTGACATTAATAACAAGGTTAAAGTCACCAAAATGTAAGCTGCAAACAAGCCATTTGGGCCAAAAACTGACAGTTTTCTCGGGAGCCTGTGACCTAAAAAAACAAACAGTCATTAATAAGCTCAGATCACCAGACAAGTTTGGTAGACTGTAATTAAATATTGTACCAATTTTGACCAACATTCACCATGGTCAAGAACAGAAGAGTACATGGAGTTGATTTCTAATCCCCATGGCTAGAAACAGCAGAGGACATGGCGTTAATTTCTAATCCCCATGGTCAAGAACAGAAGAGTACATGGAGTTGATTTCTAATCCCCATGGCTAGAAACAGCAGAGGACATGGCGTTAATTTCTAATCCCCATGGTCAAGAACAGAAGAGTACATGGAGTTGATTTCTAATCCCCATGGCTAGAAACAGCAGAGGACATGGCATTAATTTCTAATCCCCATGGTCAAGAACAGAAGAGTACATGGAGTTGATTTCTTATCCCCATGGCTAGAAACAGCAGAGGACATGGCGTTGATTTCTAATCCTCATGGTCAAGAACAGAAGAGTACATGGAGTTGATTTCTTATCCCCATGGCTAGAAACAGCAGAGGACATGGCGTTGATTTCTAATCCTCATGACCTATCTATTTGATCAGACAGGCGGTCCAGCTGAGTATTTGTCGTCTTCTAGACACATAGACTCTGGTCGACACCAGCAGTAAAAATGAGAGGATAGTTTCACATGAAAAAAGTAGTCTTTGGTCTCAGAATAGACTTGATAAGAAGAAAAATGATATGCCTCATGCCAGTGAATAGGATTCCTACAGTCGTAAAAGAAATTCATGGTCAAGATCACATGGTAGGAAGTACGAAGAGTCAAGAAGGTTACTGTAGCATCAAGAAGGCAAACCAGACCAATGTCAAACTCCAGGGATTACAGGTCAAGACACCCACAAGACGGCATATTAAGCCAAGATTGGAGACACCTTCTAGAAGGCACGGAAGGTCAAGCTCACCTCCAGGAAGATAGGAATTGTCAAGGTCACCTAGGAGGGAAAGTCAATCTCACCTTCAGGGAGACAAGAATTGTCAAGGTCACCTAGGAGGCATGGAAGGATAAGCTCACCTTCAAGAAGGTATGGATTGTCAAGGTCGCCTTCAAGAAGACGAAGTGTCGAAGTCACCTTCAAGAAGGTCAAGGTCATGATGTTCAAGAAGGTATGGAATGTCAAGGACACCAAGAAGGCATGCCAGGTTAAGGACTCTTCAAGAAGGCATGGTAGACCAAGGTTACCATCAAGAAAGTATGCAAAGTCGGGGTCACATACAAGAAACACCAGATGTCAAGGTCACCTTCAAGAAGGTATGGAAGGTCAGGGTCACCTTCAAGAAGACGTGATGTGTCAAGGTCGCCTTCAAGAAGGCATGGAAGGTCAAGGACACCTAGAAGGCATGACAGGTTGACTCCTCAAGAAGGCATGGCAGGCCAAGGTACCATCAAGAAAGTATGACAGGTCATGGTCACCAAGAAAGGATGACAAGCCAAGGTCACGCTCCAGATATGCAAGGTCAGGGTCACATACAAGATCATACACTCGACACCACATGTCAAGGTCACGTTGTGATTCAAGGTTATATTCAAGGCCGAGAGTGAAAAGACACTAATGCTAGTACTTCTAGGTCAAGGTCACCATGGCATACCGCTACAGATATGAGAAAAAGTAATGATGACAACATATCACATCCTGAGAAGTCTTCTAGACACTCAAGAAGAGAGAGGCATGGTGAACCGAAAACAGCTTCCAAAGAACGTGGATTTGGTGGAAATGTGTGCTGGATGTTTTTAAAAGGACATACATGTAAGTTTGAAAGTTACGAATCAGTTCAAAATTGGTCTTTAGAGGGCAAGGCTTTGGATTTCTTCACAATCATTGCAGGACTGGGAAGGGATTCGAGGATAGATTGGGCTCTAGAGAATAGACAGAAACAGTAAGAATGAAATTCCAGCAATCATTTCAAGACAGGAAAGATCTTTGGAACACCAGCTGACCAAGTTCTGACCCTTGCCACTGCCACATTTAGAGACCTGCCTGAAAAGCATCGGATGCAGGAGGCTATTTCAAGATTCTGTCAGGGGTATGCTGATAAAGATAAAGAGACAGCTAAGCATGCTTGTTTTGAGCATTCTATAAGTATGGAAGCTGCTCTTAATGGAGGAAAACGTCATTAGTGCATATCCTAAGCTGTGGAAGGAAAAAGACGTTCCAATGGGGAAAGAAAAGATGTTTTCCGTTAACAGTCAGCTCACTAACAGATTCCCGGGTACAACGACTGACTGCTAACGGAATTGATGGACAAGAATCTGAATGACTAAGAATGAAACATCAAATGGAATGATCCACGTTGATATTTTCAGATCATTGGTGGAAGAACTAGTTGTTTGTCTAATGACTTCTACACTAAATTTTGAAGTGGCTTGATGAAAACAGTTTCTTAAGTAGGTTTCTAGCCACTAGGATAAAGTTTTCATTAAATTCAAGGCAAGAAAATAGCAAGTAATCTGACAAATGCAAGCTATGATAGGCAAAGACTAGTCAAAATAATGAATGAGACCAAAAAAAATAAATGTCTTGTTTCCGGAAACATCAAAATAATTTTCTGGGTAGGTAGGTATGTAGGCAAACTTTTTTTTTTGGGGGGGGGGGACTTTTTTGTATGGGAAAAGCATAAATTCTTTAAAAAACACCCTTAAAATCAAAGAAAAATTCTCAGAGGTGGTCTCTAAAAAAGTTTGGGTATGCCCCAAAACAGTAGGATCGGTAGGGATTCCGGAAACAAGACATTTTTTTTTTGCCTGATGGCAATTAAGGCTTTTGAAACAGCAAAGAAAGTTTTGTACAAACCCAACCAATGATACAGGTCCCTTTATTTTCATATGTGGATTTTTCTGAACGTTTGCAAGTTTAAAATGGAGTAGAAAGAGTATAGGCTGATAAATAGCAGTTTCTCTTTGCCTCCATATTAAAGAAAGACGCAGTTGAATGAACAGAAGATTTTTGGCTGGAGTTGAAAGAGTATAGGCTGATAAATTGCAGTTTCTCTTTGCCTCCATAAAGACGCGGTTGAATGATTAGAAGATTTTAGTTGGAGTTGAAAGAGTATAGGCTTATAAATAGCAGTTTCTCTTTGCCTCCATAAAAAAAACACATTTGAATGAACAGGAATGAGATTTTAGCCACAGTACTGTTTACCAGTTATCTTGGGTACTATCTTCTAGGCAAGATTCTGAAAAGGCTCATCCAAGTTTAACATGGTTTTTAATGTTCAGAGAACTTCAAGGGTCAGCTAGCTCAATGGGTTGAGGGATTAGCCCAATAACGATTAACATTGACATGCAGACAGTTAAGGAATTCTGATCCTCTGATGCCATGTGCAACATACCACACATGAGTACTAGTAATCCACTAAGGGGGTCTGGGCCTGCCCGGGCGGGGTAGTTCGAGTCAGACTGTCCAGGCATACAGGCTATGCTGGTTTCCTTGGGCAGCAGGAATTGAGATGTCATTTCATCTCTGGTAAGGTTCAAGCAGGGTTGGGGGCGGCATCTCCGGGGTGGTCTGTGTGGTGTTGATGGGGATGTTGGGTCTCGGGTCAGGTAAACAGAAAATGAATCTATCTGACACACAAGCTGTAGTTTTGCCCTGCGGTGGTTGTCATTACTGCACCAGGCCAGATTTTTAATGGGTCAGGTTCACGGAAAATGTGGGTGGCTCCATTCAGGTACAATTAGCTGGGCAGGGAGGAAAAAATAATGGGAAATACCATAAGGAGACAACCACAGAGATGAAAGACAAATTGTTGCTAGAAGATGTACACAGATAAAGCATTACCCGGCAACCATTAGGTATACTGATTAATTAAGTTCACTGGTTAACAAACTGTGCTGATATTTTGGAAGTATCCACTAAGAATAAAGGAAAGATCGGTTTTCTATATCGCACAGATCCAGAAATGTGCCTTCTAGACAACGTTCTGTGCGTGGATTTCTTTTCTAGTCCACTAAATGACATGGGCTTCTAGCTCTGTCAAGATTTCTGGACTTCTAGTTCGAAATCTGTTGGACTTACCAAGATGGCCAGACAGCAAATTGCAAGCGAGGCTTCTTGTCCGCTTAAGCTGTCAAATAACAAGCTAGTCCCAAGTTAGTAGATTGCAAGTGAGACTTCTAGTCTCCTTCAAGCCAGACAATAGTCTCGCCCAAGCCCGAAGTGACAGTGGGACTTCAGTCTCACTCAAGGATGAACCTGGCAGCAGGTTATAAGGCCTTCAAGATAAAGTGGGGAGGAAGAATGTGTCGTGACCTGCCGAGTAACGCCGACTGAAAGGTGATGGGTTTTACCCACTCCGGTATTCCATGGTACCAGGGAAGCGAGAAAATCGTGCAGACGAGACAACGATCCTGCAGACTAGCGAGCCATCTTGCAGAGAAGACACCAGCCTAGCAGCCAGGAGAATATCACCCATTTATCCAGGTAGGACTTCTATACTATCCTGTCCCCCATCCTGGTCCCACATACGGTTTATTAAAAATACATTAATCTCCTGTGCAGGTTAAAGATCCCTACCGTAATCACATGATTACTGTGTAGGCTTTCATCCTGCAAACCCGGAGTGTATGTAATGTACACCTGTAGAAACGATGTCGTTTCGACAAATGGGCTTTTTTTATTTTTGTTAGATTTGCCCATATCGTACCGTATCGTTACTCGGTAGTGATCTCATTTCTAGTACACCTGCAGTAAAGGCCAAATGTGACCAATGCAGTATCAGCAGAAAGAAAGAAAAAGAAAGGGAAAATGTAGCAAGAAAACAAGGAGTGTGTTCAGACACCAAAATTTTATCGCCGCTGCTGGGGATCGAACCCGGGAACTCTAGCATCAGAGCAAGTTCACTAACCACTGAGCTATCAACAGCTGATCAAACCAAATTTGTTTGAGTTATGGAAAAAATGTGTCAAGACAGGGATTTTCCTACCCTTCAGAATCAGGGTCCAGGGGCCGCTGGGTTTGGGAAAAACAGCTGGCTAATATTTATAGTTGGGAATTTAAATCAGCTGTAACTTTGTCAATTTTGGTTCAATTTTCATGAAATTTTTATCAAAATGTAGCACAACATCAGAAATTGGGAAATTTATTACAAAATTTGGGAATGTCTGTCTCTAAATTGGGAAAAATAGGGGCCGATTACCGGCCCCAAAATTGCACTAGGAAAATCCCTGCAAGATGACCAATTAAAACTAGAGCTATCATGGGCCTCCGTGGCCTAGTGGTTAAGAGCGCTGACTCTTGATCATTAGGTCTCTCACCGCTGTGGTTCGAGCCTTGCTCAGGTTACATGAGAGATGCCAAGTTCTGCAACGGAAGGTCAGGTGGTTTTTCTCCAGGTACTCTGGTTTTCGCCCACCTCTGATTAAAGATCGGCTAGATATAAGTGAAATAATCTTGAAAGGGCCGTAAAACCAAAACAAAAAAAAAACTACAGCTATCAGTAGAAAATTGATATTTTTCTGTTTTCATACATTTTGAGGTTTATTGATAAAGTCTACAGGTGGTGTATTTGAGCATTTTATACAAGAGGCTCAAGTGCCACTGTCCCTGTGAGAATGGCCAAGTATGACCGACTCAGTATCTAATTATATGAAGATAGATAGATATGGAGCGTGATAGCTCAGTGGTTAGTGCACTTGCCTCTGATGCTAGAGGTCCCGGGTTCGATCCCCGGCAGCGGCGATAAAATTTCGGTGTCCGAGCACGCTCCATTGGCATCATTTGCAGGGATGAATGTCATTAAGTGCACCGTCCTTCGGATCGGGACGTTAACTGGAGGCCCCCTGTGCAGGGAGAACCATCCCCTGTGCAGGTTAAAGATCCCTACCGTAATTACATGATTACTGGGTAGGCTTTCATCCTGCAAAACTGGAGTGTATGTAATATACACCTGCGGTAATGGTCAAATGTGACCGACGCAGTATCAGAAGATAGATAGATAGATAGATATATAATGTTGAGACCATTCACAGGAACTCCTGTGGACCATTCGAATTTCTTCATATATCTGAAGCCAGAAATGCCTAAATTGCATTGCTTGCTGAATTTATATACTGTTTCAGATCTGTTTCTTGATATTCTTCGTGACAGGGCAGCTTTATTACAGATTTTTCACAAGACTTTTTTCGGACCACAAATTTGTGACAAAATGTCATTTCGCAATGACACCCAATGCTCGCTAAAGAAACCCAATGTATGTTTGAAAAGCTGAATGGGTGAGATAGGTGAGGTGAGAGGGATGGGGTGATAACTATTACACTGTGGTGGGTGCCTGGTAGGGTGAACGGACAAAGGCCCACTGGGACAAAATCCAACTGGGACAAAGGCCCACTGAACAAAATCCCACTGCTAAATTTGGCAGGGAGGACAAAGCCCACTGCTTATAAAAAAAGAAAGGGTTCAAATATCACATTTTGAACTTATGATAAAGTACCTACTTTGAATGTTAGTATATGATATTAGTAGTGAGGCCCGGTTTAAAATTAGGTCCCATTTTGAATTTATATAGGTATTATTATGTTTTAAGTAAGGAATTGTTTTGAATTTATATTATGAAACTGTTAATAAAAAGTAATTAACAGTTCACAAACCTTTACATTTTTGTAATTAATATTGTTTGAAAATTGAAGTCAATGGCATTATAATTCCAAACTTTCTTCTTCACATTGAAAAATACTCCTTATTTGATAGTCGTTAATTTTCACACCTTTATTCTTAAATCTTTTAACTAAAAAAAATCACACATTTTTTCTTTGGTCGTCCAAAGTTTGGTCATCTTCCTTTAATCCAAGTCCCCTTTAATCTGGCCTAGGCAGTTCTTGAAATTACTAATTAAGATTAAAGTATTGCATTATTTGTAATTAATATTTTCCACGATAAAAGCATCAAAGGATTCAAACGCCCAAACTGATAAAGGATTGAAGGATATATGTACACAAAGAAGTATGCTAGTGCTTGAAATCGAGTGAGATGGGAATGTTCACACCTGTTCTGGTAACATTTCCACAGACCTTGAGGTATATGTTCAACACATTTTTTGCCCTTTCCCTCTCAAATATAACATTGATATTCATTTTTTTTTAAAATAGAATTTTCGAATGAGTTGAGGCTGTCTGCAAACCTATTTGTGCATGCCTGCCTATCCCCATACTCTGAAAGGGAAACAGTATATATATCCTGATCAGACCGCTTTTTCGGAGGCCTTGCTATATATTTCCTACCTCCCAATAAGACTTCTCCCAAGGCACAAACAGTCTAGACCTGGATCAGACTGCTTCTAAAGCACTGTTTGCAAAGGCCTACCTATCCATACTTAGGAAGCCTAAGGCGCGAACAGTGTAGATCAGAGGAAAATAGTGTAGAACCTGATCAGTCTGGTAGTCTTAGTCTGCACTGTATCCTTAGGCCATAATTAGAAGGGCAAACAGTGTAGACAACGATCAGACTGTTCTCCAGGAGCAGTCTGATTTTAGTCTGCACAGTTTGTCTGCCCCATGTCCAAATACTTAGGATCATTACAGTACCTCGACCTGAAGGATGTGAGAGGTTGCATGTTGAGTTCTACACCGTTGTTATTAGTATGGTATGGTATCCACAGTGCTGGGTTGAGAAGAGGTGGGTTTCTTCGAACGCGCACATTTAGGTCTCCTTCACGCTGTTGGCTAGATACGCCTGAAAGTTCCGAACACATACGTTTTGTCAAAGTAGACAAGCACATCACGTGAACAAGTCCGTGAAATGAAGACCCCCTAAACCCCACTTTATATAGAGACTAGAGAAAGCGACCAGTGGGTCACGTATACCCCCGGCCAGCACCACCTTCTAATATATCTTTAGAGCTTAATTGTATGTAATATGGAAGCTATAAGAATCTATAAATGTGCTTGTAAAAGCTAAACCAAAGATAAAATTTCTATATGTACCAAGGGATTGAGGGCGTCAAAGTTACTGAAGGGGTGGGTGCATCAATGTTACTGAAGCGGCAGGGTTGGGTATACATCAATGAAATATTTGGACTGGTATGCAAGATCGATGCAAGTATCAATTGGATTTGTCTTTGAGTTTAGGACAAACAGGGGTCTATAAACTTTGTCATAAAACTTCAACCAAATGTAAAATTTCCAAGTCTGTGACATTGACCTCAAGGTCACTGTGGGGGAAAGGACATGCATCAATGAAATCATTAGACCAGTATGTAACTTCAGTGTAAGTATCAACTAAATCTATCAAAGGGTTCAGAAGATTCAATCTCTTAGAAACTTTGACGTAAAACTTTAACAAAACATACCATCTCTAAGTCTATGACCTTGGACCCAAGGTCACTGTGGGGAGGGGGGGGGGGGGGAACATGCATCAATGAAATCTTTCGACCAGTATGTAACTTCAGTGTAAGTATCAACTAAACCTATCAAAGGGTTCAGGAGATACAATCTCTTAGAAACTTTGACGTAAAACTTTAACCAAAATGTTAACGGACGGACAGACGGATGGACGGATGGCCGGACGGACGGGCAGACGGAATGACGGACACACGGCCGGACGGACGAACGGACGAACGGCAGGACGAAAACTATATACCCCCATAGCATACTTCATATGCCGGGGGTATAAAAACTGGGGTTTACGGGGGTAAACACTATTTTTCTTATTTCTGTTCTAAGACATAGGTTGTGGGTACTCGTTAGAACCGCTTCAACGAGGCGGTACTAACGAGCACCCAGAACCTATGTTTTGAGCATTTACAAGAAAAATATCACGAATTTTCATCAGATAAGTGGCCATTTTGGAGATGTGAAAAATGCACTATGTCGCACGGGTGTGTTATCGTAATGAACCTCTCACATCCATCAGGTGTGTTGTTTCGTAAGTAGTCCATGTCATCATTGAAGGAATGCGAGATTTGCAGAGAATCGGGTTCTTTTTGCTGTTAAATTTAACAGAAATTTCTGAATAAAAACCATACCAATAACAATGGTGTAGAACTCAACATGCATAATCAATATGCATGTTTAATTCTAAAACAGTGTGTGTGTGTGTGTGTGTGTGTGTGTGTGATCTTTTATCTTTTTGTGTTTTTTCTTCAAAATATCAATCTGTAAATAAAAGTTGACAACACAAGTGTGAAGGAACTTTTGGAGAACTCTGTACAAAAATCTCTTTCCCAGCCAAACTTTGTCTTGTCCGGACAGCTTGGCAATGGATTTTTAGACCCTGTTAATATGAGAACCCCGTTTACCATATGATGTCGCGTCTGAGACTGTAATAACATCATGTAATAAATTCGATAATCCACTATTGGATTAAATATGCAAATTAGTTAAATTCGTCCCGTAACGTTATACGCACGACGTCCTTAACGACGTCGCGTTTGACAATGGCTGAATATTGACATTTTTGAAAACCAATCGTGAATAAAATTCGTGAATAAAAAGGTCATGTGATAAATAGAATCTTGCATTCTTGCTCATGTATTATTGAATTTATTAAACTCATTGAGGAAAAGGGATGAAATGCTCGGCACAGCCTCGCTTTTTATCTTTTTGAATTTATTTAATAAAAATCAAAAATGAGTTCCTTCAAGAGCAATGAAAACATTCATAAGAAAGAAGATGGGTCATACTACGTAGTTTCAGCTAATAAAGCCTCATCAGTGGCCTCATAAGTGACCCTGTAACTCGTTGAGGAAAAGGGATAAATTGATCGGAAAGCCTCGCATTTTATCCCTTTTCCCCAACCCGTTTAATAAATTCAATAATGAGTGAGTGTTTGAGTTTTACGTCTCACTAACAGCTCAGGTCATACGGAGACGGGACCTCGGTTGAAAGACTCATCCGAAAGTCTGGAGAAGCCCGAGATCGATCCTGCGACCCCTGGTTTACAAGGCGAGTAGCGCAACCACTGCGCCACAGAGGCTTCTAAATCCAATAATGCATTAACTCATATAAGATCAACTTTTTATAATATAACATCGCTGTTATTTAATGAACAACCATTGTTCATTAAATAACAGGGATGTTATATGATAAATAGAGGATTTGAACGTAATGTCATAAAAATGTTATGACCATACGTGTAATAACACATGCTTACTGGAGCGTAACGTCATGACGCTGTCCGTGACAACCCTATGTTCTCTGCCGAATTTCTTTGCCAATAAAGTCTATTTAAGATCGTTATATGATAACCAGAATATTGCATTTTGATCATTTCACATGAAATATATGAAACTGGCGGAGGGTAGTTTCATAAATTTCAAATGAAATGACAACTCGTGTAAGATCCTCTTTGTCTGTCATTTGCGAGCATGAAATAAGCCAATTAACTTGTAAATCCACAAAATCTGGCCAGCACCCCAGACTGTAGCTTGAATAGTATATTATCTCTAGTTTCTCTTTGCAAAGCTTCAACTCAGGAAGCTAGCACAAAACAGCGGGCCAACGGCGACCGACAGCGATACGGCCCGACGTTGGTCCGACATTCTTTGCTGGCTGGAAAGACACTTGCTAGTCTGTATAGTTGGGCAGGTCGGTTCTGTGTCTTACGTTGTCGCAAATCCCGAGAACAGTTAATGGGTATACAGTTTACTGGTCGATCCAAAGAAACTAACTACAGAAGTTTCCCGCCTCCTCGTGTTCACGTGACAATCGCTTCCAATGTGCAAAATCCAGGTATTCATATCCGCGCTTGTCTTCTTCCCATGACGTCTGAGCGCTGTGTAAAAAGTAAAATCTGGACAGTTTTCAATGTTTGCGATGTCGGTTGGTGCCTGATGCTCTGTCTCTGGTCAGGCCCACAGGAGTCCAACTGTTGGTTTTCTTTTGCTCCAGCATTTCCGTTATTTTATGCTGTCGAGTTCTCATCTTTGTTTCATATTTGTATTCATTTGTTTTTCATGTTCTCTGATGAGTTAGAAATCCCTCATGCGTACTGATCAAATTATTTTTACCAAGGGCGAGGATGGTGGCCAAGTAAATCGATTTAAGACACCTAGTAAAATACTTTTTACCGACCGTTCCGAGGCGGTTCTTCTGTCGTGGTTTATTATTGTTATAGTTCGCCTTTTTTGATGTGTGTATTGCTAATATCTTGTTACTTTGGATAGCCGTTTGGCCATTTTGTGGGAAATTCTCTGTCCTTTTGGCTTTCCGTCTGTCACGTTTTTATTATAGTGGTCCTAATTTATGTTCGTGTTTCTTTCAGTTTGATGTCTTGGATGGGAGGTGGAAAGTAAGCGAATTGATTTCGGATCATTGCCTTCATTAATATTCGTGTATTGTGTCATTTGCAAACAGTGGAGACCCATAACGCGTTGTCTGACTAGGATCTACACTTTTTTAATTTTAATACAGGAATTTCAAGGGTTAAACGATACATTTTAAGCTCATGTATATTTTCCAAGCATACATCCCACCAGCATTATCGGTGCTTTGATTTTTTTCATGCTCGTATCACACAGTAAGATTGTGCCGACGTAAAATCGATTAAGCCCCTAGTGAACTACTTTTAACTGAGCGTTCCAAGGCTGTTCCCCTGTCGCGGTTTATTTTGTTATAGATCTAGTTTGTCTTAGCATGTATGTATTGCTTATATTTTTTTATTTTTGGATAGCCGCTTGGCCAGTAACTGTACTTTTGGCTTTTCGCATGATGTTTTCATAAGGGTTTAGTTATTTCATATTCGTGTCTCTTTCCCTTTAGTTTTTCTGATGGGAGGCGGTGGGTAATTGTATTGATTCTTCATCAGCGTCTTCACTTCTATTTTTCGTTATCAATGAGTACAGTACAAGACTTTCCTTATTTTAGTCTTAAAATAATATAATTATTAATTTAACCAGTGCTTCAGCTGAAGTGCACGACACGCCGGATGCTTTTAGCTTTATGAGTGTTACCATATATGGGTATGGCGGCCATTTTGGTCATGTGACCTGGACCTAAAAACGGTTCCCCCAATAAATGCGCCTTATCGTAAGGAGCAAAAATATATCTTATACTTTAGTACTGTATTCTGAATCGTTTGCAGGATAAAATGCATTCTTACTTTTCCAATACAAAAGCATATGTGTCAAAGTTTGACCTAGGCACGAAGAATGTCAAGGTCAACCCAGGGTCACCATTTTTGCACTTTATGATGGGCCTACGTCCCAGATGCTATTTATCAAGTGTCGTGGAAATCTGCCCAGTGGTTCTGGAGAAGACTATTTTTGAAGGGTTTTTACCATATATGGCTTGGCGACCATTTTGGTCATGTGACCTAGACCCCATGTGCAAATTTTGGTTTTACCTATCCCATAGAGGCTCCATATGAAATTTGACTTCAATCGGCCCAACGGTTTCCGAGGAGAAGCAGTTCGAAAATTTTCACATTTTTCGCCTCGTCGAGGCTATCCTAATGGAATGTAATATTTGCAAGTTCATTGGTTAAATCTCATTGATATCTATCAGTATGCCAAAAATACTTAAATATTCCAATCGGTTAAGTCACTATCACCAATTTTCACAAACGGGTTACGGACGGACAGACAGACTGACAGAATGACACGGTGATTTTAGGGCACTCTTAGAAAATCAACCGACTTCAGTCGGCGCTTTTTCTGCGGGTCGTGCAATTACATTATTCTTAAATAAGTTCTGAATAGTTAGATCCTTTGGATCCTACTGATTCAAATAGCTATATTATATCTTTAACTTTTGCAGTATAAAATTCTAATTTTTCTAAAACTAAGACTTACTTGTCAGGTCAGACATATATCTTAGCGGATTTGGTTGCCACTTTTTGTTATATTTGAAATTTTGCAAGTCTCGCTACTTTGGACATCTCCTTCCTGATGCCCGGTACTTCCGTGGAGCGTGGGCCATGTTTGCTGATGTTGGCTCGGTGGGGGACGCCTATAAGTCCGCGGGCGGCGTCTCTTGCCTGATGCCTCCAGTTGACCTGTCTCATGAGCTACGTCGGTCGGCGTGTGCTCGGAGGGGATGTGCTGTGTTTGCCGGGTCTTGCCAATCATCCGTTTCGGTTTCATAACTTTGGGGTTGAGACACACTGATGAAGATTTAATATCGGAAAGGCCTCTATGTCACTAAAATTTGGTATAGTTACGCCTTCATTGGAAGCAAAGAATACACCAAATAAACGAAAATAGCAGACTCGGTTTTATTGAGTCTGTTCATGACCAGTACTGAAATGTGCAACACCGGCCACGCCATCCAGCACTGGCTTAAGCAGAACTCTATTTTCAAAATGATTCTAAATGAACCCAATGATCCCAAAGGACCAGAAAATATAATCTACACTATGATGGATGTACGGGGAGACTTTTTACTGCCGCCACACGGCACAGCACCAGCTGCAGTGAAGATAAATACGTTCTGAATAGTTAAAAAGTTTTTATTATTTTATTCTTTGAAAACAAAATAAACAACAATTACATCATACAGTCGAACTTCGATGGCTCGAAAACCGAAGGGACCTCGGAAATCTGTTCGAGACAGGGTACAGTTCGAGCCACTGAGGTTTACTGCCAGGAGGCATAACAAGATACTTTTGGACATCTTTTCGGTATTCTATAATGAAAATGTATGCTGTGTGTATACATTAGAATCGTCTCATGGAGGCGATTCTAATGAGTACACACAGCATACATTTGTAATATAAAAGACGCTCTCCTAAATTGTCCCCACTATTTGTTACGTAGAGCATTTCCCTAGGGGCTAAAGAAGTGGTTCGACTCAGCCATGGTAAACGAGCCATCGGTGTTACGAGCCATATCGAAGTTTCACTGTATCTAGTCAGTATCTAGTCAGTACACATCTTGTGACAATAAAGCATTTATAATAGCACCAAATAGCAGTATGTATTCACGTGTAGTGAACAACAAAAGTGTATATATCTAGTAAATAACATATATAATCATAAATATGGCACACAAGCAGTGAAAACACAGATCAAGTGCATGATCAGGGTTTACATTGTTTTACATATAAAACTAAACGCCATCGCGTTAACAATTTTTTGTAATGGAGTCCATTATTATCCCGACTTTATAACAGGCACAAGACACAATAATACACTGTTTTCTTTTTATCTCCAAATAATATTTTGGATACTTGTTTGAGCCGTCTCGTTAGAGCGGTGCTAGACAGCATCCGCGGCCTGTGTTGACAACAGAAAAAGGTATGTATCACAAACATTTATCTGAAATTTCTTGTTCTCAGCATGGTTACACTCGAATTTACCAGTAAGACACCCTTTCAGCTTAAAACAGAGCAGTCTGAATCTGGAAATGTAACATCGTCTCTTAATATTTAATTATTGCCTCGAGTTACCACTATCTTAATATTTATTTTTTGTCTCTATTCACCATAGAATCATTATTTAGCTCTTTCGATAGTGGACACCTATATCTATTATTTTTAGACTTCTTTAAACAGTCAGAGGCCGACAGAATATACGCTTGATTAATCGTCATAAACGCCGAAACTGTAAGCTGCAACAGGTCATCTTCATTTCACTTCGCGCATGACCGAAGAATAATAGATACCTCATCTCGGCAAGTTTGGGTTCGTGAATATCCATATCACCAGTTACTACAAACACTTTGATCGTTCGTCTCTATGTTTTGCAGATTTTCAAAGAGACCAGGAGTTGAATATCAATATCACTAGTTGCTACAAACACCTTGAACGTTCGACTCTCTGTTTTGAGGATTTACAGAGAGACCAGGAGTTGAGTTTGTCTAACAGTGAAACACATTCTGCTGCTCGATACATATTCTTTCTGTCAAAGGAAGTAGCTGTGAGAATCTCGTGCGCTGCGAGCGAATCCGAGTTTCGCATGAAGGCCTGAAAAAAGAGAAGAGAAAACAGATGAATGGTGTGTTGCTAATACCACAGTATACGGCTGTCTTTCGACATGAATGCCGTAGCAAATAATTAAAGCACAACTGAATAAAAATCTCTGTCGAACCAGGGTGACAAGGGTGGTGTCCAATGATATAACCTCTCTACTCACCCTATAAGTCCCAGTTCAGAACCAGTTTACCAACCTACACTCAGAGACAATCGAGCCATCAGTACTATGACTGCTTTGATTTCTAAACTGATCAGAATATTTCAGAATTTTAACTGGATCCATCAGGGTGCAAAGCATATGCATTATATGTAATAATACTCAATAATGACACTACATAATAATATAATTTATCAGTTACCCCAATATTAGTTGCATTTTAACGTCTTGACCTGGTAAAGATATGATAGCTCAAGACAAATGAGATTTATGAGATTTATCAGGTCAAGTCCGAGGTCTGTCGTATTGGCCCGAGGCCGAAGGCCGAGGACAATACAGCTAACCGAGGACCTGTCACCTGGCCAATAAGAAATTACTTGATTATTGACAATTTTATTAATTGACACAATTGAAAAACATGATTATTGATTTTTGACCTGGTGTTAATGACCTCCGAACAATACAGGATAGTTAATTAATAAAATGGTGTACTAACTTGTGCCCATCCCAATGTTATTGATAATGAAATATGTTTAAAAAAGAAAATCTTAGACAAAATTACGGTCAGCTGATTTGCACATATCGATGGATTATTGCGCGCCGGAACGTTGGGACGCACTTAGGATCGTAAATTGCCAATTTAAGAGTGTTCAAGGGGATAAACTGATAAACCTAATACCAGATTCGTGTCATTTGATGCCAAGTTTATCAGGCTCGGCTTCGAAAACGCGCGTAGAATCGCTCGGCAAGCCTCGCGACTCTTTAAGAGTTTTCGAAGCCTTGACTGATAACTTGATATCAAAAGACATGAATCTGGTATTCTCTATCACAAGCAACTTTCATATTCAAGTTCCACACATATACATACGTATGTGAAGAAAGTAACTGTTCTTTTGGCTTTCACTATGGTGAAGTTCTTTTATAATAATGTTAGGTGTGAGGCATTTGCATTGATTTTTAATCATTGCATTTACTTCTATTTTTGATACTTGTAAGAACTGTCTAAATTCACGATGATGTTGCTCATGGATATTCATGGAAATGCACTCAACGTTGATTAAACATTGCAACACCGTTGCTGTTTCACCTTTGATTCTGTATTGTGTCAACGCTGTGTGTCTGTGGGGTCCCAACAGGCACACGTCGCTACGGCAACGAGAAATCAACGTCGATGCACCGAAGTTGATGTGACGTCACAATTACGCCTTGTGCCTGCTGGGGTTGTTGGCTTAAAAAACAAAACTCACCACGAGTCCCTTTGCAACTTGTTGTGGATCATATCGTGTCCTCCCCCAACTATTTCTTAAACGCTTAAGTTTCAGTATTCTGAAATTCTTCGATTTTTGTCCCGATTTCCTCTTCCTTTGTTTTAAGTCTTTGGACTTTGCGTTTGTTACAATGTCTACAACGCTGATGGCTTCGCTATGATCAATATGTGTATCGCATAGTCGGTCAATTATAAAACTGTTTGGTTCGCTTTCATTCCTCGCAACATCCTGTGAATTAAAAATAGTACATATTAATTTATTTTTGACACAATTGCAATAAAACTATGTCAGAATGTTAGACTGTAAACAGAAAGAAAGAAGAAAGAAAGAAAGAAAGAAAGAGAAAGAAAGAAAGAAAGGATAGTATTTATTCATTCTTGACACAATTGTAATGGCTATGTCTGAATTTAAGTCTAGGAAGAAAGGAAGGAATTGTAATGACTATGTCTGAATCCAAGTCTAGGAAGGAAGGTATGAAATATTAAAAGAAAGAAAAAATAGAAAAAAAATAAGCCAATGAAAAATTGGATAGAGAGCAAACTGAGAACCTACATTTATGGATTCAATTCTGTTTTCTACACAGCACTGTGTCATTACGCAGTTGTGGGTATATCGTTGTCAAATCTTTATATATAGCTGGGTATCTGAAAAAAGACGAGAAAATAAGTGCTACGAATAATCATCATTGTCAAGAAATCTCTCTCTCTCTCTCTCTCTCTCTCTCTCTGACAATCAGGGAAACGCGCCCATACAATTCTGACCCCCTTGAACCCCACTTTAATACAGTGAAAGTATGGTGTACATGGATATACGTTAGTTTTCTTATTTCTGCCCAAAACTATAGATTGTGGGTACTCGTTAGAACTGTGTCGATTAGGCGGTTCTAACGTTTAACCTAAATCTATATTTTGAGCAGAATTAACAAAAACACCACATTTTATTTTCAATTTAAATTTTCATGTTTTCGTCGGTATGATTACAATGAATTTGAACAGGTGTATTTTCGTCACGCCTGTCGCAATTGAATACTCGTACTGGCCACTCTATGGCGCACGTCCCATTTAAAAAAAAAGTATCTTAGAATTTTCCGAGCATCAGCCGGTCGCCTAGCCAATAAGTAGACTTTATCAAATGACGTCGCGTCTGAGAGTGTAATAACGCCATGTAATAGACTCGATAATTCACTAGTGGATTAAACTCGATAATCCACTAATGGATTATCCCTTATCCTCAACTCGTTTATTAAATTCAATAAAAGATGAACACTCATGTCAGATCCTCTATTTCTCACGAACTGGCTCATTTATTTATTTATTTATTTATATTCTATGATATATGGAGCTATACATGATAAGGGCCCCGTAAAGCGATTTTGGTACTTATCGCCTATGCGAGCAGCGTAGGTTCAGGCGAGCCTGCGCATCCGCGCAGTCTCGCCAGAACCTTCGCTGCTCGCTCATACAAGCAGTGAATCAAGAGGAACCTTCAGACAGAAAACCATATCCCTGGCCCCTCTGAATGGCTGGGCATGCGCAGTTAAAATTTGTCATGACGGAATGCTCGAAGACACAAATACCTTTTCCTTTTTTCCTGGGCGATATCGAGTTCAACTGTTATCGTATTTTACTTGTGACTGAATCGACTCTGCTTACCGCTTTATATAGTATTACCTATAACATGTCTGAACTTATTTCTACTTTAAGGTATGTAATGGTTATTTTCAGCTCTGTTCGCGTATACGGTATATTTAAATCAATATATTTATTTTTAGAAGGCTTTTATTTTTTTTAGTATTATTAATTAAATATTTGATATCACAGAATTTAATGCTCTCCAATGCTAATATAATATTTATTCTGTAAATTTTAAAACAAAAAAGTAAATAAATAAAAATAGATAAATAAAAACAACACGAAAATCGCAGGTTATATATGTTAAAATGTATGTGCAATACTTGGATGAGCCGTGGTATAGTGGGTTTGACACTACTACTTACATCTGAGACTAAAGCAGCTGTTCTCCTCTGTCCAGGGCGACCTCGGTCGGTCTGGCAGGGGAACCACCATGCCAACTCGACACTCATCTTTTTTTCCTTGTGTTTTTACTTATCCTTTTTCCTTTTTTCGTCTTCGCTTTCATATTAAAATTGAAATGTCAAAAAATTAAAGCAGAATGGCTGTTTTATGGTGGGATTTCATTGTATTAAACGAAGAAGCCGACTCCATTATACGACATTATATTATACGACAGACTGCATGCATGGTAGTTAACCCAATCACGGTTGGCAACTTTGCTTCCCTCTTTAATTGCACGCCGGTGGGTCAGGCCTCAGATTCTATGACGGCTCCAACGTAAAGGCTTATTGAGAATTAGAGAGATAATGTTGGTTGGTGCCTGATGCTCTGTCTCTGGTCGGGCTCATCGGAGTCTAACTGTTGGTTTTCTTTTGCTCCAGCATTTCAGTGGTTTCTTGCTGTCGAGTCCTCACCGTTGTCTCACCTCTGTGGTTCTTTGATTTTTGTGTTCACGGAGATGTTGCACTGATGAGTTAGGAGGCCTTCATGCGGACTGAACAAATTATTTGTCTAAATCGCGACGGAAGTAAGGGCGAGGATTGTGGCCACGTACAATCGATTTAAGCCCCCCAGTGGAAATATTCCACTGACCGTTCCAAGGCGGCTCTTCTGTGGCGATTTATTTATGTTGTTGTTTGTTACTTACTGTGTGTATCACGTGTGTCTTTTAATTTTGGATGGCCATATGGCCATTTTGTGGGAAAGTAACTGTCCTTATGGCCTTCCTTTGTTTAGGTTTCCATTATGGTCTGGTCGCTTAATGTTTGTATTTCTTGCCCTTTGGTGTCTTTGGTGGGTGGAATAAGTTAATTGTATCAATTCCTGATCTTTGTTTTACTTCTACTTTCCAAGAACGCGGGTAGAGTGGTTCACGAAGTTAACCCATTGCAGGCGGGAAACCCCTAAAGGGGTACCTTGGCAAACAGTGCAGGCCCAGAGCGGCGTCTGATCAGGGCCTGCACTATTTGCTAACAGAATTTTCCATCAAAAATAGAATAAAAACAAAAAATAGAGGCCAGACACCCCTTATATGACAAATGGACTTGCCCAACATACAGCAATGGAAGAGTCCACAAAGTATACAATGGGTTAAGTAATGGTTGATGGTTCACTTCGTGGACGACTGGTAAATGATACAATAGGTAGCGGCGGAGAGATGGAAGACAGTGTCCTTAAAAAAATAAAACATAAATTATAATAAAAAACAGGTATATCACAGTTTACTGATAAAATGTTTGTGCAACACCTGCCGTGTGGTGGGTTTGACACAACTGCTTACATCTGAGACTAAAGCAGTTGTTCTCCTCTGTCCAGGGCGACCTCGGTCGGTCTGGCAGGGGAACCACCATGCCAACGCGACACTCATCTTTTTCGTGTGTGTGTGTGTTTGTTTGTTGTTGTTGTTTTTTACTTTGTCTTTTTCCTTTTTTACGTCTTCGCGTTCTTATTAAAATTGAAATGTCATAAATTGAAAGCAGAATGGTTGTTTTATGGCGGCATTTCATTGTGCCGACTCTTCAAAAACGCGGGTAGAGGGGTTGGCGTAGTCATGAAGTTAACCCATTGCATGCGGGAAACACCTGAAGGGGGATCTTGGCAAACATCGAAGGCCCAGATGGCGTCCGGTCAGGGCCTACACTATTTGCTAACAGAATTTTCCATCAAAATAAAAATAAAAACGAAAAAAAGGCCTGACACCCCTTATATGACAAATGAACTTGTTCAACATGAAGCAATGGAAGAGTTCACTGGTATAAAATGGGTTAAGAAACGGAGATCGTAATGGTTGATGGTTCACTTCGTGGACGACATAGTAAATGATACAATAGGTAAAAAAGTGAATAATAAAAAAAAGATATATCACCGTTTATTGATAAAATGTGTGTGCAAAGTAGAAGTAAAACAAAGATCAGGAATCGATACAATTAACTTACTCCACCCATCAAAGACACCAAAGGGAAAGAAACCATAATTGAAACCTAAACAAAGGAAGACCATAAGGACAGTTACTGGATGAACCGTGGTGTGGTGGGTTTTACACTACCACTTACATCTGAGACTAAAGCAGTTGTTGTCCTCTGTTTAGGTCGACCTCGGTCGATCTGGCAGGGAAACCACCATGCCGACTCGATACTCATCTTTTTCTTTATTGTGTGTTTTACTTTGTCTTTTTCCTTTTTTCGTCTTCGCTGTCTTATTAAAATTGAAATGTCAAAAATTTAAGCAGAATGTCTGTTTTATGGTGGAATTTTATTGTATTAAACGAAGGAGCCGACTCTTCACGAACGCGGGTAGAGTGGTTGGCTTATTCATCTTTTTCTTGTGTGTGTGTGTGTGCGTTTTTTTTTTATTGTTTTTTTTTTACTTTGTCTTTTTCCTTTTTGACGCCTTCGCGTTCTTATTAAAATTGAAATGTCACAAATTTAAAGCAGAATGGCTGTTTTATGGCGGCATTTCATTGTGCCGACTCTTCAAAAACGCGGGTAGAGGGGTTGGCTTATTCACGAAGTTAACCCATCGCATGCGGGAAACCCCTAAAGGGGTACCTTGGCAAACAGTGCTGCCCCAGATCAGCGTCTGATCAGGGCCTGCCCTATTTGCTAACATAATTTTCCATCAAACAAATAGAATAAAAACGATTTAAAAAAAAAAACCAGACAACCCTTATATGACAAATGGACTTGTCCAAGATTTTGCAATGAAGGAGTCCATTTTTATACATTGGATTAAGAAATAAAGATCGTAATGATTGATGGTTCACTTCGAGGACGACCTTGTAAACGCTACAATAGGTAACGGCGGAGAGATCGAAGACAGTGTCCTTAGCGTGTGAATGTGCTGTGAAGCTTTCAGTGTCGGGACGTTCTACCACTTCGGCTTAAGTCGATACCTTTCCTTGAAAAATAAAAAAAAAGAAAAAGAGAAATTATAAAAAAAAAGAAAAGGGTTAGGACCCGTTGTGCCTGAAACAGATGTGGGGTGAGAAGCTACTTATTTATTGAGGGTTGAAATTTCATTAAGTCCGGAGTTTAACCCCCCCCCCCCCCCCCCCCCCGCTCCACCCCTAGTAGTTTTACTAATGACCGTCTCAAGGCATTCTTTTGCAGTGTATTATTTGTTACTTGGCTTTGTGCCGTTGGTTCATGTTTCGTCTGTTTTTGTGTGTGCCTCCATGTCACTTTCTTTAGATTACATGGCTGCGTTCTTTGATTGTGGCCTTTCCTGGGTGACTTTTTTTCATTCTTGAGATGGACGGTAGCTTGACCCATCAGCAGCACATTTCAAACTGACGTCTGTGTAAGTACCAAATTTTACAGTTTCATGTATTCTGAAACATTCTAAAATATGAGGAAGATGTTTGAAACTCAGACAACGTAATCTTAAAGTCGGGCAACAAAGGGAACTTCAAATAAAATTAATACATGTGCTGTATTGAATGATTAGATCAAGACCCAGAATGAACATAGACGCTGAAAAATTCGCATAAGTTCGTGCTGTTTTCCGCTATCCCTCGTTATGTTATTGGCGGCTGTTTGCACTTTTGTCCGGTTACTCTCTTTGTGTTTCTGTAACTTTCTTGGGCGACTTGAGATGTCAGAGATCATCATTGGTGGCATATTTTGACTGAACTCCATTAACCTTTATCGATTTAAGCCCCCCCCCCCCCCCCCAGGTGGAATTCGTTTCACTGACCGTCCCAAGACGGTTCTTCTGTCGCGGTTTATTTTTGTGGTGTAGATGCAGCATTATGTCCACCTCATCATGACCCTACCCTTAAAACGACCAGTCTGTCGAAGAGGCTCTATACTACTCGGGGAGTTGGGGGCCATCCTGGTTGCAGTGGAGTTCTTTCTATAGCACATAAACAGCCTAGAAAGCAAAATCCTGAGAATCTTCAGCTATAGCCAATCAGCTGTAGGTATCCTTACCCTGAATTGACAGAGATGTCACTGGAGATCATACAGACTATAAAGGCTATAGTAGAGAGGCTCATCTTTGGTGATAGAATGGACCCCAGGTCATGCCAGTATAGCGGGGAATGAGCTAGCAGACTAGTTAGCTAAAGGAGCAGCTAAGGAGGCCAGTAACCAGCCTGAAGATATAAGAAATATCACCATCGAAGAAGTCAGGGAAGCTAGCAAGCAAAGCCAGATGACAAGATGACAGCTCAAGTAGGATAACTCTTCGCTTAGACGGACCTACTACAGCTACGTCCCCAAAGTTGACTTAAGAGAACCCGCCCCCACTCCACCAACAACAGAATAGGCTTTAGCGCCATACTTCAACTTCAGACAGGATAATTTTACACTTAAGGAGTACAGACATAAGATAGGACAGTGTGAGAGTAACACATGCCAGTGTGGAGAAAAGGAGACCACTGACCACTACCTGATCCAATGTCCTATTTACCAGTCACAGCGAGAGACAATACTGCAGAACTTAGCATCTCGGCTTGGTATACATGGACCTGACCTATATCTACTACTGAGCGACGACCAACACCCAGAACTCGCAAACTGGAGAGGTCATTCGACAGGAGTTAGTCACATACATTGAGGCCACGGGTCGCTTCAAGCCCCAGACTGATGCCGGCCGTTCTTCATCACCTTGATCCTCAGTCCACCATCTTTCGTTTTTAAAAGTACATCGGAGACATTTACAGTGTGTGAAGAAGATACATAGGAGATGAGATACCTTTGTGACAAACTGTGCCGCTGAGGCCTTGGATTGAGGACATGTGGGCAAACTGGAAACAGCAAACAAGCCACAGATAAATGAGAGAGAGAGAGAGAGAATTGAGTCCAACCTAGTTGGCCCCTTACTAACAAGTGTTGGGGTCCAAAGCTCACGACCACTTTAGTTAAACAACAATGTAAGGCCTATATAGAAAAACGACCATTTTAATATGGTAATTTTTCTTTATAATATATACATTTTTGGTATCCATCTTTAACGTTAATCTGACCAAAATCTGTGTTGTAATGTAGTTAGACATACAACACAACAAGAGGTCCATGATGGATCTGGATTTCTTACCAGAGTCAAGATTTGAACCTATTTGATAATGCCTTTATTTCAGCTCTCTCCAGCATTTTATTCAGAAGAACG
The DNA here is from genome assembly GCA_963580285.1 of Lucinisca nassula. Taxonomy (NCBI): domain Eukaryota; kingdom Metazoa; phylum Mollusca; class Bivalvia; order Lucinida; family Lucinidae; genus Lucinisca; species Lucinisca nassula. The sequence continues at coordinate 21,532,063 of OY757024.1, forward strand.
GAACCATTTTAGCAGTATCATGAAATATTAAACTGAGTCTGACTGGCTTCATTTTAAGATGTTTGTTTTCTATTCTAAGCTGTGGCAGCCATATTATTCAGTGGAGCCAAATCAGTGAACTGGAACCATTTTAACAAGTCTTGTACATGGCCATGAGAGGAACATTTCTCTGAATTATCTTGAAATGGAGCAATCGACTTGAAAGATGACATTTGACAGTATTTTCTATTTTTAGTTTTGGCAGCCATGTTCTTCTTCGCAGAAGAGTGTAAGTATCTTAACAATTTTGATACAGGGCCATCAAAGGAACATCTCTTTGAAATTAGTTTGAAATTAAGGCTTAACTATACCAAATTCAGTGACACAGAGGCCTTTCTGATATTTAATCTTCATCAGAATGTCTCCACCCCAAGGTTCTAAAACCGAAACGGATGATGGACAAGACCTGGCAAACACAGCACATCCCCCTCCGAGCACACACTGACCGACGTAGCCCATGAGACAGGTCAGCTGGAGGCATTAGGCAAGAGACGCCTACCCTAGGACTTGTAGGCGTCCCCCACCGAGCCAACATCAGCAAATATGGCTCACACTCCAAGGAAAGCCCATGCATCAGGAAGGAGATGTCCAAAGTAGCGAGACTTGCAAAATTTAAAATATAACAAAAAGTGGCAACCAAATCCGCTAAGATACTTGCAGGCCTCCTAGTGGCCCACTTTGAAAATATAGGTTTTTATATAGGTTCTTCTTTCTCAAAATATAGGTTATTTCCAGGTTTTTCAATAAAAATACAGGTTAAAAAAAGGGTCTTCCAAACTTACATAAAAATTTAAAACTGAAGAAAAAATATTTGATGAATTTTTGTGCCACAATTACTTAGATAAAGTTGATCTAAATTTTACAAAGTCCGAGCGAGCTAAGCGAGCGAGGAAAAAAATTACAATTTCTTGACAGTTTTCATCACTTTTTATGGGACTAAAAAGTAAAAAAATAGTAGTGCATTTTGAAGAAAAGTTAGGGTTGAGTCGCAAGAAGGTTCAAAAAGTAAAAAATATAGGTTTTTTCATGAAAATACAGGCTTTTTATAGGTTTTATGAACAAAATAAAGGTTTTATAGGTTTGGCACAAAATTATAGGTTATTATAGGTTTTGCTAGGAGGCCTGTACTTGTCTCACCTGTAAAGTCAGTCTTAGTTTTAGCAAAATCAGAATTACATATATTACTCATCCATTGCTACATGTTGTATATACGTATATTATAGTTATTTAAATTAGTACTTGAGTACTGACGTCAACACCACAGTATCAACCTCAAATCTGAGTCAATGTTTGTTTTTGTTTGTTTGTTTGATTTGACGTTTAACGTCCCTATCAACACTGTAAAGGTCATTTTGGAGACGCTGCTTCCAATTTTGTGGTACTTTAACCTGACATTGAGATTAAATGACAACTCAAGCCTTGTTGCCCAATGAAACCAATAGGGTTTATAAGCATGGTCGGTCCAACACTCGCACCGCTTTGCATGGGCAGGCTTAGATCCTCGAAACAGTTACCAGTGCTCATGTGCGGGGCAGTTTCAGCATCATGCAGCCCATCTATTTCTCCTAGCCCCGATGGGCGGGGGCGACTGTGTCAATGACTTGAGAGATGTCAGTCAATGATTTTTTTTCTATTTAGCCCATTGTATACTAGTGGACTCTTCCATTGCTATATGTTGGACAAGTCCATTTGTCATATAATGGGTTGTAGGCCCATGTTCTGCGGCTTACACTGTTTGCCAAGGGACCCCTTTAGGGGTTTACCTCATGCAATGGGTTAAAGCTCAGGCAGCCATCCTGTTCAGAAGAGAGGAACTATTTGAGCCAGGGCACAGCATTTCCTGCAATTCACGTGTGCCCAGCAAAGAATCAAATCAGTCTGCACATTCATGCAGTCTGATCATAGGTAAGGGCCCAATGCTCCTTCATGCAGCAAGTCTCAGGTCAGACTATATGGATTCACAGGCTGATCTGACTCTTCGCTGGCCGGACATGTAAATTGTAGGAAATGCTTGCCCCGGCTCATTTTTGTTATTTCGGTACAGGCAATGAGAGGAATATTTCTGTAGTTATTTTGAAATTGAGCCATAGGCTTGGAGAAAGGTCATTTCAAGATATTTTCTACTTTTAGCTCTCTTGGCCATCTTGTTCAGTGAATTGGAACCATTTAGAAATTTTGGGCATGCAGTGTCAAGAAAAGAACTTTTCTGTGAATTTGTTTTGAAACTGAGCAAGTGGTTTGAGAAATGTTTTTCAAAGATTTTTTTTTTTTTGATTTTTTTATTTTTGCAGTGGTGACCATCTTGGTCAATGAACTGGAACCATTTTAGCAATTTGTTGCAGGGCCATTAGCGAAACACTTGCCTGAAAAATGTTTGAAATTAAGGGATGACATTTGAAGAAATTGTTGACTAAGGGCTGATGGACAAATGGGCCGACAATGGACAGCAGACACATAGAAATCACATTTTTTCAAGGTAACAATATTGTTTGTTTTGCGTTCAACAGCAACACTGGTATTTACCATAAAAATCCTAAAAATTGGGACACTTAAAGGACTTGCCGTAATTCTCCTAAAAATTTGACAAATTTGTATCACGCTCCAGCAAGGAGTTCAAAAGGTGCAGATGGATTGTCAGTGTAGACCCTGATCAGATTGCTCCTTAAGGAATAGTCTGATCTGGATCTTCATTGTTTAAAGTAGAAGTAAAACAAAGATCAGGAATCGATACAATTAACTTACTCTACCCATCAAAGACACCAAAGGGAAAGAAACACAAACATGAAGCGACCAGACCATAATGGAAACCTAAACAAAGGATGGCCATAAGGAAAGTTACTTTCCAACAAAATGGCCAAATGGCCATCCAAAATAAAAAGACACAAATGATACACACAGTAAGTAGTAACAAACAACAACATAGATAAACCGCCACAGAAGAACCTCAAGCCTAGCTGTCCCAATACTGAGGATCAATACAGTAGGTCATACTGAGCTTGTTAACCCTTTTCTAGAACATATTTAATGTCACTACAGCTCTTAAGAGTCTACCTGCCCTTCACCATAATGTAATTTATACTTTCCTGTCCTTTGGGATCATTGATTCCATTGTGAAATTTTGAAAATATTTGAGGGTCACTGATGAGGCCTAACTGGCCAAAATTAGCTAGTGAGGCCCAGAAAAACAAATATACACTCCATACTTCTTCAATCATGTGGTGGAGAAGATAGCGCAGTGGTTAGGGCGTTCGGCTATGATCGAGAGGTTGTGCGTTCGAATCCGGCTACCGGTATCGAGGTGTGTCCTTGGGCAAGACACGTAATGACACTGCCCCACTCCACCCAGGTGTAAATGGGTAGCAGTGGTGTAAAAGCCACTGCCTCTCTCTTGCGCGCGCGTGAAAACATCCGGAATGAGTGTTCGAGAGCGATTCAATAAGTTTGAAGCTTTCATCGCAATGGAACTAAAATAAATTAGTATAAACTAATTCTGTGGTGTATTCCTTGCTCCCAGAGAATAACCCTTTTCTGGAACATTGTTAGTTTATCAAACCACACTTTTCCTTGACAGGCCTGTCAATACAATGCACATTCAGGAACTGACAACTACTCTTCCTGAATCAGTGGAAAAGCGTGAATGACTGCAAGGAAGATATGATAAATGTCTAAGAAAGAATGTTGCCAATCAGACAGATATTAACCCTTTTTGTAACAAATGGAATCTTCCATCTTATATATAGCAGGAGTTCATTTCAAAATTTAGGGGTGACAGGTTGTGTTTTCATCAATATTTATTTGGAAAATGACTTACCTTTAAGCAAACAGTGGAGGCCCTGATCAGACACCGCGTTCTGCGGTGTCTGATCTGGGCCTGCACTGTTTGCCAAATACCCGTTTTGGGATCTCTGGTACTAAATGGGTTAAACCCTCCACACCACCCCCCGACCTAAGAGCTCCTGACCACCAGTGCATCCAACTGAGCTACTGAGGTAGGACAGATAGAGGAAAAAAATATGTATACAACAGAAACAATTAAAAATTTATTACAATTTTTATTAAATGACATGCAATAATTTTCTTTTAGCAACAAAGAAATAACAGATCAATCCATAGGTACAGTAGCATTAAGAATGGCACTCATACTTCTAGCACAATGAAGGCCAAAAAAAAATTTGGTACACCATATTTACAGTATTTGGACAGACAGGCCTGAGCAAACAGTGTAGATCCAGATGACATGCCACAAAATGTGGCATCTCATCAGGGTCTGCACTGTTTGCCACTCATCCCACTATTCTTCGGCACAACATTGGGTATTAACCCTTGTCCTGCTAATCCCTGATATGCCTTATCTTTGAAACAATGTAGATCCAGATCAGATGGCTTCTGACGAAGCCATCTGATCAGGATCTACATTGTTTTCCATTCAGATTATGAATTTGTTGCAATAATTTGCATCAAATAATCTGATTGGTTGATAATCGGTAGTGGGTGTGGCATATATAAATATTCAGCAGGACAAGGGTATTAAGTTGTACTTATTCACATTTTAGAACAAGTGTGGTAAGGAGTTGAATATTTAGGGCAAATATGGTAACATCAAGAGTCAAACACCAGTGACCCTTTTATCATATCTGGGGCCTGTTATTCAAAACAAATGATGTCATAAATTAACATAATAATTATCGTTAAAACTTAAATCATTTTACATTGCAAATTTGCTTACGTTTTGGCTGAAAAAAAATGTGAGCAAAAACTGCTCTCATTTATACATGTAACAGTATGTTAGATTTTGTACTTGCTAGAACAGTAAAAAATTTCACCACTAACATGCTTGTTATGCTAACAAGGCTTTTCAAGAACAACTGGCCCCTATTTAAGTTGTTCTTCAGTCCTCTGGCAGTTCTCCAATTTACTTCAGATAACAGAAAATTTGGAGATATAAACACACAGTCAAATTTCAATGGCTTAAACATTTTTGGGCCAAAGAATTTGTTCTAGCCAACGAGTTTTAATCATAGCAGAAGTAAAAATATTACATTCCAACCTCTTTAAAACACTATTGTTGGAGTCCAAAGCAGAAACAGTGTTAGTTAAACATCCCTGATATATCCAAACAAAAATGTATAGATTACCCGGACTGTTCAAATATGAATGCAAGTAGAACATTTTCTCATGCACTAATGCGAAAATCACCTGGAAATATATATCACAGCGTAGAAAAACATTTTACCTATACATTGATACCAAACCTGTTAAAATCCGTGCACTTTAGCCATGTATATCGTTCGATAAACACTGTCTACTCTTGTATACTAATACAAAACATGGTTGGAAGAAGGCCAGAGTACGCCATTGAAATACGGTCCTATATTAAGAATCGTTGTATTCTTGGTATACGGTGCAAAGACATTTTTGATGAAATATGTTTGGTTTATGGACATAATGAAATGTCTTTTCCGACAGTTTTTCGTTGATGTAAGAAATTCAGCTGTGGGCTAGGCTCAACAGAAGATGCACCACATGATCGTCGGCCGAAAAAGAGCAACGTCTGCCAAGATGGTTGCTAGAGTGAAAGAAATAGTTGCTACCGATGCACGATACACCACTAGGCAAATAGCTAGTAGGGTTGGCATCTCATTAGGAGCTGCTCATACAATTCTGAAACGGGATTTGAAAATGCGAAAGATCTGTGCTAGATGGTTTTCCCCATCTGTTGACAGATGAGCAGAAAACGACACGCGTTCAGTGCGCCAAAAAGTTGCTTAAAAAGTTTCCAAATTACAATGCACAGTCTTTCACTAATGTCGGCACAGATCACGAGACATGGGTTCACTTTTTTTGAGCCAAAACGAAAGATTCAGAACAAAATATGGGCAACAAAGTATTGCAAAAGATCATGCATTGCAAAGTGGACCATGAGCGTCAAGAAGGTAATGTATGCCATATTCTTTTCAAATCAGGGCCCTGCTATTCAGGTTGCTGTGCCTAAAGGCAAATCTGTAAATGCGAAGTTTTACAAGAATAAAGTTCTCGAAAATTGGAGAAATATTTCAAAGAAAGAAGGCCCGCAACTGGTTTGGCCAATGTCAGATTGCTACATGACAATGCGTCATCGCACAAGGCATCCATTGTGCAAGACGATCTGAAGCAGGAAAAGGTTGTTGAACTCCCTCACCCCCCGTATTCCCCTGACTTTGCCCCGTGTGACTTTTTTTTTGTTCCCGCGGCTGAAAAATACCTTTCTGGTCGAAAATTTGTACAGCGCAAACACCTCGGTTCTGCAATATTCCAGTGCCTTCATAGTATACCTCGAAAAGACTACCAAAATGCATTCAATGATTGGATCAGAAGACTGAAAGTTTGTATATCCGTTAAAGGGGAATACTTTGAGGGGACAAAATAAATTTTTCATCAAAATCTATCACGGAATCATTTTTGTGTGCTTAGTTGCATTCATATTTGAACAGTCCTCGTATATAGAAACATGACCATTTATGGTCATGTTTCTATATAATCTATACATTTTTGGATCCATCTTGAAACCGTGTTATATCCAATACCATGTTATAATGAACTGTGTTAAATGTGGTTGTGGTGTAATATCATTTATGGTCATGTTTCTTTATAATCTATACATTTTTGGATCCATCTTGAAACCGTGTTATATCCAATACCATGATATAATGAACTGTGTTAAATGTGGTTGTGGTGTAATATCATTTATGGTCATGTTTCTATATTATAATCTATACATTTTTGGATCCATCTTGAAACCGTGTTATATCCAATACCATGATATAATGAACAGTGTTAAATGAGGTTGTGGTGTAATATCATTTATGGTCATGTTTCTATATTATAATCTATACATTTTTGGATCCATCTTGAAACCGTGTTATATCCAATACCATGATATAATGAACTGTGTTAAATGAGGTTGTGGTGTAATATCATTTATGGTCATGTTTCTATATAATCTATACATTTTTGGATCCATCTTGAAACCGTGTTATATCCAATACCTTGTTATAATGAACAGTGTTAAATGAGGTTGTGGTGTAATATCTTTTTGATTTTCTTTAAAATAAATGTATGATGTGTGTACTCACTCATCAAGGCAACTCTAATGAGTACACACAGCTAAAATAACAATTGTATCCCGAATATATTATTATCTGAAATTAGGATAAAAGAATAAGTGCAAAATACCATGGTAGACAAACAATCATTCTAATGTACTTGCAAACATAAAGAGACGTCTGAAAAATGTCAAAAATTTGCGACAGTATTTGTTGGAAACCAAACAAAATCACGTACTGTCGCTTTTCATTGGCAGGCATTCAGTTCTACACAGCTCAAGTTGCTTACCCCTATGGGCAAGTAGTACACGTACTTAAACAAAACAATTGAATAAATGCATTAAAATGGGGATAACTGTATTTAAACTCTTTTGGCCAGATAAATCGTAATTTTAAAGTCACAAATTACGTTTCACTTGGCGCTGTCTCATGGCCATAAAACATTTCCTACCCTAATATGGCCAATTTACCTCCCCAAATGTCAGTTTTGAAGACAGTTATCCCCTAACCCTTTTTGAACCAAAAGGAATCTTCCTCCTTGTATATATGGGAGTCCTTTTCAAAATTTAGGGATGTCAGGTTGTGTCTTCTTCAAATTTTATTTGGAAAATGGCTTAACTTAGCAAACAGTGTAGGCCCTGATCTGACGCCGGGTTCTGTGGCATCTGATCTGGGCTGCACGGATTGCCAACCTCCAGTTTTGGGGTTTCTGGTACAAAATGGGTTAATTGATTGAGCCACTGTACACAGATTTTCTTATTTGTTTGTCAAAATTTATGCTGTGTCTACTCCTCAGAATCGCCTAACTGAGGCTGCTGTTTCTACACATCAGGTTCGCCTAATTGAGGCTATCTTCATCAAGGCTATTTAAATGAGAAACACAGCAAGATTTCTATTTTAATGAAGATAAAAAAAAAATTCCTACAGAATTAACATCATGCCTCTTGACATAGCGGTATGATCAACCGTCAGCAGATTATAAGAATCTGATATGGGGTTCTGTTGTAGATGAGCGTTTCCAACCCGAGGGATGACCGTGCTGAGCGGAACCGAGGCTACGCCGAGGTTCCGCTCAGCACGGTCATCCCGAGGGTTGGAAATGCCCAACTACAAAAGAACCCCATATTGGATTCTTTTTCTTGCACAACACCTCCGGTTAGTTTTGACAGCTTGCACATGTATATTGTTTACAAAATAAAAGTAGTGCGGATGTAGTTCCGGCAGTTGAATAGAATTGAAGCGTATTTATGTTAGTTGCCTGGGTCGGAACACCAGGGTCAGAACATAAATTTCTATCCCAGGGTAAAATCACGGATGTCCTTGTCTGGTGTGCAAGAACAAATTATCCCTCTTTATAAAACAAACAACCATGCCATAAAAATCCTATAAATCTGGACACTTTAAGGACTTGCTGTAATTCTCCTAAAATTTTCAGAAATTTGTTTCACAATCCAACAAGGAGCCAAAAAGGTGCAGGCGGAAGCGTAAACCCTGATCAGGCTGCTCAGGAGCAGTCTGATCTGGGTCTGCACTGTTTGCTTTGGCCTATCTGTCAAAATACTTAGGATCATAACAATAGTTTACATTGAAGGTTGACTCCACATTTATAAGCTGCTAAACTTCAGACACCTTGACGACTTGCAGTAATTCTCCTAGAATTCTGAGAAATTTGTTTCACGATCCAAGGTGTAGGGGTAATGGCAAACAGTGTAGACCCTGACAAGTCTGATCTGGGTCTGCACTGTTTGATTTTGGCCTATCTGTCCCAAAACTTAGGATCATTACAATAGTATACATTGAAGGCTGACTCTGCATTTACAAACTGCCTCTTGTTTAGTTTCAGTGATGGCTGCAGTTTATAGAAATATGTAAAATTGACATGTCTATTTCATATATGAATAAAAGAAGTATAATAATTCCTATTTTTCACAAGCCTATGTAGAAAAATGGAAATTATTAATCTTTGTCCTGCTAAACTATAACAAACTTTTTTTCTTTCAGAAGCCATCTGATCTGTATCTACACTATTTGACATTAAGTTCATGAATTTTTAGGGAACAAATTACATCAAGTAATCAGAAATCAGAAATAGGCATGGCTTTATTCAGCAGGACAACTCCATTGTTCATGAATAATAAACTTTGTCCCAACAGTAAGAGGGCCAAAGTGAATGACATAGTGGTGATTCTAACAAGTACTGTAGAACTTCAATGGCTCGAACACCTTTTGGCCCGTGAAAATCTGTTCGAGACAGGGGTAGTTCGAGCCAGTGAGGGTTACAACCAGGAGGCATAACGTGGTTAATTTTGGGGCATTTTTTTGATGTTCTATGATAAAATGTATGCTGTGTGTACTCATTAGAATCGCCTCATTGAGGCGATTCTAATGAGTACCCACAGCATACATTAGCAAGATAAAAGTCGGAAATCTGCTTAATTATCCTGCATTATTGCCTATGTAGAGGAATTCCCTTGGGACTCAAGAATGGGTTCGACTCAGCCATGGTAAACGAGCCATCGGTGTTCGAGCCATCGAAGTTCTACTGTATAGGCAACATCTTTCTAACATGAAATAAGGAAAATATCCTTGAATTATTTTGACAGGAGAAGCCACAAGAAATAATTATAATTGTGAAAAGAAGACACAGAGACAGTCAGTGACATGAAGGCTCACAAGATAAAACAAAACACCAGTGGCCAGTTGTTCAAAACTAATGATGTTGTCAGTTAACATCTTGTTAACCCTTGTCCTGCTGAATATTTATATATGCCACTACCAACACCGGATTATCAACCAATCAGATTACTTGATGCAAATTATTGCAACAAATTCACAATCTGAATGGCAAACAATGTAGATCCTGATCAGATGGCTTCGTCAGAAGCCATCTGATCTGGATCTACATTGTTTCAAAGATAAGGCATATCCGGGATTAGCAGGACAAGGGTTAAAACTTTAAACATTTGATATGGCAAATATGCTATTTTTGCTGAAAAAATGATACATTTTTCCAGCAAAAATACCAGAATATTAGATATTGCACTTGCTAGAAAAGCTGGCATTTTGATCATTAACGAGCTTGTTAAGCTAACAAGGTTTTGATTAACTGTCAGGGCCCAAGACACAAATCCAATATACAATTAACCCTTACCGGTATCTTGCTGTTTATGACAATCCCTATATTTGCAAACAGTGTAGATCCAGATCAGAGCCATCTGATCATGATCTACACTGTTTGGCATTCAGTTTATGAATTTGTAGCAATAAATTACATCAAGTAATTTGATTGGATGATAGACAAGATAAGGGTTAAGAAACTGCAAAGGCAGAACTGCCTTGGGGTGGTCAGCAGAGGAAAACCATTGACAGAGATTTAACTCCAGAGTTTGCCTGTCTCTTTTACCTGTTTCCAGGTAAGAACATGTTAAGGTCAATGATAGTGTTGAAACAAATGCTGATGGCTGGACAAAGAAAGGAAATATACCATTATGATAACATCCCTGTGTGGCTTCTTCAAAGTATCAGGACTTTATGGAACGTGGGAAGGTGCTCACTACCAGGTTGTTATGCCAGGGGTATCAAAAAACCAAACTGGTATCAACACTAAAGAAGTTTTATGGGAGGCACCATGATCTTGTGGATCCGTACAATGTGGCCACTTCCAGAATCATTTCTGATATGTTTGCCAATGGAAAGCCATAGGAAGACTTCCAAAATCTCGGACATACCCTTCCCAGCATTGACACCATTTCTTCGTTCGGGTCGATTGGCATGGTGGGCGAAGCTTGCTTACCAAGTAATGCTTACTATCCGCGGACGCCTGATTACACTCTTCTGGAGTCCATGTCTGTTGATCCGAACATTGATATTTGCCATTTTGTCTATGGATTTACGATTTTGGATTAACGCTTTGGTACTACGACCTAAACTACTTCTTCCTTAGCTCTAGAACTAGCATTTTTCAGATGAAAATGTTTCATATATGTTTTATTTCTAGTCCAAATACTACTTGTGTGTACTAGTTAGAGCCAGTTCAATGAGGTGATTCTTGCAAATAACATGGTTTTGGATATAGCCTGGTTTCAAGATGGATCCCAAAAATGTATAGATTATATAGAAAAATGACCATAAATGGTCATTTTTCTATTTATTCAATACACTTTTGCTTGGATATAACATGGTTGTTAACTAACACGGTTTCTGCTTTGGACCCCATTAATAGTGTTATAAAGAGGTTGTGGTGTACCAACAATCTATCTTTTTGAGCAAAAAATAAGGAAAGTAATAAATATACAAATATACTGTAAACTCCATTTTTCTCTAAGGGTGTTACAGACTTGTTCATCATCATCATCAACGGATTTTTGATTAACGTGCAGGTACAGGGGCAACATCCACATAAGTGGGCCCCCTTCCAGGTAGCTGGCTTGCTGCACGCATGGCAGATCTTACACCAGATCTCCAGGCTTGTCTATCATGAGGATCGATAGCAGAGAGCTTCCATTCTCTGCAATCTCTTTCTGTTAGCTGCTTCCAGGTCATCTTGGGCCTTCCTGGCCCCCGCTTTCCACTTACCTGTATGTCACAGGCAGTCTTGATTGCACCGTTGGAGCGTTCCACATGTCCATACCAGCGAAGTCTTCTCTCTTTCAGGATGAGGTCCAGGTCCTCAATGCCAAGACACTCCAGTAACTCACTGGACCTGATGGTGACAGTGTCCTGTGGCTTGACATTGCAGATCTGTCTGATCATTGCCCTGTCATTTTGCTGTAGACGTTGGAGGTTTGGCTTTGTCAATGGCCATGTCTCACTGGCATGGAGCATTGCGCTCCGCACACAAGAGCTATACACACGGCCACGTGTCTTGAACGAGAGGTGGCGGGAAGAGAGAACTGGTAGCAACTCCTTGAATTTCTTCCAGGCTGTTTTCACACGTGATGTAGTTGAAAGGTCGCAACCACCCCCTGCAGAGAGCATATCACCTAGGTAGCAGAAGGAAGCTACAACCTCCAGCTTGTCTGATCCGACTTGAACTTCCCTCTGTGGTCTGCCATCCAAGGGGCGTGCAGTTCCTTGGCACCGTGTACACCTGTACTCAGGGTCCTCTATCAAGCGTTTGAGCCCACTGCATTTCTTGTGCACCCAGAACTTGCAGCCATTACAAAAGATACTGTTGCTGCCAACTCCAGTGCGACATACAGCGCATGGGAACTGGCCTGTACTCTGCAAGAGGTCCAGACCTGTACCACAGATCATGATCTTTGTCTTTCCTGCATTCACTCTCAGCCCTTTCGCCTCCATTGCCTCTTTCCAAGTTAAGAGCCTCCTGACACATTCCTCAAGGGATTCAGCTATGATGACAAGGTCATCAGCATACAGGTCCTCCCAGGGGACTCCAGAGCGGAACTCGCATGACAAGGCTTCAAGCACAATGATGAAAAGCAGTGGGCTGAGAACAGAGCCTTGATGAACACCCACCTTCACCTCGAATTCTTCACTGTAACCATCACCAACGCGGACACGGCTCCGAGCATTTGCGTACATCCCTTGGACCAGTTTCACAATCCACTCGTCCACTCCAAGTTTTCTTAGTGCCCACCAGATGACTTTCCGAGGCACTCGATCAAATGCCTTCTCCAGGTCTACAAAAGCCATGTAGAGTCTCTTGTTGGCCGCCAGATACTTCTCTTGCAGCTGTCGGACAACAAAAATTGCATCTGTTGTGCCTCTTCCTGGGACGAAGCCAAACTGGGAATCGTCGATGGACACCAACTGCCTAATGAGGCCATCCACAATCCTCTCCAGGACTTTCATGACCTGTTCTGTCAGCTTGAGACCACGGTAGTTGCCCCGTTCCAATGCATCGCCCTTGCCCTTGTAGAGACAGACAATGAAACTCTGTTCCCAGTCAGAGGGTACCTTCCCATCACGGATGATTGCAGCTGCAAGGTCACGGATCATCGAGGCACCCGCATCACCTGCAGCTCTTATCATCTCCACCACTATGCCAGAGGGACCAGGTGCTTTGCCAGTCTTCATCTGAGAGATAGCCTTCTTAACCATATCAATAGTGATTGGGATGGGTGGGCCTTCCACTGGTGGCTCATCAGACAGGTGGTCTGGGTCCCAGTCGAACTCAACATTGAGTAGCCTTTGGTAGTGTTCTAACCAGGCCCTCTGCTTTGAGTCATCACTCATTGACATCTCCCCTGCATCATTCTTTACTGGTTTGTCACCTACAACATCAGCATTCTCTCTTCTCATCTGGTTAGCAAGGCGGTATACTTCTGAGGACTTAGGGTCAATATTCTTGTAGATCTCCTTCTCAGCTTCTTGGCGAGCATGGTGCACCGCACGTCTGGCTATGCGTTTGGCCGCAAGATATGATGCACGGGTGCCCTTACCAGTCTTCCAAGCTTTAAAGGCTTGCCGCTTGGCTGCTATGACCTTATTAACATCCTCATTCCACCACCAGGTTTCGCGACGCCAGCGGTGGGGCCGAGTTGTGCCACACACCTCTTCAGTTGTCTTGAGCAGACCGGTCTTGATGCTGTTCCATATATCCTCAGTGGTAGCATCTGCTACACCTGCCGAAGCACTCACATGCTGGCTGAAAACCTCCTGGAAATGATTTCTTGTCTGAGATTCTTTCAGCTTCCAAACTTTTAGTCTGGGGGTGAACTTGCGCTTGGGTTTTGGTGGCACATCAATCCTCATGTCGCATATGAGTAGCTGATGTTGCAGGGCTACTTCCTCTCCAGGGATCACTTTCACATCTGTGACAAGTTTGCGCATTGTCCTGCGGTAAAGGATGAAATCTATCTGCGTCGCTGCGCTTCCTGACTTGTATGTGATAAGATGACTGTCACGTTTCTAAATCTGATGAATGAACAGATGGAAAACTTGATCCCTATATTGTGCCATGCTAAAAGTACACCACAATCTCATTTTATCAGTTACCCCCTGTATATATTGCATTGTAACTCATTGACCTGATAAACATATGCTATCTCAGGACAATTGAGCTTTATCACGTCAATGTGACATTGCACTTTTTTGAATGAACCGGACTACTGGTAAATGACAAAAAAATGTTATTGTAACTGGGAAAAATGGCAATATTACTTGAAAAAAAAATATCATAGGAAAAACATGGTCAGCTGATACTAAATATATCGACCACCAGAATGCTTGGACTCACTGAGGACTATCAATAACTGACCGTAAATTGCTAATTTAAGAATGTACAAAGGGATAAACTGATAAATAGAATACCAGATTCGTGTCATTTGATATCATGTTTATCAGGCTCGGCTTCGAGAACGCATGTAGAATCGCTCGGCAAGCCTCGCGATTCTACAAGCGTTCTGGAAGCCTTGCCTGATAAACTTGATATCAAAAGACACCAACCTGGTATTCTCTATATAACATGGTTTGTTTAAACAGGGTTTTGGATATAACACGGTTTCAAGATGGATCCCAAAAATGTATAGATTATATAGAACAGGATGTGTTTGTGAAACACGAACATGTCCCCGGGCATGGTCATTTTTTTCAAAGTTGGTCACAGTTCAAAGTCAAAGTCACAGGTCAAGATTTTTGGTTTGAGTGGGAAGCCCTTGGCACAAGGAACTTACATGCCAAATATGAAGGCTCTATTTTAAATGGTTCGAAAGTTATGAACAATAATATTTTTTTCTTTAAAGTAGGTCAAGGTCACAGGTAAAAAAAAATTTGCATGAATGTAAAGCTCTTGTCACAAGGAACCTACATGCCAAATATGACGGCTCTATCTAAAATGATTCGAAAGTTATGATCAATTTTATTTGTTCTTTTAAGTAGGTCAAGGTCATGGTAAAACTAGAAAAGTGTCCAGACAACACAGATGCCCCGCCAAGGGCCCCACCTCACCCCGAAAATCCATGTTACAAGAAAACTTTTTAAGTGTGTGACCTTGTCATCAGGAACATTTGTGAGAAGTTATATTGAAATTGGTGAAAAAATGTAAGCACTACAGCAATGGCTAAAAATAGCCACAGTAACCTTGACCTTGAAAGTCGAACTCGCTCGAGGTATTGTCATAAGGAACATTTGTGTGAAGTTATATTGAAATCAGTGAAGAAATATAGACACTAGAGCTATGTTGTGCGAGGGGATAATTAAAAAAAATTTAAGTCTGTGACCTTGACCTAGAGCTCATGGGTATGGGTTGGGGTATCGCTGAATAAAATGGGCAGGTATCTTACATCATACCAAATATCAACTCAATCCATCGCACGATTTGGAAAATATCAACTCTTAAAATATCTAATTAAAAATTTCTAAGTCTGTGACCTTGACCTTGAAGCCATAGGCATGAGTGGGGGTATTGCCAAATAAACATTTGGACCTGTGACTATCATCATAGCATACATAAGCCAAATCCATAATATAGTTTGGAAAATTTGAGCTCTTTAAAATCTTTCACATTAAAATAGTCCTTGAGGTCATAGTCATGGGTGGGGGTATTGCTGAATAAAACATTGTACCTATATCTATCATCATATGAACCAAAGCCATCATAAAAGTTCAGGTTCTAGCAGGTACAAATACCTTAACTGGAGTCTTTAACATGGAAAATTTCTAAGTCCATGACCTTGACCTTGCGGCTATGGGCATGGGTGGGGGTATCGCTGAATAAAACTTTGGACCTATATCTATAATCATACCAAATATGAACCAATTCCATCAAATGGTTAGGAAAATATGAGTTCTAAAATGTTCAAGTCTACCTGTTACAAAAACCTTAACCCGAGTCTTTAACATTGAAAATTTCTTCTTAGTCTGTGACCTTGACCTTGAGGTCACACGCATGGGTGGGGGTATTGCTTAATAAAACTTTGGACCTATATCTATCATCATACCAAAGATGAACCAGTTCCATCAAATGGTTAGGAAAATATGAGTTCTAAAAGTTCAGGCTCTACCTGTTACAAAAACTTTAACCTGAGGTTACAGGATCACGTACGTACGTACATACGTACACACACACGTACAGATGGACGTACACATATACGCACGTACGGAAAACCTAAAAACTATATGCCCCCAGCATCATATGATGCGGGGGCATAAAAAATTGCATGAATGTAAAGCTCTTATCACAAGGAACCTACATGCCAAATATGAAGGCTCTATTCCAAAAGATTCGAAAGTTATGACCAAAATGTTATTTTTTCCTTTTAAGTAGGTCAAAGGTCAAGGTCACAGGTCAAAAAGTTTTGCATGAATGTAAAGCTCTTGTTACAAGGGACCTACATGCCAAATATGAAGGCTGTATCTCAAACGGTTCAAAAGTTATGACCAAAGTTAACTTTTTCTTTTATGTAGGTCAAAGGTCAAGGTCACAGGTCAAAAATTTTTGTGTGAATGTAAAGCTGTAAAGCTCTTGTCACAAGGAACCTACAAGCAAAATATTAAGGCTGTATCTTAAATGGTTCAAAAGTTATGACCAAAATGTTATTTTTTATTTTAAGAAGGTTAAAGGTCAAGGTCAAGGTCACAGGTCAAAATTGTTTGCATGAATGTAAAGTTTTTGTCACAAGGAACAAACATGCCAAATATGAAGGCTGTATCTCAAGCGGTTCAAAAGTTATGACCAATGTTATTTTTATCTTTTAAGTAGGTCAAAGGTAGGCCACAGGTCAATTTTTTTTGCATGAATGTAAAGCTCTTGTCACAAGGAACGTTCATGCCAAATATGAATACTCTATCTCCAACGGTTCAAAAGTTATGACCAACGTTAAAGTTGTCCTAGTACAAACCAACAAACAAACAAACCAACCAACAAACAAACAGACAGGGCAAAAACAATGTGTCCCCATATTGCTACTGGGGACATAAAAATGAGAAAAATGACCTACATAGATCCTAAAAATCATTTTGTTTGGATATAACACGGTTGTTTAACTAACAAGGTTTCTGCTTTGGACCCCATTGATAGTGTTATAAAGAGGTTTTGGTGTTTGCATGACAAAACGCATTTACAACTTGAACCACTCACACTTGTACATCTTGGCCCAGTTGGTCAATGCCTCATTAGATTAACGAGCTCATTACTGTTAACTGTTCTAGCAAGTACAATATCTTACATTTTGTTGTTTATACTGAAAAAATTGTTAGTAGCATTTGCAAAAGCTACCTACTCACATTTTTTCTGCAAAAATATTAACATATTTTCCATATTAACCCTTGTCCTGCTGAATATTCATATATGCCACACCCACTACCGATTATCAACCAATCAGATTACTTGATGCAAATTATTGCAACAAATTCATAAACTGAATGACAAACACTGTAGATCCTGATCAGATGGCTTCTACAGAAGCCATCTGATCTGGATCTGCTGGTTTGAAAGATAAGGCCTATCCAGGATCAGCAGGACAAGGGTTAACCCATTTTGTACCGGAAAACCCAAAACGGGTACCCTGACAAATAGTGCAGGCCCACATCAGACACCTCGGAATGGGGTGTCTGATCAGGGCCTCCAATGTTTGCAAAAAGTTCAGCCATTTTCAAAATAAATTCTGGTGAAAACACAACCGGACACCCCTAATTTGTGAAATGGACTCCTGCCTATATGAAGATCCCATTGGTACCAAATGGGTTAAATGTTGCAAGTTTTAAGGATTCGTTAACTCCCATTTACTTAAATTTTGTCATTTTTACTGAAAAAATGCTGCTCACATTTTTTCAGCAAAAATGTTAGCTTAACTGCCATATTAAATGATCAGTTTTAAGGATTTGTTAACTAATGGCATCCTTAGTTTTGAACAACTGGCTCCTGTTGTATACAAAACCTGTAATTTTCTCTTACTCATCTGTCTTTCTCTTTTGAGACCAGCTAAAATTAACCCTTCCCTTGCTGATTCAATTTAGCCACACCCATTTCTGACTTTGAACCAATCAGATTACTTGATGTAATTTATTCCTACAAATTCATAAATTGAATGTCAAACAATGTAGATCCTGATCAGATGGCTTCTGGAAGCCATCTGATCTGGATCTACACTGTT
Organism: Lucinisca nassula; assembly: GCA_963580285.1. Lineage (NCBI taxonomy): Eukaryota > Metazoa > Mollusca > Bivalvia > Lucinida > Lucinidae > Lucinisca > Lucinisca nassula. The sequence continues at coordinate 21,550,241 of OY757024.1, forward strand.
TACAAAGACAGGGGTTGTCGTGGACAGCAAGATAAGACTTATTCTTACTTTAAAAACACATTTAAGGGAGACTGATACATCTGCAGATTTTTCTATTTATCTATCTTCATATACTGAGTCAGTCACATTTAGCCATTACCTCAGTTGGGTGGGTGGCTAAAGTTAGAAATTAGTTTAAAAACAACAACATGAGGGCCAAATGGCCCTATATCACTCACCTATGTACAGTGTAGGAGACCACTTGACATTGCTACATACTAAATATCTAAGCTTTGAACTTTATGGTTTCGGAGAAGAACATTTTTTAATTTTTTTCAGTGTAAGTCTATAGGACCTAATAAGCCCGGAGGCGTGGCCAATTCTGACCCAAAGGGCATGGTTGGCTGACCATTTTATGTTGCTATATACCCTACTAAATATCTAAGGTCTGTACTTCATGGTTTCAGAAGATTTTTGAAGCTTTTTCCATTATAAGTTTATTGGAGTTAAGGGGCCACAGAATTTGGCCAATTTGGACCCTAGGGGCATGATTGGCAGGATTCATGTAGGCGACCACTCAACGTTGCTACATGCTAAATACCTAAGCTCTGGGCCTTATGGTTTCAGAGCAGAGAAGAAGATTTTTGAATTTTTTTTTTTTTTTTTCAGTTTTATTTTTAAGTTTTTTTTTTTCCATTTTAAGTCTATGGTAGCTAATGGGCCTATGGATTTGGTCAATTTTGGCCCAAGGGGCATGGTTGGCAGGATTTCTTAAGATAACCATTTCATTTTGCTACTTACTAAATCGGCCATCGCCCATCAGGGCTTGAAGAAATAGATGGGCTGCACAATGCTTCCATGCAGAGCTGAAACTGACAGCACATGAGTACTGGTAAACCGCTTAGCCGATCTATGCCTACCCAGGCAAAGCGGTGCAAGTTGGACCGTCCATGCTTATAAACCCTATTGGTTTCATTGGGCGACAGAGCTTGAGATGTTATTTCATCTCAATGTCGGGTAAAAGTCCCACAAAATTGGAAGCAACATCTCCAAAATGACCTATTCAGTGTTGACGGGGACGTTAAACCACTAATCAAACAAACAATACATACTAAATATCTAAGCTCTGGGACTTATGGTTTCAGAGAAGAAGATATTTGAAGTTTTTTTTTCCATTATAAGTCTATGGGAGCTAATGGACCCATGGGCGTGGCCAATTTTGACCCCAGGGGCATGGTTGGCAGGATTTATGTAGGTGAACACTTGACGTTGCTACATGCTATATATTTAAGCTCTGGGCCCTGTGGTTTCAAAATAGAATATTTTTTAAGTTTTTCCAATTGTAAGTCTATGGGAGCTAAAGAGCCCTTGAGTGTGGCCAATTTGGATCCCAGGGGCATAATTGGCAGGATTTATGTAGGTGGCCACTTGACGTTGCTACACACTAAATATCTAAGCTCTAGGCCTACTGGTTTCAGAGAAGATTTTTGAAATTTTTTCCATTATAAGTCAATGGGAGCTGATGAGCTCGGGCATGGCCAATTTTGACCCCAGGGGCAGGGTTAGCAGAATTTATGTTGGTGACAACTTTATGTTGCAAGATACTAAATATCTAAGGTCTGTGCTTCATAGTATCAGAGAAGATTTTTGAAGCTTTTTTTCCATTATAAGTCTATGTGAGAAGAAGATATTTTAAGTTTTTCCCCTTATTAGTCTATGGTAGCTGATGAGCTCTTGGGCATGGCCAATTTTGGCCCCAGGGGTATGGTTAGCAGGATTTATGTTGGTGACTATTATTTGTTGCTAGATACTAAATATCTAAGCACTGTGCTTCATGATTTCAGAGAAGAATTTTGAAGTTTTTTTTCATTATAAGTCTATGGGAGCTAAGGGGACCCTGGGTATGGCCAAATTGGACCCAAGGGGCAAGATTGGCAGGATTTATGTAGGTGACCACTTGGTGTTGCTACAAGCTAAATATCTAAGCTCTGGGTCCTGTGGTTTCAGAGAAGAAGATTTTTTAAATGTTTCCCATTGTAAGTCTATGGGAGCTATATGTTGCCATGGCAACCAGAATTCCAATCTGATCAGCCCAAAAACCATATACAGCCTTTCCCCCTACCTGATGATGCTTCTCATGAAATTTGATCAAGAATAGCCATAGGTTATTAGAGATATACTTATTTGAAAATGTTTATGGATGCATGCACGACGGACAAAATGTGGTCACAAAAGCTCACCTTATCACTACGTGACAGGTGAGCTAAAAAGGACACTGGATGAGTCCTTAAAACTATTTACAATCTGATTAACAGAGGTATACTAAAACGCATACTTCTGCATCCCAATCTACACTGTACAGGCTTTGAACTCTCTGTGGACTTGGCATCTACCGCAGACGAGGGAAGACATTTCCACTGCAATTTTTCAAATGGAGACAACTTTTAGGACTTCCTTTTCACTTTTCTATAAACTCTGTCCCACAGAAAAAGGGGTCTGCTGTGAAAGGGAAGAGTTTGCTCCTCCGGAGCAAGAGCTGACCCCTATTGACAAAAATACTTTTGAAGGAGTTACCCCTGAAGGTGTATTCATCCCCCTTGAAATGTATCAGTTTTCTTTTACACCCAATGTCATCTACATGTAGTAAGAGAAACACCTTTGGGACTGATAAAAGGTGGACTTAACCCATTGAGTACCAGAAACCCCAAAACGGGTAGTTGGCAAACAGTGCAGGCCTAGATCAGACACTGCAGAATGTGACGTCTGATCAGGGCCTACACTATTTGCCAAATTTTCAGCCAATTTCCAATTAGTTTTTGAAGAAAAAACAACCTGACACCCCTAATTTTGTAATGGATGCCTGCTGTATATAAGGCGGAAGATTCCATTTGGTACAAAAAGGGTTAATATAGGAATTTCATTTTTTTTTTGTTGTTGTTGTTATTGTGTTTTTCACATGGCTTACAGCATCAACAGCTTTTGTCTGAAATATATACATTAATAGATATACATGGCATTGTTTGTTTAAGAAATAGATCAGCTCTAACAAATCCCAAACTAGAGCTGATCTATTTCGATTCTAACAGGCTGAAAATCGGCAATAAGGCTGTTGCTTCCTTCAAAATCTCACAACTTTTTGCCATTGTTAGAAGAAAACGCGCTAAAATTATCGACTAAAAAACATGCATTTATATCCTTTTTTAACATTTTCGATTCGAGAATATGACGTCATAAATTGGTAGTTTTTAATGACGTCACTCATCACGCTCTTCCTTGCCGTGATTTGTCGCAGAATAAAACACAGTTATATTATCCATTGCCTATATAGGGGCGCTGTGTTAGAATATTGTATAAAAGCCGGCTATCAAATTTTTGTGACTTCCTGTTTGATCAGAGCACCATTCTGAGAGAGTCTTCTGTTACAGGTCTTTGAACAAAAACTTTCCTCCATTCTAAATTTATATAGCAGGAGTCCTCTTCAAAATCTAGGGGTTTCAGGTTTTGTTATTTTTAGTATTTAGAAGATGGTTGAATGCTTTGCAAACAGTGACAGCCCTGATCGGACACCACATTCTGCACCATCTAATCTGAGTCTGCACTTTTAACCCACTGTATGCGGGGAAACCCCTAAAGGGGTACCTTGGCAAACAGTGCAGGCCCAGATCAGACGCCGCATAACGCGGCGTCTGATCTGGGCCTGCACTGTTTGCTAACAGGATTTTCCATCAAAAATAGAATAACAAGAGCTCCGCAAGCGGGGCATTATACGCCCGTGGCAAATTCATATTTGGTAGACTGAAACCTGAAAACAGTATTCATTGATGGTGGAACTATTTTTCAAGTTTCAATGGGTGACAGCAAATGCAAGAAGAGCATGCACAGTGCCAAGCCAGAGCTAGGGCATCACAGAGCTTTCTTCCTTTTCCCTGTATTGCTCTTTCCACAGCAGACAGCTTAGAACTAGAATTAATCTCATCAGTTATTTACAACACATAAAAACGAGCACTTATAGCATTATCGGATGAAAACTGTAGCAGGAGTTATCCGGAAACGAAAATGTTTACAAAAATTTCAAAGGGAAATTACTCTCTTAATATTTGGCGGACGATAATTCTCGAAACTTTACTTACATCTACACATCATGGTCTTACTACCTACCAAGTTTCAGCTTGATCGGATGAAAACTGTAGGATGAGTTATCCGGAAACGAAAATGTTAAAAAAATTTCAAAGGGGCATAACTCTGTTAATATTTGGCGGACGTTGATTCTCGAAACTTTACGCACATCTACACATCATGGTCTTACTAACTACCAAGTTTCAGCTTGATCGGATGAAAACTGTAGGAGGAGTTTTCCGGAAACGAAAATGTTTACAAAAATTTCAAAGGGGCATAACTCTGTTAATATTTGGCGGCGTTGATTCTCGAAACTTTATGCACATCTACACATCATGGTCTTACTACCTGCCAAGTTTCAACTTGATCGGATGAAAACTGTAGGAGGAGTTATCCGGAAACGAAAATGTTTACAAAAATTTCAAAGGGGTATAACTCTGTTAATATTTGGCGGACGTTGATTCTCGAAACTTTACCCACATCTACACATCATGGTCTTACTAACTACCAAGTTTCAGCTTGATCGGATGAAAACTGTAGGAGGAAATTTCCGGAAACGAAAATGTTTACAAAAATTTCAAAGGGGCATAACTCTGTTAATATTTGGCGGACGTTGATTCTCGAAACTTTATGCACATCTACACATCATGGTCTTACTACCTACCAAGTTTCAACTTGATTGGATGAAAACTGTAGGAGGAGTTATCAGGAAACGAAAATGTTTACAAAAATTTCAAAGGGGCATAACTCTGTTAATATTTGGCGGACGTTGATTCTCGAAACTTTACGCACATCTACACATCATGGTCTTACTACCTACCAAGTTTCAGCTTGATCGGATGAAAACTGTAGGAGTTATCCGGAAACGAAAAGTTTACGGACGGACGGACGCCGACCCCATAACATAATACGACCGTTTTTTCAAAACGGGCGTATAAAAATGAAAACATAGGCCTGACACCCCTTCTATAACAAATGGACTTGTCCAACATATAGCAATGGAAGAGTCCATCAGTATACAATGGGTTAACTAAAATCCTGGTAAGAGGTTAACCATCTAAAATATGTAAAGGGAATTTAGAAAATTAATATCCTGTGCAACTAGTTACATTATAGCCATGAACTGCTAATCATGACTAGCAGATGGTATTTTCAATGATTTTTTCTCCTATTTTCAGGAAAAATGATGCATGACATAACATGTGAATTGTCTGCTTGATTCACGTGTAATGTTAACCCTTAAGCTGCCGAGAAAAAACACATTCTGATCTGGGTCCACACTGTTTGCAAAAAATTACCTTTAAGATAGCCTGCAGACGGCAAAGCAGACGACGTTTGTCGTGATTAGCATTTTATGGGTTTAGCCTTATTTTCTATGAAAAAAAAGATTAACGTCTGCTGTAGGATTTTAAGTAGCAGTTGGAGATTTTTGACTAGAAAAGCGAGGTAAATATATTAACCCTTGTCCTGCTGAGCCCAGATATGCCTTATTTTCTTAACAATGAAGATCTGATCAGAATCTACATTGTTTGCCATTCAGACTGTGAATTTGTTGCAATAATTTGCATCAAATAATCTGATTGGATGAGAATTAGTAGTGGGTGTGGCAGATTAAAATATTCAGCAGGACCAGGGTTAAGTGTCCAATATCTGTTCCTATAATGGCTACAGTAAATATAAATGTAGTACATGACTAACAGTCTATAATCTGCAGTAAATGTCCTCTAACTATATCGGCCCCCGTGCATCGGGGCTTGAAGAAATAGATGGGCTGCATGATGCTTCCATGCAGAGCTGAAACTGACCCGCACACGAGTAATGGTAAACCGCTTAGAGGATCTAAGCCTGCCCAGGCAAAGAGGAGCGAGTCGGCCCATCCATGCTAATAAACCCTATTGGTTTCATTGGGCGGCAGGGCTTGAGGTGTCATTTCATCTCAAGGGCGGGTAAAAGTCCCACAATATTGGAATTAACGTCTCCAAAATGGCCTTTACAGTGTTGATGGGGACGTTAAACCTCAAATCAAACTAACTATACACATGCCAATCCAAATTTGTCAAAAACAAATGGTGCTTGAATTTTAGGACATTACTGTAGCAAACATTCAAGCCGCGGCAAAGCATTTCCTACTATTACATGTGCGCCTGCAAAGACTCAGATCAGCCTGTGCATCTGCATAGTCTGATCAGAGTCTTCATTGAGCACTCTAAGGATAGCTAAGGGCACAATGCGCCTAAATGCAGCAAGAAAAGTCTCTGGTCAAACTATACGGATGTGCTGGCTGATCTGATTCTTGGCTGGGCGCACATGTAAATGGTAGGAAATGCTGTGTCCCAGCTCATTTATTAAATAGAAATTCTATCACAAGAAAGCCTTTTTTTCAAAATTTGTGACCAGGTAAGACATAAACCAACCTGCTCAGCTACACAGTCTTAAAATTTTAGCCTTTTTAAAAATATTTTTGCATACAGGCAACAGTATGGGCCCAGATCAGACTGCTCCTACAGGAAAAGTCTGATCTGGGTCCACACTGTTTGCGAAAAATAATTTTAAGGTAACCTGCAGCTGGCAAAGCAGATGGCAATTGTCTTGATTGGCATTTTATGGATTAAAGAAAAAATGGTAACTGAAAATGCCTTCTGCTAATGTCGTCTGCTGAACTTTTTTTTGCAGACTTTTTAAAAATATCTTTTTTGCATTCAGGCAAACAGCGTGGGCCCAGAGAGGAGCAGTCTGATTTGGGTCCATACTGTTTGCAAAAAAAAAAAAATACTTTTAAGGTAACCGGCAGACGGCAAAGCAGACTACAATAGTCGTGATTGGCATTATATTGGTTAGGTATAGAAACTAGAGGTTTTGTAACACCAAGCGAAGAATACTTGTAATGTCCATGTAGCAAACACTAAGGTGCTGAACAAGCTGCGCATATGCACAGGCTGATCTGCATCTTACCGTAAAAATCCTAAAAATTCGTACACCTTGAGGACTTGCTGTAATTCTCCTAAAATTTTAACTAATTTGTTTCACAGTCCAGCAAGGAGTCCAAAAAGTGGAGACAGAATGGCAAACAGTGTAGACCCTGATCAGACTGCTCCTTCAGGAGCAGTCTGATCTGGGTCTGCACTGTTTGCTTAGGACTATCTGTCCCAATACTTAGGATCATTAGAGTATTTGTTCACGAAAGGCAAAAAAATCAGTTCACATGACGTATTTCAATTGCTTCACAGCCCAGTAATGTCAATATCACAGCTTCTCAAAATAATCTCAGCACTCATCCAACCAACTCAAAATCATCATCGCTGTCATGTTTTTCCACAACGTCGAACTCTGAAAATACAAAATGAATTTAATGAATTTTTTGGCTTTAACAACTGCAACCAAAACCAACTGTGTCCATGCCACAGCAAGGAGTATGGAGCATATACTGAGTAAAATTATGTATCTAACATTCACTCACAAATCAACATTATCATATGGGCCCCGTCAAGAGAGTTTGGTACTTATCGCCTATGCGAGCAGTGAAGGTTCAGGCGATCCTGCGCATCCGGGCAGTCTCGCTCATACAAGCAGTGAATCAAGAGGAACCTTCAGCCAGAAAGCCATATCCCTGGCCCCTCTGAATGGCTCTGAACATGCGCAGTTACAATTTGTCATGACGGAATGCTCGAAGACACAAATTCGCTTGGCGGGGCTCATATATCACTGTTATGTAGTGGATAACATCGTGTCATACAAACCATAGAACTATACGTATACTGGACCCGCCCATCGGGGCTTGAAAAAATAAATGAGCTGCATGATGTTTCCATGCAGATCTGAATCCGACCGCACACGAGTACTGGTAAAACTGCTTAGAGGATCTAAGCCTGCCCAGGCAAAGCAGTGAATTTCGGACCGTCCATGCTTATAAACCCTGTTGGTTTCATTGGGCGACAGGGCTTGAGATGTCATTTCATCTCGATGTCAGGTAAAAGTCCCACAAAATTGGAAGCAACATCTCCAAAATGACCTATATAGTGTTGACAGGGAGGTTAAACATCAAATCAAATACAAGAGGGCCATGATGGCCCTGGATCGCTCACCTGATCCTATTGTACAAAGGGAATTGTGGGTAATATATGGTGGAGTGGAGGGTTTGAGCAATTTTGGTTGGACCCAAAGACCATTTCTGTGAAATTAATTCAAAATCAGTCTGCCTGTTTAGGAGAAGAAGTCATTTTGAGAAGTAGAAGTCATTTTTGATGAAATGACATCTCAAGCCCTGCCGCCCAATGAAACCAATGGGGTTTAAATGTATTGATTGTTCCACTTGCACCACTTTGCCTAGACAGGCTAAAACCTTCAAAGTGGTTTACCAATACTCCTGTAGAAGCACCTTGCAGCCAAGGTGGGTGGGGCCAAAACTTTCAAAAGACATCTGTCTCTAAAAGGAAGCAATTTTATAGGAATGTTCCATGAGTGACCCTCTAACAAAATTGCTAAAAATATTTTGCTTAACTGAGCATAATGGCCACCACAGCTAAAAACCTCAAACCTCATTCCTGTCAAATAATTTCATAATCAATCCACTGGTTAAGGAGAAGTTGTTGTTTAAAGGTTTTGTTCACCAGAGCGGCATAGATTGAGCAATTTTGGTGGAGGGTCACCCAAGGAACATTCCTGTCATGTAATTTCAAAATCCATCCACTGGTTAAGGAGAAGAAGTCGTTTAAAGGTTTTTCTATTTTTAGCTCTGGCAGCCATCTTGTTCACCAGAGCAGAATGGTTTGAGCACTTTTTGCAGAGGGTCACCCAAGAAACATTCCTGTGAAGTCATTTCAAAATCCATCCACGGGTAAAGGAGAAGAAGTCGTTTAAAGTTTTTTATATTTTTAGCTCTGGTGGCCATTTTATTCAACCAAGCAGAACGGTTTGAGCAATTGTGGTAGAGGGTCACCGAACGAACGTTCCTGTGAAATAATTTCAAAATCCATCCACTTGTTAAGGAGCAGTCATTTAAAGTTTTTTTCTATTTTTAGCTCTGGTGGCCATTTTGTGGACCTGAGCGGAACGGTTTGAGCAATTTTGGTAGAGGGTCACCCAAGGAACATTCTGGTGAAATAATTTCAAAATCCATCCACTGGTTAAGGAGAAAAGTGCGTTTAAAGGTTATTCTATTTTTAGCTCTGGCGGCCATTTTGTTAACCCGAGCTGAACAGTTTGAGCAATTTTGGTGGAGGGCCACCCAAGGAACATTCCTGTTAAGTGATTTCAAAATCCATCCGCTGGTAAAGGAGAAGAAGTCGTTTAAAGGTTTTTCTATTTTAAGCTCTGGCGGCCATTTTGTTCACCCGAGCGGAACAGTATGAGCAATTTTGGTAGAGGGTCACCAAACAAACATTCCTGTGAAATTGTTTCAAAATCCATCCACTGGTTATGGAGAAGAAGTCGTTTAAAGTTTTTTCTATTTTTAGCTCTGGCGGCTATTTTGTTCACCCGAGGGGAACAGTATGAGCAATTTTTGTAGAGGTTTACCAAAGGAACATTCCTGTGAAATAATTTCAAAATCCATCCACTGTTTAATGAGTAGAAGATGTTTAAAGGTTTTTCTATTTTTAGCTCTGCTGGCCATTTTGTTCACCCGAGCGGAACTGTTTGAGTAATTTTGGTAGAGGATCCCCGAAGGAACATTCCAATGAAATAATTTCAAAATCCATCCACTGGTTAAGGAGAAAAAGTCTTTTAAAGCTTTTTCTATTTTTAGCTCTTGTGGCCATTTTGTTCACCCGATCGGAACGGTTTGGGCAATTTTGGTAGAGGGTCACCGAAGAAGCATTCCTGTGAAGTAATTTCAAAATCCATCCACTAGTTAAGGAGAAAAAGTCGTTTAAAGCTTTTTCTATTTTTAGCTCTGGCGGCCATTTTGTTCACCCGAGCGCAATGGTTTGAGCAAAATTAGTATAGGGGCACCCAAGAAACCTTCCTGTGCAATAATTTCAAAATCCATCCACTGGTTAAGGAGAAGAAGTTGTTTAAAGGTTTTTCTATTTTTAGCTCTGGCACCCAAGAAACCTTCCTGTGCAAACAAACATTCCTGTGAAATTGTTTCAAAATCCATCCACTGGTTATGGAGAAGAAGTCGTTTAAAGTTTTTTCTATTTTTAGCTCTGGCGGCTATTTTGTTCACCCGAGGGGAACAGTATGAGCAATTTTTGTAGAGGTTTACCAAAGGAACATTCCTGTGAAATAATTTCAAAATCCATCCACTGTTTAATGAGTAGAAGATGTTTAAAGGTTTTTCTATTTTTAGCTCTGCTGGCCATTTTGTTCACCCGAGCGGAACTGTTTGAGTAATTTTGGTAGAGGATCCCCGAAGGAACATTCCAATGAAATAATTTCAAAATCCATCCACTGGTTAAGGAGAAAAAGTCTTTTAAAGCTTTTTCTATTTTTAGCTCTTGTGGCCATTTTGTTCACCCGATCGGAACGGTTTGGGCAATTTTGGTAGAGGGTCACCCAAGGAACATTCCTGTCAAGTAATTAAGAAATCCATCCACTGGTTAAGGAGAAGAAGTCCTTTAAAGGTTTTTCTATTTTTAGCTCTGGTGGCCATTTTGTTCACCCGAGCGCAATGGTTTGAGCAAAATTAGTATAGGGGCACCCAAGAAACCTTCCTGTGCAATAATTTCAAAATCCATCCACTGGTTAAGGAGAAGAAGTTGTTTAAAGGTTTTTCTATTTTTAGCTCTGGCGGCCATTTTGTTCACCCGAGCTGAACGGTTTGAGCAATTTTGGTAGAGGGTCATCCAAGGAACATTCCTGTGAAACAATTTCAAAATCCATCCACTGGTTAAGCAGGAGAAGTCATTTAAAGAATTTTCTATTTTTAGCTCTGGCGGCCATCTTGTTCACCCGAGCGGAACACTTTGAGCAATTTTGGTAGAGAATCACCCAAGCAGCATTCCTGTGAAATTAGATCAAAATCTGTCCAGTAGTTTTGGAGGAGAAGTTGTTTAAAGCAAAAGTTGACGACGGACGGACGCACACACGCACGCACGGACGACGGACAAAGACTGATCCCAAAAGCTCACCTTGAGCACTTCGTGCTCAGGTGAGCTAAAAAAACCACACATATAGTAATACAAGGTAACTGACATGTAATGCCCAGATGCCATTCGTAAAACACTTTGTTTTCTACTGAAATGTTTTAAAATGTTAGGAAATGATATGGAATTCAACACCTTTTTATGACGACAACAGATTCTTATAATTGCTGTAAGTTCATGTGAAATTTATGAACCTCGCCAGACGCTTGTTTCGTAAATTTCACAAGAAATGGTCATAAGTGAAAGATTCTTTTATCATATGAGCAGCTTTCTTAGAATTTTCTTCTTTCAAATATGATAACCCTTAAGATGTCGGTTTATGCCATCTGCTGAATCTTCTTGCAAACTTTTTAGAAAAATATTTTGGCAACAGGAAACAGTGTGGACACTGATCAGACTGCTCCTAAAGGAACAGTCTGAACTCAGTATACTGTTTGCGACAATGACTATTATATCTTCGTTTATGACTTCTATATTTATAATGCATCCAAACACAGGATTGATCATGAAATCTTTTCTATGGTCATCCTCATTCAAACAGGGCAGTTGTCAGTTTCTGGCAAAAGAATGTGTACTGGTACCGGGTACTGGTTAACTGCTTACGTATAAGCCTGCCCAGGAAAGTGTGGATAAACTGACTGACTGAAAAATGACCTAAATAGTGTTGACTGGGCCGTTAAACTCCAATACAAACAAACAAAAACACTGAGACTTTCTGAAAATCTGACAAAACGTGCTACAGGCAAGAAAAAGCATGGCCAAACTGGGGTCAATGGGCTCCTAACCCTTGTCCTGCTGAATATTCATATACGCCACACCCACTTCTGATTATCAACCAATCAGATTACTTGATGCAAATTTTTGCAACAAATTCATAAACTGGATGGCAAACAATGAAGATCCTGATCAGATGGCTTCTTCAGAAGCCATCTGATCTGGATCTACATTGTTTCAAAGATATGGCATATCCGGGCTCAGCAGGACAAGGGCTAATATACTGTGCAAGCACTCTACAGTTTAACTATCTAGCCAAAGGGTTCACCAGTTAGACATTAAAATGAATGCTTTGAAAGGCTCATAATGTACACAAAGAAGTGTGTAAATGAGATTCATAGGTGTTACATTCATTATGTGCAAATAAAGAGTACAAAGGAGATTTACAGGTGTAGCCATCATTATGCATATTACACCTGCAATGGAAATTTACAGATGTAACACTCATTATACATGTATTGCATAAAGGAGGTGTAGCCATCGTCTCCATATTTAATGGGGTCATCCCCGTTGGAACCAGGCGGTCGTAAAACTCTCGTATTGTACAACTGAAACGAAACGATTATGCATATTACACCTGCAATGGAAATTTACAGGTGTAACACTCATTATACATGTATTGCATAAAGGAGATTTACAGATGTAGCCATCATTATGCATATTACATGTGTAATGGAGATTTACAGGTGTAGCACTCATTATTCATACACCACAGCCTCTTTATAACACTATTAATGGGGTCCAAAGCAGAAACCGTGTTAGTTAAACAACTGTGTTATATCCAAACATATAATCTATACATTTTTGGGATCCATCTTGAAATCGTGTTATATCCAAAACCGCGTTATAATGACCCATGTTATAATGAGGTTGTGGTGTATTATAATTTCATCATCAACGTATTTTTGATTAAAGTGCAGGTACAGGGGCAATGTCCACATAAGTCGGCCCCCTTCCAGGTCGCTGGCTTGCTACACACATGGCAGATCTTACACCATATCTCCAGGCTTGTCTATCATGAGGATCGATAGCAGAGAGCTTCCATTCTCTGCAATCTCTTTCTGTCAGCTGCTTCCAGGTCATCTTGGGCCTTCCAGGCCCCCGCTTTCCACCTACCTGTATGTCACAGGCAGTCTTGACTGCACTGTTGGAGTGTTCCACAATTATAATTTATGTGTGTAAATGATATACTCAAGTATTATGCATATTTCAAAAGTGTAAAGGAGATCATGCTATTATAAAATGTACATATTTTGTTTCCATATTATGGCAGCTACCTTAAAAGGAAAATATTTGCACCACCTTGGGAGAAAATGTTTTCCTTTAAGGGTAGCTGCCCCACTCTTTTAGGAACATTTTTTTTTCATATTACACATATCCTTGTTGTGTGTAAATATAATTTTCTTCAGGCTAATTTACTAAAATGTATTAACAGACCAATGATCTTATACTTTTAAACTTTTAAACATCTGTTTATGTAGAAATGCACCACAACATTGTTATAACAGAATTCTGGATACAAGGATGGAGGGACCCCAGCTATCGAGGCTTTTGAAAAAAGATTGGGCTGCATGGTGCTTCCATACAGAGCTTAAACTAGCCACACATGAGTACTAGTAAACCTCTTAGAGGGGCTGACCCTACCCAGGCAAAGTGCTGCGAGTTGAACCAACCATGCATATAAACACTATTGGTTTTATAGGGTGGCAGGGCTTGAAATGTCATTTCATCTCAATGTCGGATAAAAGTCTCACAAAATCCAAAACGACAAATAAAGTGTTGACAGGGATGTTAAACATTAAATCAAACAAGCAAACAACAAGATGGATGCTTCTGGCTGGAAGATGGATCCCAAAATGCAAAAGGTTTAAAATAAAAACATGGAGAATGATCTCTTTTATTAAAACAGGTTATAAATGGTCATTTTTCTGTCCAAATCAAAACATCTTGTTTTGATATAACACAGTTGAACATAGGAACTTTTCTGTTGAATCCAAAAAATAGTCTTCTTGAGGTTCATGACTAAAACATATCTGTGTGACATAATGCATTTTTCACATCTCCAACTTGGCTACTTTTCTCTTGAAAATCTGTGATATTTTATTTTATTTAAACTGCAAACATAGGTTGCGGGGGCTCGTTCTGATCACCTCATCGAGGCGGTTCTAACGAGTACCCACAACATATGTCTTGGAGCAGAAATAAGAAAAAGAATGTATACCCCCATAAACTCCAGTTTTCTCTATATAAAGTGGGGTTTAGGTGGATGTTCATTTCACGGAGATGTTTGAAGCATAACAGTTTATCAAAATAATATTCTACCTGAGGTTCTGATATGAACAGTACCAATATAAGGTTCATAGGGTGGCCAGTGCTCCGGCCTCTCCTTGTGTAGTTCAAACATGGCAGAACTTCGTCTGTTAGTAATGTACTTTGACAAATTGGAACACAGGTCATCAAACTCACTTTCAGTACCACAGTAAAATCCCTGAAAAGAATAGCAAACAGTCACCAGGCCTCCTAGTGGCCCACTTTGAAAATATAGGTTTTTATATAGGTTCTTCTTACTCAAAATATAGGTTATATACAGGTTTTTCAATAAAAATACAGGTTAAAAAAAAGTCTTCCAAACTTACATAACGATTTAAAACTGAAGAAAAAATATTTGATGAATTTTTGTGCAACAATTACTCAGATACAGTTGATCTGAATTTTACAAAGTCCGAGCGAGCGAAGTCAGCGAGGAAAAAAATTACAGTTTTCATCACCTTTATGGGACTAATAAGTAAAAAATAGTAGTGCATTTTGAAGAAAAAATAGGGTTAAGTCGCAAGAAGGTTCAAAAAGTGAAAAATATAGTTTTTTTTTTTCATGAAAATACAGGCTTTTTATAGTTTTTATGAACAAAATAAAGGTTTTATAGGTTTGGCACAAAATTATAGGTTATTATAGGTTTTATAGGTTTTGCTAGGAGGCCTGAGTCACTCTACTGACAGTATTCAACAGCAGCAGAGAAAGAGGAAGATTATGAATACAGTAAAATGCCTATGTTAACCCTTATCTTGCTGAATATTCATTTAAGCCACACCCATTTCTGTCTATCAGCCAATCAAATTACTTGATGTAATTTATTGCTACAAATTCATAAACTAAATGCCAAACAGTGTAGATCCTGATCCATTTCTGTCTATCAGCCAATCAAATTACTTGATGTAATTTATTGCTACAAATTCATAAACTAAATGCCAAACAGTGTAGATCCTGATCAGATGACTTCTTCAGAAGCCATCTGATCTGGATCTATGCTGTTTGCAAAGATAGGGGTTATCGTGAACAGCAAGATAAGGGTTAAGACCACCTTTGGGAATGTTCAAAAGTGGTCTTTAAGACCACTTTTGAACAGTCCCAAAGGTGGTCCATGACCAGAGACCACTGTGGGCAGAAATCACAAAGGAAAATTAAGTGAAGCCTTCAAAATAAGCTTTTTAAAGCAGAATTAGTCTTAATTTTAGCTGGTCTTAATAGCAGAATTTTACTGAAATAAACCCTTATCCTGCTGAATAAATTATTTCAAGCCACACCCATTTCAGACTATCAACGAATCAAACTAGAATTTGTTTTTCTACAAAAACACAGATGTCTCCCCCGTTTTTGACTGCTAAGTATAACCTTGACATTGGAGGTATTGAGCTGGGTCTTGTGTGCAACACATCATCTAATGAAGATGAACATTTCTGCATAGTAACTTTAAAAATGTTCACAGAAAAATAAAAAAAATATTGGCCGTACACAAAAAGGCACTTTTTTACCTTTGACCTCTAAGTATGGCCTTGACCTTTGAGTTACAACACATCGTCTCATGATGGTTAACATATCTGCCAAGTAATTTCATAATCCATCAAAGAATAAGGAAGTCATTGACTGTCCCTTTTTTTACCTTTGACCTCTAGGTATGACCTTGACATTGGAGGTATGGACCTTGGTCTTGCACATGACTCATGATGGTCTAATGACGGTGAACATTTCTGCATGGTTACTTTATAAAGGCCATCCAGAAATAAAGAAGTTAATGACTGGACACAAAAAAAAAAAAAAACTTTTTATACCTCTGACCTCTTAGTATGACCTTGACCTTGGAGGTACCGACCTTGGTCTAGCATGCACCACATTGTTTCATGATGGTTAACATTTCTGCCAAGTAATTTCACAATCTATCCAGGAAGAAGAAAGTTATTGACTGAACACTAAAAAAAGGCCCCTTTTTGTCCTTTGACCTCTTAGTACGACCTTGACATTTGAGGTACCAACTTGGGTCATGCACACAACACATCGTCTCATGGTGGTTAACATTTCTGCCTAGTAATTTCAAAATCCATCTAAAAATAAGAAAGTTATTGACAGAAAACAAAAAAGGCCCCTTTTTTTAACATTAACCTCTATGTATGACCTTGACCTTTCAGGTACCAAACTGGGTCATGTGTGCAACACATCATCTCATGGTGTTTAACATTTCTGCCAAGCAATTTCAAAATCCATCTAAAAACTAGAATTTGTTTTTCTACAAAAACTCCGATGTCTCCCCCGTTTTTGACTGCTAAGTATAACCTTGACATTGGAGGTATTGAGCTGGGTCTTGTGTGCAACACATCATCTAATGAAGATGAACATTTCTGCATAGTAACTTTAAAAATGTTCATAGAAAAATAAAAAAGTTATTGGCCATAAACAAAATAAGCACTTTTTTTTACCTTTGACCTCTAAGTATGGCCTTGACCTTTGAGTTACAACACATCGTCTCATGATGGTTAACATTTCTGCCAAGTAATTTCATAATCCATCAAAGAATAAGGAAGTTATTGACTGTCCTTTTTTTTCACCTTTGACCTCTAGGTATGACCTTGACATTGGAGGTATGGACCTTGGTCTTGCACATGACTCATGGTCCAACTTTCAAGCCTCTAGCTCCAATAGTTTTTGAGATATCTTGCTGACAAGATTTTATTAAAAAAATTCAAAGGGCAATAACTCTTGAAAGGGGCATAATCCGGATGAGAAAAAAAATACGCGTCAGCTTATTTTCCATTAGGAATGCATATATGAAATTTCAAAACCATAGCATACACAGTTCTAAAGTTATGCTATGCATCACTTTTAGCATTCATTACAATGGGCACAAATTACCAAAATGACAAAGGGCCATACCTCGCAAAGTATTTTTCGGAATTTTGTCAAAAATTAATCAGTTCATATACTCATCACCACCAATATACTCAACAACTTTCAAGGCTCTAGCTCCAATAGTGTTTGAGATATTTTGCTGACAAGATTTTCTTTAAAAAATTTCAAAGGGCAATAACTCTTGAAAGGGGCATAATCCGGATGAGAAAAAAAATACGCGTCAGCTTATTTTTCATGAGGAATCCATATATGAAATTTCAAAACCCTAGCATACACGGTTCTAAAGTTATGCTATGCATCACTTTTAGCATACATAACAATGGGCACAAATTACCAAAATGACAAAGGGCCATAACTCACAAAGTATTTTTCGGAGTTTTGTCAAAAGTTAATCAGCTCATCTACTCATCACCACCAATATATTCACCAACTTTCAAGCCTCTAGCTCCAATAGTTTTTGAGATATCTTGCTGACAAGATTTTATTAAAAAAATTTCAAAGGGCAATAACTCTTGAAAGGGGCATAATCCTGACGAGAAAAAAATAGGCGTCAGCTTATTTTCCATCAGAAATGCATATATGAAATTTCAAAACAATAGCATACACGGTTCTAAAGTTATGCAATGCATCACTTTTAGCATACATTACAATGGGCACAAATTACCGAAATGACAAAGGGCCATAACTCACAAAGTATTTTTCGGAATTTTGTCCTAAGTTAATCAGTTCATCTACTCATCACCAACAATCTATTCACCAACTTTCAAGGCTCTAGCTCCAATAGTTTTTGAGATATCTTGCTGACAAGATTTTATTAAAAAAAATTCAAGGGGCAATAACTCTTGAAAGGGGCATATTCCGGACGAGAAAAAAAATACGCGTCAGCTAATTTCCCATGAGGAATCCATATATGAAATTTTAAAACCCTAGCAAACTCGGTTCTAAAGTTATGCTATGCATCACTTTCAGCATACATTACAATGGGCACAAATTACCAAAATGACAAAGGGCCATAACTCACAAAGTATTTTTTGGTTGGTTGATTTGAGATTTAACGTCCCCGTCAACACTGTAAAGGTCATTTTGGAGACATTGCTTCCAATTTTGTGGGACTTTTACCCGACATTGAGATGAAATGACATCTCAAGACCTGTCCCCCAATGAAGCCAATAGGGTTTATTAGCATGGACGGTCCGCCTCGCACCGCGGTCCCTGGACAGGCTTAGATCCTCTAAGCGGTTTACCAGTACTAGTGTGCGCGCCGGATTCAGCTCTGCGTGGAAGCATCATGCAGCCCATATATTTCTTCAAGCCCCTATGGGCGGGGTCATAAGTATTTTTCGGAATTTTGTCAAAAGTTAATCAGTTCATCTACTCATCATTATCATATATTCACCAACTTTCAAGGCTCTAGCTCCAATAGTTTTTGAGATATCTTGCTGACAAGATTTTATTTAAAAAAAAATTCAAAGGGCAATAACTCTTGAAGGAGGCATAATCCGGACGAGAAAAAAATACGTGTCAGCTAATTTTCCATGAGGAATCCATATATGAAATTTCAAAACCCTAGCATACAGGGTTCTTTAGTTATGCTATGCCTCAAAAGCGTAACGGACGGACGAACGAACCAGAACCAATATGCCCCTCCAACTTTTTCAAAGTTGGGGGCATAATAAGAAAGTTATTGACAGAACACAAAAAGGCCCTTTTTTACCTTTAACCTCTATGTATGACCTTGACCTTTCAGGTATTAAACTGGGTCATGCATGCAACACATCATCTCATGGTGGTTAACATTTCTGCCTACCAATTTCAAAATCCATCTAAAAATAAGAAAGTTATAAGGCCCCTTTTTTTACCTTTGACCTCCATGTATGACCTTGACATTTTAGGTACCAAACTGAATCATGCATGCAACACATCGTCCCATGATAGTTAACATGTTTGCCAAGTAACTTCAAATTCTATTTAACTAGAAATAGTGTCCATAGGACACGGATGCCCCCGCCAAATGCCATTCATAAAAAATATTCCAAATGTACTTCAAATCAATCATAAATTATATTAAAATCATAAATGTAGGCGGTAGAGCAACGACAAAGTTTTTTATAAAAATAGCCACAGTGACCTTGACCTTGAGGTCATGACCTTGAAAGTCAAAGCAACTCGAGATATTATCATAAGAAACATTTGTGTGAAGTTCTATTAACATCCATCAATAGATATAGGCACTAGAGCGATGACAGTTTTTCTAAAAATAGCCACAGTGACCTTGACCTTGAAAGTTGAAATAGCTCAAGATATTGTCATAAGGAACATTTGTGTGAAGTTATACTGAAATCGGTGAAGAAATGTAAGCACTAGAGCCATGACAAAGTTTTTCTAAAACTAGCCATAGTGACCTTGACCTTGAAAGTCAAACTTTCTCAAGGTATTGTCATAAGGAACATTTGTGTGAAGTTATATTGAAATCAGTGAAGAAATGTAGTCACTAGAGCGATTACAAAGTTTTTCTAAAAATAGCCATTGTGACCTTGACCTTGAAAGTCGAAATGGCTTGAGATATTGTCATAAGGAACATTTGTGTGAAGTTATATTGAAATCGGTGAAGAAATGTAAGCGCTAGAGTGATGACAAAGTTTTTCCAAAAATAGCCACAGTGACCTTGACCTTGAAAGTCGAAATCGCACGAGATATTGTCATAAGGAACATTTGTGTGAAGTTATATTGAAATCGGTTAAGAAATGTAGGCGCTAGAGTGATGACAAAGTTTTTCTAAAAATAGCCACAGTGACCTTGACCTTGAAAGTCAAACTCGCTCGAGATATTGTCATAAGAAACATTTGTGTGAAGTTATATTGAAATCAGTGAAGAAATGTAGGTGCTAGAGCGATGACAAAGTTTTTCTAAAAATAGCCACAGTGACCTTGACCTTGAGGTCATGACCTTGAAAGTCAAACTCGCTCGAGATATTGTCATAAGAAACATTTGTGTGAAGTTGTATTGAAATCAGTGGAGAAATGTAGGCGCTAGAGCGATGACAAAGTTTTTCTAAAAATAGCCACAGTGACCTTGACCTTGAGGTCATGACCTTGAAAGTCGAACTCGCTCAAGATATTGTCATAAGAAACATTTGTGTGAAGTTATATTGAAATTAGTGAAGAAATGTAGGTGCTAGAGCGATGACAAAGTTTTCCTAAAAATAGCCACAGTGACCTTGACCTTGAGGTCATGACCTTGAAAGCAAATCTCGCTCGTGATTTTTTTATAAGGAACATTTGTGTGAAGTTATATTGAAATTGGTGAAGAAATGTAGGCGCTAGAGCGATGACAAAGTTTTTCTAAAAATAGCCAGTGACCTTGACCTTGAGGTCATGACCTTGAAAGTCGAACTCGCTCGAGATTTTTTTATAAGGAACATTTGTGTGAAGTTATGCTATATCCCCCCTCACAACTATGTTGTGCGAGGGGATAAAAATATTACAAATGTACTTCAAATCAATCATAAAAAATATATGCATCAAGGGCAGATAATCCAAAAACCAAAAATGCAAGAGTTGTCTTCCTTGTTCATGACACATCGTCTCAGTGTGATGAATGCACCTGTGAAGTTTCATGAATATATTCCATATGGTTTGGGAGTTATGGCCCGGACAGGGTTTACTATTTGGTACTAAGTCAAGGGCAGATAATTCAAAAACCCAAAATGCAAGAGTTGTCCTCCTTGTTCATGGCACATCGTCTCAGTGTGATGAATGCTCCTGTGAAGTTTCATGAATATATTCCATACGGTTTAGGAGTTATGGCCCGGACACGGTTTACTATATGGTACTGAGTCAAGGGCAGATAATTCAAAAACCAAAAATGCAAGAGTTGTCTTCCTTGTTCATGACACATCGTCTAAGTGTGATGAATGCACCTGTGAAGTTTCATGAATATATTCCATACGGTTTAGGAGTTATGGCCCGGACACGACATACCATTTGACTATATATGGATGTAAGTCAAGGGCAGATAATTCAAAAACTAAACAAGCAGGAGTTGTCTTCCTTGTTCATGACACATTGTCTCAGTGTGATGAATGCACCTGTGAAGTTTCATGAATATATTCCATATGGTTTAGGAGTTATGGCCCGGACACGGTTTACTATATGGTACTAAGTCAAGGGCAGATAATTCAAAAACCAAAAAAGCAAGAGTTGTCTTCCTTGTTCATGACACATCGTCTCAGTGTGATGAATGCAACTGTGAAGTTTCATGAATATATTCCATACGGTTTAGGAGTTATGGCCCGGACACCGGACGAAAGAACGAACGCACGGACGAACGGACAGGGGTAAAACTTAATGCCCTTCCGGTATTCTCCGAATATGCGGGGGCATAAAAATAGGCAAGTTATTGACAAAACCCGAAAAAAGGCCCCTTTTATCCTTTTGACCTCTAAGTATGACCTTGACCTTTGAGGTACCAACCTGGGTGATGCGCCAACACATCGCCTTATATTGGTTCACATTTCTGCCATGTGATTTCAAAATCCATCTCAAAATAAGAAAGTTATTGACCAAATACGAAAAAAAGGCCCACTTTATGACCTTTGACCTCTAAGTATGACCTTGACCTTTGAGGTACCGACCTGCCTCATGTGCATCACACATCGTCTCATGATTGTTAATAATTATGCCAAGTAATTTTAAAATCCATGTCAAAATTAGAAAGTTATTGACCAAATACGAAAAAAAAGCCCCTTTTTTCACCTTTGACCTCTAAGTATGACCTTGACCTTTGAGGAACCGACCTGCCTCATGTGCACCACACAAAGTCTTATGGTTGTTAATAATTATGCCAAGTGTTTTAAAATCCATCTCAAAATAAGAAAGTTATTGACCAAATACGAAAAAAAGGCCCCTTTTTTGACCTTTGACCTCTAAGTATGACCTTGACCTTTAAGGTACCGACCTGCCTCATGCGCACCACACATCGTCTTATGGTTGTTAATATTTCTGCCAAGTAATTTTAAAATCCATCAAAAAATAAGAAAGTTATTGACCGGACACCATTTGCCCATACATATATACATACCAACAAACTTCCAAGGGAGATAATTCAAAAGGTATAAATGCGAGAGTTATGGTTCTTGCGCACTGCACGTCGTCTAATGCTGATTAATATTTAAACGAAGTTTCGTGAAGAAAGGTCTAAAGGTTTTCAAGTTACAGAGCGGACACGAATGTGTGACAGACGGACAGACGGACGCCCGGGGGAAAAACAATATGTCTCTCCGAAAAAAATTTTTTTCGGGGGAGACATAATAAGAAAGTTATTGACCAAACACGAAAAAAGGCCCTTTTTTTACCTTTGACCTCTATGTTTGACCTTGACATTTTAGGTACCAAACTGAATCCTGCATGCAACACATCGTCTCATGATAGTTAACATGTTTGCCAAGTAACTTCAAATTCTATCTAAAAATAAGCAAGTTATTGACAAAACCCGAAACAAAAAGGCCCGTTTTTTACCTTTGACCTCTAAGTACGACCTTGACCTTTAAGGTATCAATCTTAGTCATGCATGCAACACATCGTCTTATATTGATTAACATTTCTTCCAAGTAATTTCAAAATCCATCTCAAAATAAGAAAGTTATTGACCAAATACGAAAGAAGGCCCCGTTTTTGACCTTTGACCTCTAAGTATGACCTTGACATTTGAGGTACTGACCTGCCTCATGCGCATCACACATCGTCTCATGATTGTCAATAATTATGCCGAGAAACTTTAAAATCCATCTCAAAATAAGAAAGTTGTTGACCACATACCAAAAAAGGCCCCTTTTTTGACCTTTGACCTCTAAGTATGACCTTGACCTTTGAGGTACCGACCTGCCTCATGCGCACCACACATCATCTTATGGTTGTTAATATTTCTGCCAAGTAATTTTAAAATCCATCTGAAAATAAGAATGTTATTGACCGGACACGATTTTTCCATACATATATACATACCGACAAACTTCCAAGGGAGATAATTCAAAAAGTATAAATGCGAGTTATAATTCTTGCACACTGCACGTCGTCTAATGCTGATTAATATTTATATGAAGTTTCGTGAAGCTACCTCTAACGGTTTTCAAGTTATAGAGCGGACACGAATGTGTGACAGACGGACAGATGGACTTACGGGCAGACAGACAGACGCCCGGGGAAAAAACAATATGTCTCTCCGAAAAAATTTTTTTCGGGGAAACATAATTACTTGATATAATGTATTCATTCAATTCACACACTGCATGACAATGTAGATCCTGATCAGATGGCTTATCTGGATCTACAATAACTGCAAAGGTAGGGGTTGTCATGTTCAGCTGTATAAAGGTAAATGGTTTGGGGTTTCATTTGGAGTTTAAAGGTGCATTATTGAGCTACCGGGTCTCAAATTTTTTTTCTGGTTTTTATCTTCAATGCATACTCCTTTGTCATGTGTACACTTTTGGAGCCAAATACAGCTTCAGAACTTTGTGAAAATGGTCGTTTTCATTCGTGTTTACCCTTCGCTCTGAACATGTGTTCGGAATTTCTGTTCTAAAAATAAATCTGTCACTTTACACATACATGGCGACAGTATCGTCTCTGAGTGTCGTTACTTATGGCATGGTATTCAGCGTCATATTTTGTCCGATTCAGGCATGGCCTTAGCAAACAAGGCCAAAAATGAACGTCGCATAACGTCATATATGGGGATTCTATTTTTGTCACAAACTAAAAATAGATCTAACTAATGTTCGAAACCTAGTTAGGGAATCCCTCTCAAACTCATTTACCTGTCATCATAATTGTTCGCATTTTTGCATAATATGCATGCATTTGTATTGTTTTAAAGAAAAATACCGGCTATATGTATTTTATTTTTGGAAGCATTTTTCCAGATAGCTCAATAATCCACCTTTAAATGGTCTGTCAACACCATTTTGTTTGGGTCCGGCCAGTCAGGTCTGAATGATAATTGTGCAATTTCAAAATTTTAGTGTTGGGTTGAGTTATTTATAGAAGTTCATTTAAAGAATGGCTGAAATTTTTACTAACAGTGGGTCTGATCTGGGCCAGCATTGTTTGCCAATGTCTTTGGTTTGGATTGATATGTATTTAGGTGATGTCAAGCCGACCAGTTTACTTTACCACACTCTTCCTAGGCAGGTTTATACATAACCATCAACCAGTACCGTGGACATTCTTTTCCCAGAAACTGACAACTGCCCTTCTTGAATCAGCATGAGGGCGGGAATGACTATAGGAAATATAACATGTACAATCTTCCAAGAAAGGAATAATTTTTTAATATCCCTAACTAAATAATAATTTTTCAATGTAATTTGATAAATTACATCGCAAAATATGGTTAATCGATAATTAGATTTCAGCATTTTTTAAATGTAATCGTAACTAAGTTAATTACATTTCTAAACTATTGGCCCTATGTCTGCAGATCAGCAAACACATTTGCTCATGAGCCCTCTACAGTATTCATTCTCTTTTAATGCACTTGTACATGTAAAGCAACATCTCAATGAATAACGTCAAAAATTTGCAATTGTATATTCTGCAATTTAATGTCAGAAAAGAAATAGACGGGCTGCACGGTGCTTCCATGCAGAGCTGAAACCGACCCACACACGAGTACTGGTAAAGCGCTTGAGGATCTAAGCCTGCCCAGGCAAAGTGGTGCGAGTCGGACCGTCCATGCTTATAAACCCTATTGGTTTCATTGGCGACAGGGCTTGAGATGACATTTCATCTCAATGTTGGGTAAAAGTCCCACAAATTAAGAAAACAAACAAACAAAACTTCTAAGTTGATGCCAAAGGGCCCTGAAAAAAGTTTGTTCTCTGTGATGATGGCTGATGCTTTGAAATTACAAGACAAATTACAATTTAAAGCATGAAGGAAACAGAAAATTTGAATTTTTTCAGTGAAAGATCAATTTCTATTTCACTCATGAAACCAGAAGAAGTATTTTCACTTGTGCCTTTGCTGTTCATTAAGTGAAATAAAAATCAATCTTACACGGAAAAAAAATCAAATATCCTCTATGTCAGAAACCTGACGTCACTGAGGTGGTTCTAACCAATAACCTATGTCTTGGAAATTAGCCCCCGTAAACCTCAGTTTTCTCTATATAAAGTGGGGTTTAGGGGGGGGGGGGGGGGGGGGGGTTCATTTCACGGACTTGTTAACATGATGTGAAATTGCCAGGCTTATGTTTCTTACCAAAGCTATAGAGGGGTCGAGGTCAAGTATTTTCATCCTACTAGAATGTGAACAATGAAAGCTTTCATCATTAGCATCTTTGTTAGTGAAATCTACAGCAAGTTGTGTCGTGTGTGGATCCAGGTACACCAACTCTTCACCTTTAAAGAAATTAACAGAACATTACGATAACACACCCGGGTTACATAGTGCCTTTGTTCGTATTTCCAAAATGGTGATTTTTCTGAGGAAATTTTGTGATACTTTTCTTATTTGAGCCCCGCCAAGCGAATTTGTGTCTTCGAGCACAAATTTTAACTGCGCATGCCCAGCCATTCAGAGGCTGATGCGCAGGCTCGCCTGAACCTTCGCTGCTCCCATAGGCGATAAGTACCAAAATCGCTTGACGGGGCCCATTTGTACTCCAAACACAGGTTGTGGGTGCTCGTTAGCACCTCATTGAGGCGGTTCTAAAGAGTACCCACAACCTGTGTCTTTAAGAAATTAGAAAAATAATGACTACTCGTGTAAATCCCAGTTTTCTCTATTTAAAGTGGGGTATAGAGGTGAGTTCATTGCACGGACTTGTTTTCACGATGCCTTAACAACATAAATTACCCGAGTCTTTGCTACTAGACATCAGAGCGCAGTATTTCAAAGCATTTTAAGCTGAAGGAGCTTTTTTCATTACGATAACACATCCGCGTGATATAGTGCATGCTTTCAGATCTCTAAAATCGTTAGTTTTCTGATGAAAAAAATGATATTTTTCTTATTTCTACTCCAAACATAGGTTGAGGGTGCTCGTTAGAACCGCCTCATTGTCTTGGAACAGAAATAAAAAAAATAATGTATACCCCATAAACCCCAGTTTCCTCTATATAAAGTGGGGTTCAGAGGGGTATTCATTTCACGGACTTGTTCACGTAACGAGTGGAAAAAAATGTTAACTCTTCAAGCGAGTAGGATCCTCCATGGGGCAGTGGTTAAGCTACTTGCCTCATAAATAAGGGGTTGTGAGTTTGATATCAAGCTTCTCCAGACTTTTAGATGAGACTTTAAACCTTGTTTCTGTCTCCATATGACCTTTCTTGTTGTTGTTGGGATGTAAAACACCAAAACACACACACTTCTAGCAAGTATAAAATAAAATACCCTGATATTTTTGCTGGAACTAATGTGAATTGCTTTGACATTAGCAAAAGGTATGCACATTTCTTCTGCAAAAACACAAGTACACCACAACCTCTTTATAACACGTAAATTTGGTAAAAGTCCAACAAAATTGGAAGCAAGGTCTCCAAAATGACATAGTGTTGATGAGTAAGTTAAACCTCAAATCAAACAAACAAAACGAAAGTGACAGATTTTTTTTTTTCCACCATTTTTCGAAGGGAGACAACTTTCAGTAAATTCCTGTCAGCTTTTCTATTAACTCAGCCCACTGAAAAATGGGTCTATTCTTGAAAGAAAGAATTCCGCCTATTCGTAAAGGAAATAAGATTCTATCAAATCTGAGTACATGATGACAAAAGTTGTATCGTTTTTGCAAAATTAAGCTTCATATGTTGAAATTTTATTTAAATGAAAAATGGTTTTACCAATAAATGAAACTAAGAGGTTACTTACCAACATACCCTATGAACCAATGTGCATGGTTGGGCTTTCCACCAATCATTCCTACACTTTGTTTAAAACTTAGACATTTCTGAAAATTAAAGCAAACATGGTATTCAGGAGTACTCAGAAAAATATCTTCTGCCTTATTCGAACTCATTCTAGAATCCCTAATATCCAACAAATCTTCATGGTCCAACAAGTATTCAAGCTACTAGAGTTTAACTACCACAATGATCCTAAGTATTGGGACAAACAGGCCTGAGCAAACAGTGCAGACCAAGATCAGCAGTCTGATCAGTGTCTACACTGTTTGCCATTCCATTTCTCTACTTTTGGGATTCCTTGCTGGATCGCAAAACAAACTCTTTTAACTTTTAGAAGAATTACAGCAAGTCCTCAAGGTGTCCCAATTTTTAGGATTTTTAAGTTATCAAATGCTTTCAATAAGGACTTATGAACTCACCTTTAAACTTTCAACATACACAACATTAGTTTCTGTTAATCCTAATCTAAGGGGAATAATTAACAATAATGGTTTCCATATAGAAGTATCAACTTCGGAGATACTGTCCTTTGGTTTAGGCGGTGATGCTGATGAACTATAATTTATAAAGTCTGCACTACGTCTCTGGTTCGCATGTGTCTTTAAACCTCCACGAATATCACATTTTTCTATATCCTCTCCGTGTTTACACTTACACAAACATTCTGAAATAGACAATAAACAGATATGCTAGTACAGAACTCGTGTTATAAGGGCAGTATTTCTGAAAATATTTACTTGTCCTAAAGACTTTGATGCTACAAAGAATCCCAATATATATGTATCAAACAATGCTCTTATTGCTAAATTTGGAGACAATCTTAGAAACAAAACTCTTACTGATTTAGCGGACAACTGAGAGGTTGTACAGTTTGTTAATTTCATTGGAGTTTAAAGACACAGTCAACACTGTTTAGGCACTAAAAGGCAAGCTGTTTTCTAATGTACTACAAGCAGCACATCTTGTGGGTATTCTAACAAATTCCTACAACATATATTTATTGGAGAATTTCATACAACACCTAATGATAAAATCTAGGTCAAGGTCAAACATGGATGCTTGCAAAAAAGTTGTCATTCCTAGATGCAAGATTGCACCAAGTATCACTAATGAATCGTTTATAGTTCTTGGGAAATGAAAACCTTAGGTTGAAAGCTAGGGTTGACAGAGTAGTTCACTACATCAATGAACCATGAAATGTAGGTCAATGTCAAATATGGATGCTTGCATTATAATTGTTATTCCTAGGTGCAAGTTTGTACCAGTTATCATTAATGAAGCTCTTAGAGTTCTTGAGAAACGAACTTGGCCATCAGGGTGAATGCCAGGGTGGTCACCAATGTTCACAAAGTCATTGAACCATGGAATGTAGGTCAAGGTCAGACCAGACGCTTATATTAAAGTTGCCATGCCAAAATTTAAGTTAGTATCCAGTGTCATAAATGAGCCTCTTGTTGTTCTTCAGAAATGGAATGCTAGGGTGAACGCAAACGTTTACAAAGTCAGTGAACCATGAAATGTAGGTCGAAGTCAAATATCGATGCTTGCATTCAAGTTGCCATATCCCAAGATACAAGTTTGTATCAAGTTTCATAAATTAGCATTTTATAGTTCTTCAGAAATGGACTCTTACATTAAGGTGAATGCAAATGTTTTCTAAGCCAGTGAACCATGTAATGTATGTCAAGGTCAAATATGGATGCTTGCATTTTAGTTGTCATCCCAACATGTAAATTCGTACCAAGTATCATTGATGAGGCTCTAATAGTTCTTGAGAAATGGACTCTTACATTAGGGCAAATGCATTGTTGACGGCTTGACAGATGAACGGACAGAAATCCGGACTCCTATGTCAATACATGCTTAAAGCAAAAACTACCCAACATGCCATTGCAGAACTTGGCTTCTTGCATACCAGAAGAGGAAATCCGTGATTTTACCCTGGGATAGAAATTTATGTTCTGACCCTGGTGTTCCAACCCCAAATTGAATATAATCGCGTGTTTGATAAATGCACTGGTTGATTACAACCTCATGTGCGGCGGCGTCATGCGTGACGTCACTAAACATTCCTGTTGTGTCATCACAAAATGGCGGACGTCGGTAACCGAAGTGACAACAGCATTAAAAATTCGCAATAGAAAGGGGAGGTATAAAGGAAAAAGAATCCAATATGGGTGTGAGGGGTGGATAGAAAAATCCGTCCCCCAGGATCACTGTCAGGCATCTCTCGGCAAGCCTCGTGATGCCGGACAGTGTCCCTCGGGACAGATTTTTCAATCCACCCCTCACACCAATATAAGATTCTTATAATCTCAGATATGACCTACGTGAGGCTCAAACCCACAGTGGCGAGAGACCCAATGATTAAGAGAGAGTGTTTTCACCCACTAGGCCATGAATGCACATTTATTTCTTAATAAAAATCTGTGTTATGAGTACATGTACTTGTTAAAATTGTCTCTGTGCCAACAAAATTTGTTTTTAACCCTTTCTGTACCTAATGGAATCATCCGCCTTATATATGGCAAGAGTCCATTTCAAAATTTAGGGGTGTCAGGTTGTGTTTTCTTCAGAATTTATTTGGAAATTGGCTGAACTTTTTGCAAACATTGTAGGTCCTGACCTGGACCTGCCATGTTTGCCAGAGTACCCGTTTTGGGGGTTCCAGTATAAAATGGGTTAACATACATTTGTAACGACAATTTCCCATTTCTCATGAGCATGCTCACTGACTTACTAATATCATCTTGAATCACAGTGTTGTCCATAGCCACATGTAACACTAGTGAACTCCAGTCATCATATATTGCCAACTTTCTGTGAAAAGAGAAGTATTTACAGTAAAATTCCTAATGTTAAGATCAGACTGTTCAAAATTTTCTGGATTCTTAACATTTTCAAGATAAAATAAATAAAATTTTCCACAAAATATCCCAAATATTAGTAATTGAGAAAATGTTCCTTGGGACTCTAAGATTTTATTCAGAATAGTGCCCTAGGGAGTAGCGAACTCTGACATAGCTCCACATAAGGCGCTTTTTTCATCCGAAAAGTACTTATAATAACATTTTGATACTCCCTCTTATCAAGGGCTATGTTGACTCAAGGGCAAGATAGAACAAGTCATCTGTGTTTGGGACATCAAAGTTTCACTGTATGAACTCATTACAGCTTACCCTAAGCTAATCCTTTTTCTCCTGGATAAAATATTCTGCCTTATAGAAATTTACCAGTATTTGAAAATGGCTGAACGTTTTGCAAACAGTGAAGACACTGATGTATAATAGCGTATCTTTCTGATTTTCTTTAAAATAAAGGTGTGTCACGTGAACTC
This sequence comes from Lucinisca nassula, assembly GCA_963580285.1. Lineage (NCBI taxonomy): Eukaryota > Metazoa > Mollusca > Bivalvia > Lucinida > Lucinidae > Lucinisca > Lucinisca nassula. Next base: position 21,580,614 of record OY757024.1, read on the forward strand.
ATCAGAATCGCATCAATCAGTGGATCATAATGAGTACACATAACATACATTAAAGTCTCACAAATATTAATGTCTGCTTTTATCGGGAAATGTTTCCTACGGTCTCAAGAACAAGTTCTGATCAGCTGTTGTAAATGAGCAATCCATGTCAGACTGTTCCAGCAGTCACAGTATCACTGTATCAAATCATTATACAGTCAAACTTTATTAACTCGAACACATTTAGGACCATGAAATTTTGTTCGAGATAGGTGTAGTTCAAACTATTGAGGGTTACTTATACTGCCAGGACATGAGGCTTAATAAGGATGACCTTAGGAAATATTTTTGACTTTTTATTAAACTAGACAAAAGTGCCCAGTGGGGCACGTATACCCCCGGCCAGTGCCATCAAGAACTACAAAGGGAAATAACTCTAAAAGGCCTGACCCCTTGGCCCTTTTATTTTCTTTCCCACAATACAAGTAGTCATACTGATCATGTGTGTAAAATTTCAAGTTTCTATGTGAAGCAGTTCCTGAGATATCTTTGACACAAAATAATTGTTTACGGACACACAGACGGAAAAGACAAAATCTATATACCCCCATTGCATACAAAGTCATTGCATACTTCGTATGCCGGGGGTATAATAAATGTATGTTGTGTGTACTCATTAGAATCACCTCAATGAGGCAATTCTAATGAGTACACACAACATACATTTTCAAGTTAAAATGAATAAAAAAAAATCCATATATTAACCTAAACACATGGATATCCGGAGCTATACAATTCCCTGAGGACCCAAGAGTGAGTTCGAATTAGCCATAGTAACAAATTACAGGACAACTTCAATGGCTCGAACACCTTTGGGACCACGAAAATCTGTTCGAGACAGGGGTAGTTCGAGCCACTGAGGGTTACTGCTAGGAGGCATAACGACATACTTAAGGACATCTTTTTTGTGTTTTATAATGAAAAATGTATGCTGTGTGTACTCATTAGAATCGCCTCATCGAGGCGATTCTAATGAGCACACACAGTATACATTTGCAAGATAAGACGAAAATATCCTAAATTTTACCCTCCCTATTTCTTATGTAGAGAATTTCCATAGGGACTCAAGAACAGGTTCGACTCAGCCATGGTAAACGAGCCATCGGTGTTCGAGCCATCGACGTTCTACTGTATCCATGTTTGAGTTATCAAAGTTTCACTGTAGCTTACCATAAAAATCCTAAAAATTTGGACATTTTGAAAACTTGCTGTAGCTCTCATTTTGTTTCACAAAACCAGCAAGGTGTCCAAAACTTGCTGATGGAATGGCAAACAGTGAAGATCCTGATCAGACTGCTCATAGGAGCAGTCTGATCAGGATCTGCACTGTTTGCTTAAGTTTGTCTGTTCCAATACTTATGATCATTACAGTATCCAAAATTAACAGTTTCTGGAGAAATTTCTTTTTTTTAAGAATTTATTTTGAAAATGACTGATATTTTGCAAGGCCCTGATTAGATGCTACCTCCTGCATGATCACGTCTGGGCCTGCACTGTTTGCAAGTATCCCATTTTTTGGGTGTCAGCATTAAAAAGGCTAAGACCAGACTTACTTGAGGACTTGTGCCACTGTGTTTGGGCCAAACCACTGACCTACATTCTTACCCTCAGATACACCCATAGATGCTAAAACAGAAAAGAAAGATACATAGACACACATCACGTGAACAAGTCCGTGAAATGAACGTCCCACTAAACCCTACTTTATATAGAGAAAACTGGGGTTTGCAGAGGTATACATTTTTCAGGCCTCATACTGACCACAATTTTCCATGCCTGAAAGGCCGGATTTTGCAGCTTCGACCCTTATCCTGCTGAACAAGACACAACTATTACCTTTGCAAACAGTGTAGATCCAGATCAGATGGAGCCATCTGATCGGGATCTACACTGTTTGTAATGCAGATTGTGAAAATATCAAGTAATTTAGTTCACTTATAGTCGGAAATGGGTGTGGGTTAATAAATTTATTCAGCAGGATAAGGGTTAAATAGTTTTTTAAACAGACAGACTAAAGGAACAAAAAATCAAAATCTAAAAGCCTGAAATCAAGAAAAATATCAAGCTCTAAAAGCCTGAAATCCTGCAAATGCCTGAAAAATATGAGGCCTGATTATTTGCCTTATATTTGCTAAAAAACATAGATTGTGAGTACTCGTTAGACCCACCTCTTTGAGGCGGCTCTAACGAGTACCCAGAATCTATGTTGAATGCAGAAATAAGAAAGATGCTATCATTTTTACCTAAAATTTGTCATTTCTGATACTATGTTGGACGCCATTATTTCACACGGATATGTTTTCTTATGGATATGGGTGGGTATTTTGTCATAATTGAAAGATATTTTTTGTCCATTCTCCGTTGTGGGTATTCAAAAGAATATTATGATCAAATACACACCTTATCTATTGTTATAGAGGGTCCAATTTGACATGAGAATGACCTTTATGCAAAGTAGTCCGTGTTATCGCCTAACAGGTTGGTTGTCGTAAACTCGTGACTTTTCGGCATCTCGTGAATAGTGACCCATTTACCAACCTCTATGTATTGATTTGCTTGTTTTGTTTGATTTGAGGTTTAACGTCCCCGTCAACAATGTATAGATCATTTTGGAGACGTTGCTTCCAATTTTGTGGGACTTTTACCTGACATTGAGATGAAATGACATCTCAAGCCCTGTCGCCCAAGGACACACCTTGGTTCCTGGGCGCCGTATTCGTATGCACAATTTGTTTGATTTGAGGTTTAACGTCCCCGTCAACACTGTAGAGGTCATTTTGGAGATGTTGCTTCCAATTTTGTGGGACTTTTACCCGACATTGAGATGAAATGACATCTCAAGCCCTATCGCCCAATGAAACCAATAGGGTTTATAAGCATGGACGGTCTGACTCGCACCGCTTTGCCTTGGCAGGCTTAGATCCTCTAACCAGTTTACCAGTACTCGTGGGCGGTCGGTTTCAGCTCTGAGTGGAAGCATTATGCAGCCCATCTATTTCTTCAAGCCTCGATGGGTGGGGCCGGTGTAACGGTCAGTTTCTTCCCCCGGCCCATTTCTTCCCCGGGGAAGAACTGGGCCGGCCCGTTTCTTCCCCGGGGGAAGAACTGGGCCGGCCTGGTTCTTCCCCGGGGGGAAGAAACTGACTAGTCAGTTTCTTCCCCACCCAGTCAGTTTCTTCCCCCCTAAAATTTTTTTTAGAACCATTGTCAACGAGTAATTTTCAGCTCACAAATCTTAATAAATGATAAATGAGACCATTCTGAATAAGTTCAGAGTCCTTTTAGCTTGAATGACAAAATTTGCTCTTTGATACACCATTCATGGAGATGCAATAAAATATGCATCCATATTCAAGCATCTTGGGTGCATTTTCTTTGCTTTTTAAGACATAAATTAGTATTAACTAAACAGATATAATAAGGCATAAATGTTTGGCTCTCAAATCTACATGGTATTTGGAGACTGGGGGTGGGGAAGAACTGGGCCGGCCTGTTTCTTCCCCACCCCAGATTTTTCTGTTTACAAAAAATTCTTGTGATAAATTTTCTTCCAGTTTTAAGACATAAATTGGTATAAACTAAAAAGATATAATAAGCAACAAATGTTTGGAGCTCAGATCTAAATAGAATTTGGAGACTGGGGGTGGGGAAGAACTGGGCCGGCCCATTTCTTCCCCATCCCAGATTTTTCTGTTTACAAAAAATTCTAGTGATAAATTTTCTTTGCTTTTTATGACATAAATTGGAATAAACTAAAAAGATATAATAAGCAACAAATGTTTGGAGCTCAGATCTAAATAGAATTTGGAGACTGGGGGTGGGGAAGAACTGGGCCGGCCCATTTCTTCCCCATCCCAGATTTTTCTGTTTACAAAAAATTCTAGTGATAAATTTTCTTTGCTTTTTATGACATAAATTGGAATAAACTAAAAAGATATAATAAGCAACAAATGTTTGGAGCTCAAATCTAAATAGAATTTGCAGACTGGGGGTGGGGAAGAACTGGGCCGGCCCGTTTCTTCCCCACCTCAAATTTTTCTGTTTACATAAAATTCTTGTGATAAATTTTCTTCGCTTTTTAAGACATAAATTGGTATAAACTAAAAAGATATAATAAGCAACAAATGTTTGGAGCTCAAATCTAAATAGAATTTGGAGACTGGGGTTGGGGAAGAACTGGGCCAGCCCGTTTCTTCCCCACCTCAAATTTTTCTGTTTACATAAAATTCTTGTGATAAATTGTCTTCGCTTTTTAAGACATAAATTGGTATAAACTAAAAAGATATAATAAGCAACAAATGTTTGAAGCTCAGATCTAAATAGAATTTGGAGACTGGGGGTGGGGAAGAACTGGGCCAGCCTGTTTCTTCCCAATCCTAGATTTTTCTGTTTACAAAGAATTCTAGTGATAAATTTTCTTCGCTTTTTATGACATAAATTGGAATGAACTAAAAAGATATAATAAGCAACAACTGTTTGGAGCTCAAATCTAAATAGAATTTGGAGACTGGGGGTGGGGAAGAACTGGGCCGGCCCGTTTCTTCCCCATCCTAGATTTTTCTGTTTACAAAAAATTCTAGTGATAAATTTTCTTCGCTTTTTATGACATAAATTGGAATAAACTAAAAAGATATAATAAGCAACAACTGTTTGGAGCTCAAATCTAAATAGAATTTGGAGACTGGGGGTGGGGAAGAACTGGGCCGGCCCGTTTCTTCCCCACCTCAAATTTTTCTGTTTACATAAAATTCTTGTGATAAATTTTCTTCGCTTTTTAAGACATAAATTGGTATAAACTAAAAAGATAAAATAAGCAACAAATGTTAGGAGCTCAGATCTAAATAGAATTTGGAGACTGGGGGTGGGGAAGAACTGGGCCAGCCTGTTTCTTCCCCATCCTAGATTTTTCTGTTTACAAAGAATTCTAGTGATAAATTTTCTTCGCTTTTTATGACATAAATTGGAATGAACTAAAAAGATATAATAAGCAACAACTGTTTGGAGCTCAAATCTAAATAGAATTTGGAGACTGGGGGTGGGGAAGAACTGGGCCGGCCCGTTTCTTCCCCATCCTAGATTTTTCTGTTTACAAAAAATTCTTGTGATAAATTTTCTTCGCTTTTTATGACATAAATTGGAATAAACTAAAAAGATATAATAAGCAACAACTGTTTGGAGCTCAAATCTAAATAGAATTTGGAGACTGGGGGTGGGGAAGAACTGGGCCGGCCCGTTTCTTCCCCACCTCAAATTTTTCTGTTTACATAAAATTCTTGTGATAAATTTTCTTCGCTTTTTAAGACATAAATTGGTATAAACTAAAAAGATATGATAAGCAACAAATGTTAGGAGCTCAAATCTAAATAGAATTTGGAGACTGGGGGTTGGGAAGAACTGGGCCAGCCCGTTTCTTCCCCACCCCAGATTTTTCTGTTTACAAAAAAATTCTTGTGATAAATTTTCTTCGCTTTTTATGACATAAATTGGAAAAAACTAAAAAGATATAATAAGCAACAACTGTTTGGAGCTCAAATCTAAATAGACTTCGGAGATTGGGGGTGGGGAAGAACTGGGCCAGCCTGTTTCTTCCCCACCCCAGATTTTTCTGTTTACCAAAAATTCTTGTGATAAATTTTCTTCGCTTTTTATGACATTAATTGGTATAAACTAAAAAGATATAATAAGCAACAAATGTTTGGATCTCAAATCTAAATAGAATATGGAGACTGGGGTTGGGGAAGAACTGGGCCGGCCCGTTTCTTCCCCACCCCCAGATTTTTCTGTTTACAAAAAATTCTTGTGATAAATTTTCTTCGCTTTTTATGACATAAATTTTAATAAACTAAAAAGATATAATAAGCAACAACTTTTTGGAGCTCAAATCTAAATAGACTTCGGAGATTGGGTTAGGGGAAGAACTGGGCCGGCCCGTTTCTTCCCCACCCCAGATTTTTCTGTTTACAAAAAATTCTTGTGATAAATTTTCTCCGCTTTTTATGACATTAATTGGTATAAACTAAAAAGATATAATAAGCAACAAATGTTTGGAGCTCAGATCTAAACAGAATTTGGGGTGGGGAAGAACTGGGCCGGCCTGTTTCTTCCCCACCCCAGATTTTTCTGTTTACAAAAAATTGTTGTGATAAATTTTCTTCGCTTTTTATCACATAAATTGGAATAAACTAAAAAGATATAATAAGCAACAAATGTTTGGAGCTCAGATCTAAATAGAATTTGGAGACTTGGGGTGGGGAAGAACTGGGCCGGCCTGTTTCTTCCCCACCCCAGATGTTTCTGTTTACAAAAAATTCTTGTGATACATTAACTTTTCTGAACAAAGCTACAGTGTCTTACGCTATGAATTTAATATTTGAATTCAAATAATAAGCACATACAGCGGTATAAGCTACAAAAAGGAAAAAGCTGGGGATGGGTGAACGGAGGTTGGGGAAGAACTGGGCCGGCCAAGTTCTTCCCCACCCCATTTGCTTTTCTGAACAAATCTACAATGGTTTACGCTAGGAATTTAACATTTGATTTCAAATAATAAACACATACAGCGGTATGAAATAAATAAAAAAAAGGATAATGCTGGGGGGGGGGGGGGGGGAGAACTTGGCTGGCCCAGTTCTTCCCCACCCCAAGGCTGCTATACATTAGTTTTTCTGAACAAAGCTACAATGTCTTACGCTATGAATTTAATATTTGAATTCAAATAATAAGCACATACAGCGGTATAAGCTACAAAAAGGAAAAAGCTGGGGGTGGGTGAACGGGGGTGGGGAAGAACTGGGCCAGCCCAGTTCTTCCCCACCCCAAGGCTACTATGAAATTGCTTTTCTGAACAAACCTTCTATGTTTTATGCTAGCAATTTAACATTTGATTTCAAATAATAAACACATACAGCGGTATGAAATAAAAAAAAAAAAAGGAAAATGCTGGGGGGGGGGGGGGGGTGGGTGGGTGGGGGCGGGGACAGAGCTGGGCCGGCCCAGTTTTTCCCCAACCCAAGGCTGCTATACATTAGCTTTTCTGAACAAAGCTACAATGTCTTACGCTATGAATTTAATATTTGAATTCAAATAATAAACACATACAGCGGTATAAGCTACATAAAGGAAAAAGCTGGGGGTGGGTGAACGGGGGTGGGGAAGAACTGGGCCAGCCAAGTTCTTCCCCACCCTAAGGCTGCTATGTATTTGCTTTTCTGAATAAATTCACAATATTTTACGCTATGAATTTAATATTTGAGTTCAAATAACAAATACATACTTTGGTATGAACTACAAAAAGGAAATAGCTGGGGGTGGGTGAAGATGGTGGGGGGGAAGAACTGGGCTGGCCCAGTTCTTCCCCACCCTAAGGTTACTGTAGATTTATCTTTCTTAACAAATCAACATTGCCATTCCATGCTATGAATTAATACTTTAATTAAAATAATAAAAATTGACAGCTCTATCCACTAGAAAATTAAATCTCTGGGGGTGGGGAAGAACCGGGCTGGCCCAATTCTTCCCTGGGGAAGAACTGGGCCGGCCCGGTTCTTCCCCAACCCCATTTTCCAGATTCTATTTAGAATTGAGCACCAAAGATTTGTTGCTTAGTATACCTATTAATTTATTACCAATTTATGTATTAGAAAGCTGAGAAAATTAATCACAGATACTGGAATAGGGATGCATATTTCATTAGATCACCATGTATTGTAGGGCATCTAGCAAATTTTGCCATTTGTGCTAAAAAGGCTCAAACCATATTCAGAATGGTTTCTTTTCTCATTTTGAACAAATTGTGAGGCATTAATAGCTCGCTAACAATGGTTCTAAAAATTTTTTTAGTGGGGGGGAAGAAACTGACTGGGTGGGGAAGAAACTGACTAGACAGTTTCTTCCCCGGGGAAGAAATGGGCCGGCCCGTTTCTTCCCCGGGGAAGAAACTGACTGGGGGGAAGAACTGGCCTGTTACACCGGATCTATGTATTGAATAACAATACTGGCCACTTTGGAAAACGAAGATAAATATATGCAGTCATTGGGGTGTGAAATTATGGTAATAGAGGCCATCAGTATCATGTCAAATTGCATTAGCTATATGAATTATTATCTCATGAATGGTGTGTGAAATATAGCATTTGCAGGTTGATGTATACCGACATCTTATCCTATAATGCCATTGTTACACAGTGGACAACGCCATGTCATTTACCCCTTTTGTACAAAATGGAATCTTCCTACTTATATAAAGCAGGAGTCCACTTCAAAATTTAGGGGTGTCAGGTTGTGTTTTCTTCAAAATGTATTTGGAAAAACAGCTGAATTTTCTGCAAACAGTGTAGGCCCTGATCAGACGCCGCGTTCTGATCTGTCCTGCATTGTTTGCCAGGATACCAGTGTAGGGGTTTCTGGTATAAAAATGGGTTAAAATTATATGACCACATGCTTAATAACCTCACATGGTTTCTGGTGTATAAAAACATGACATTGTCCGTGACATCCCTTTTTATGAAAATTTTAATATTCTCCAGCGTTTCAGTCTGATTTAAAATTGTTATATGATAAAGAGAATTTACATGATATGAAATGACCACAATGTTAAATTCTGACACTTCATATTTTGCTACAAAATGCATGTAAATCTGTTTAATACATTTAATATTTATATTGTTTTTACAATGTATATTGTTATACCCTGGGAGTTTGGAGTAGGGGCTGACATGGAAAGTCTCATTTTTTCTAAACACATTAAATCTAAATAAATGAAAAGTCTTGCTTTTTCCCAGGCTTTTTTTTTGGTGGTGGTGGGGGGGAGGGGGGGGGGGGGGGGTGGATGAGATGTGGGTTAATTGTATTGATTCCTGATCTTTGCCTTCACTTCTATTTTGTCTCGGCTAGTACTGAAAATTCAATGGCTAAAACATAAGAAAATTTTATTCAAGACATTGATAGCTCCAGCCACTGAGTGTTAATCATAACGTTAGCCCAGGGACCAGTTGTTCAAAACTAACAATGTTGTTAGTTAACAAATCGCTAAAACTTTGATCATTTAACCCATTGTATACTAGTGGACTCCTCCAATGCTATATGTTGGACAAGTCCATTTGTCATATAAGGGGTGTCAGGCATATTTTTTGGTTTTTATTCTAATTTTGACGGAAAATTTTGTTAGCAAATAGTGCCGGCCCTGATCAGACGCCGCGTTCTGCGACGTCTGATCTGGGCCCCCACTGTTTGCCAAGGCACCTCTTTAGGGGTTTCCCCGCATGCAATGGGCAATATGGCCAATATACCAATATTTTGCTAAAAAAGTATGAGTATGCAAAGCTACTGTTTGCCATTTTGTCTGCACCTTTTGGTCTCCTTGCAGGATCATGAAACAGATTTGTTAAAATTTTAAGAGAATTACAGCAGGTTCTCAACGTGTCGGATTATTTGGATTTTTACGGCATGTTTTTTTTTAAGCATAGAGATATGTGGTCAACAAAGACTGATCAGATAGTGCAGATACACAGGCTGATCTGAGCCCTCACTGGTTGTACAAGCCTCATTGTAGGTTTTGCCATGGGCAGACTCAAATGAAAGCTATTGTGAATATTTACCTATTTGCTGTATAGAATAGTATGAACTTTTCTTATCCAGGAACATTTCTAGAATTTTTCTGTACTTTTCATCTGTGGAGGGCCATCGCCAACCTGAATGAGAAACACAGTATACCACAATCTCTTCATAGCACTGTTCACTATAACACAATTTTGGATAAAGTACTGTTTAAAAATGGATCCCAATGATGTATAGATTATATATGGTGGTTTTTCTATATAGTCAGTACATTTCTGTTCAGATACAACACAGCTGTTAGTTGACACGGTTTCGGATTTGGACTCGAATGATAGTGTCATAGAGAAGTTGTGTTGTATATAGTATTAACCCTTATTGTACCAAATGGAATCTTCCTCCTTATATACAGCAGGAGTCTATTTTAAAATTTTAGGGTTGTCAGGTTGTGTTTTCTTCAAATTCATTTGGAAAAGAACGCGGCGTCTGACCTGGGCCTGCACTGTTTGCTAACTACCCCTTTTGGGGTTTCCGATACAAAATGGGTTTACACTTATGCATACACTTGAATAGTTCTTAATCACCTTTTTACCCAGGGTTATCTTTCATTAATTTCTTTCTGCTTTCCTCTGCAAATAAAAGCATCACAGACACTTCATGAAACTACATCAATGCTGTTTTCTTTATGGTGTGAATTTTTTTTTCATCATTTTTGTTTTAGACAAATAAGACATAGTACATGTATTTAATATATTTCTAGAGCAGATAACCTTTAAAATGGTTTAGCCAGAATCCGGAAGCATTGACACAATCTGAGACAAAAGCCAGGCCAGGGTAGCAGTACCTTTGGTGCTCATCATACCCATCTATTCCATTTAGTAATCGCCCCGCCCATCGGGGCTTGAAGAAATAGATGGGCTGCATGATGCTTCCAAGCAGAGCTGAAAGTGACCGCACACGAGTACTGGTAAACCACTTAGAGCAGACTTGCCTACCCCTTGAGACAGAAAATAGTAAGATCCCATAAAAGAAATCGTAAGATTCAAATTTTATTCGTAAGCGTTTTAAGGTATCCGATGCAAGGTCAAAATAAGCCTCGCATTTTTTTTTTTTTTTGTTTGACTGCATTGGATCGGACAATTCAGCTTTTCTTTTTTATCCCCATGTTTTTTCCATTGTAAAGGCATCCATCTTGATGCTCATACCGAAACGAATTTGTTAAATAAACTGTGATTGGCTTACTTCCCTATCATTAGCCAATGAAATTTTATTTAAATTCGCAACCAGAGTAAACCAGGATCGGCAACTATTGTCTTGTTCCGGTATAAACTGCGCTTACCCAAACCAAACCGAAATAATCGCGCCGATTTACCCATTTTTTTACAAACAGAGAAAATCGTATGGAATTCGGCCGGGATCGTAAGGTCGTATTTTGGACATGAAAATAGTAAGCCTTACGACCAAATCGTAAGGGTAGGCAAGTCTGTTAGAGGATCTAAATTTGTGCCCAGGCAAAGCGGTGCGGGTCGGACCGTCCATGCTTATAAACCCTATTGGTTTCATTGGGCTACAGGGCTTGAGATGTCATTTCATCTCAATGTCAGGTAAAAGTCCCACAAAATTGGAAGCAGCATCTCCAAAATGACCTATACAGTATTGACGGGGACGTTAAACCTCAAATCAAAGGAGCTACAGACCCAAAACCATTTTTACATACATTTACCATAAAAATCCTAAACATTCAGATACGTTGAGGACTTGCTGTAACAAATCTGTTTCATGATCCAGCAAGGCGTCCAACTGGTGCAGAAAGAATGGCAAACAATGCAGACCCTGATCAGACTGCTCCTTAGGTCTGCACTGTTTGCTTAGGCCTATCTGTCCCAATACTTAATTAGGATTATTTTTGGTAATAGGTTAAGTTTTTGAAAAATAAAAATCAGCATACTTCTGCCAAGATGTCTCATCACCAAAGCCTGTGCTAGCATCATCTGTCCACATCGTAACATACAACCCCAACCATTGTCTGACGCTGGTCCAGTCCCACCTGAAATACATCATGTCTATTTCTTTAACCCATTAAATACTAGTGGACTCTTCCACTGCTATATGCTGGACAAGTCCATTTGTCATGTAAGGTGAAAGGGGTGGCAGGCCTATTTTTTCAATTTTATTCTATTTTTATCACCACGCTTTTCGAAGAACTAGAAATGTGTCCAAAGTACACAGATGCCCCCGCTTAGCACATTAATCTTTAAGTGGTGCAAATACCAATATGTGCGAGTTTCGGCGTTCCACCAATAGTGACCTTGACTTTAAAAGTCGAAATCGCTCGAGATATTGTCATAAGGAACATTTGTATGAAGTTATTTTGAAATCGGTGAAGAAATGTAAGCGCTAGAGGGGTGACAAAGTTTTTCTAAAAATAGCCACAGTGACCTTGACCTTGAAAGTGGAACTCGCTAGAGATATTGTCATAAGGAACATTTGTGTGAAGTTATATTGAAATTAGTCAAGAAATGTAAGCGCTAGAGCGAAGACAAAGTTTTTCTAAAAATAGCCACAGTGACCTTGAACTTGAAAGTCAAAATAGCTTGAGATATTGTCATAAGGAACATTTGTATGAAGTTATATTGAAATTGGTGAAGAAATGTAGGCGCTAGAGCAATGACAAAGTTTTTCTAAAAATAGCCACTGTGACCTTGACCTTGAGGTGATGACCTTGAAAGTCGAACTCGCACAAGATATTGTCATAAGGAACATTTGTGTGAACTTATATTGAAATCAGTGAACAAATGTAGGCGCTAGAGCAATGACAAAGTTTTTCTAAAAATAACCTCTGTGACCTTGACCTTGAGGCCATGACCTTAAAAGTCGAACCTGCACGAGATATTTTTATAAGGAACATTTGTGTGAAGTTTATTGAAATTGGTGGTACAAATACCTTAACCAAAGTCTTAAACATTAAAAATTTTCTAATTCTATGACCTTGACCTTGAGGTCATGGGTATGGGTGGGGGTATTGCTGAATAAACCATTGGACCTATATGTATCATCATAGTAAATATAAACCAAATCCATTGTATGGTTATGAAAATATGAGCTCAAGTTCTACCTGGTACAATAATAACCTGGGTCTTAAACATTAAAAATTTCAAGTCCATGACCTTGACCTTGAGGTCATGGGTATGGGTGGGGGTATTGCTGAATAAAACTTCAGTCCTATATCTATCATCATACCGAATATGAACCAAATTCATTACTCAGTTTGGAAAATATGAGCTCAAGTTCTACCTTGTACAAATACCTTAACCTGGGTCTTAAACGTTAAAAATTTCAAAGTCCAAGACCTTGACCTTGAGGTCTAGGGTATGGGTGGGGGTATTGCTGAATAAAACTTTGGACCTATATCTATCATCATACTAAATATAAACCAAATCTATTGTATGGTTTGGAAAATATGAGCTCAAGTTCTACCTTGTACAAAAACCTTAACCTGAGTCTAACAGGATTACGTACGTACGTACACACTTTCGTACATTCAGAAACCGTACGCACGTACCCACGGACGCACGTACGGAAAACAGAAAAACTATATGCCCCCGGCATCATACGATGCGGGGGCATAAAAAGTGGGGATATTGTAATTGTCTCCGTCATCCGAACGTATGTCCGTCTTCCCGGACAACTCCTCCCACCCTTTTACAGCTAGAAACTTAAAACTTTGGGAACTGATAGGTCTTTGGTCTGAGGAGTGCATGACACTTTCAGAATTTAAATCCTGCCCCTAGGGGCCAGGCCAGGGGGTGGGGTGCCCCGGGGGTAAAAAATCAAAGTTTTCAGAACCTGGTCGTGTGACATATCAAATCAAATGGCATAATGAGTAAAATGCATAACAATCAAAATTTGACCCCTAGGGTCAGGTTTGAGGTCACCAGAGGTCAAAAACTTGGATTTTCACCCCCATAACCCCATTTTAACGAGTACCGGATAACTCCTCCTACGCCCTTTTAGATAGAAACATGAAACTTTGGGAACTGATAGGTCTTTGGTCTGAGGAGTGCATGACACTTACGGAATTTTGATCTTAAGATTGAGTGGGAGTTGCAATTGAGAACTTATATAGTGGCGTATCTTTAAAAAAGCGTTGGTATATGCGATGGCGTGCCATCGACTGCATGATTCTAGTTGACAGATCTATCAGCATATAGTGCAGGCCCTGCAGCGTCTTATCTGGGCCTGCACTGTTTGCCAAGGGATATAAGGTTTTTAGGGGTTTCCCGCATGCAATGGGTTAACTTTTATTTTTGGTCCTGAAAAATCTGATAAGCCACAACCTCTTTATAACATTATTTTTAGGCTCCAAATAAGAATCAGTGCTAGTTCAAAAACCTGTGTTATATCCAAATAAAAATATATAGAATATATACCATAACCTCTTTATAACATAGTTTTGGATATAACACATAGAGTCAGGTTCCCAAAAATGTATAGATTATATAGAGGATCTTACATGAGTATGCATGTCTTATTGAATTAATTAAACAAGTTGAGTAAAAGGGATAAAATGAGAGGCTGTGCTAAAACTGTCTATATGCTTTCAAATAGCAATGAGACTTGACTGCACTTTTAATTTTGAACTTGTCTATGTTTTAAGTAAGTCACCTTTTGCTGGTATTTTACATTGGTCGATTGATAAACTTCTGTATTAATTTTTTATTTTGTGTGACCAGATAGACATGTAGTCGCAGCAGTCTAGAATTCGCACAAACACCATATTATCAAAAATTCTGGGATAAAAGTATCTGAAACTTGCCTTGCTTAAAAATGGAATAGCCTTATCACACTATAATTTTGAGCTCTCAGGGGTCATTTATTTACTATACCTATTGATGGGAAACCTTTTCTGTATGTGAACCAAAGTCTGCTCTTTACATCAGCTCTTATATCATCCAAATCTGAAAATACACATAAACTATGTCTATGTCTTCCACCAAAGGCTATGTCTATATCTTCCATCAAAGGTCATGTCTAACAGTCTATGTCTTCCACCAAAGTCACATCTTGAGAAATGGACTCTTACATTAGGGTGAAAGTTAGGGTGGTCGCAAATGTTTACAGCTTGACGAATGAATGGACAGACAGAAAATCAGACTCCTATACTAGAATTTGTTTTTCTACAAAAACACAGATGTCTCCCCCGTTTTTGACTGCTAAGTATAACCTTGACATTGGAGGTATTGAGCTGGGTCTTGTGTGCAACACATCATCTAATGAAGATGAACATTTCTGCATAGTAACTTTAAAAATGTTCATAGAAAAATAAAAAAGTTATTGGCCATAAACAAAAAAAGCACTTTTTTACCTTTGACCTCTAAGTATGGCCTTGACCTTTGCGGTACAACACATCGTCTCATGATGGTTAACATTTCTGCCAAGTAATTTCATAATCCATCAAAGAATAAGGAAGTTATTGACTGTCTTTTTTTTTACCTTTGACCTCTAGGTATGACCTTGACATTGGAGGTATGGACCTTGGTCTTGCACATGACTCATGGTCCAACTTTCAAGCCTCTAGCTCCAACAGTTTTTGAGATATCTTGCTGACAAGATTTTATTAAAAAAAATTCAAAGGGCAATAACTCTTGAAAGGGGCATAATCTGGATGAGAAAACAAGAGGCCCATGGGCCACTATGCTCACCAGAGCTCAGGTGGGCACTGCCAAATTGCAGCCATGTATTTTAACATGATATCATTTTAATCTGCCAAATGAACCCCCATATCCAAATGAGCATCAATGTGGACTCAGTATATGAAACATTAGGCCTTTTATGAAGTAGAGGGGGTGGGGCATGGACCCAATGGAGCCCTGGTTGGTATCACTAAATGTGTTATCACAAAGAACAAGAATATATATGGTTTAGCAGTGGGGATCTGCATGGCTGGAGATATACTAAGTGGAGGGGTTGGAGCATGCCCTGTCGTTCCCAGGAAAGCCCAAGATTGTTGTCCCTAAATGTGTCTCATCATAAGGACCAAGTATATATATGGTTTAGGGGTGGGAATCTGAACGGTTTCCAAGATATCCTTTCATGAAGTGGAAAGAAGAGGACTGGCCCCTGCGGACACCCCTACAGTAGGTGTGCTAATAATAAGGAACAAGAACATATATGAATATGGGGTGGGGATTTGAATGGTTTCTGAAATATATGGCCTTTTATGAAGTGGAAGGGCGGGGCACATTGCCTCAGCACAAAGAGACCCCCAAGTTGGTGTGACTGAATGAGTCTTATCATAAGGAACAAGAATATATATGGTTTAGGGGTGGGGATCTGAACTATTTCTGAGATATGTGGCTTTTAAATTTTAATGAAGTCAAGCGGTGGAGCAAGGCCCGGGCATGCCTCGGGGACTCACAAGCTGGTGTCAATGAATGTGCCTTATCATAAGGAAGATGAATATATATGGTTTAGGGGTGGGGCTCTGAACAGTTTCTGAGATATAAGGCCTTTTGTGAAGTGCAGGGGTGGGGCAAGGCCCAGGGAGACCCCCAGGTTGGTGTCAATGAAAGTGTCTTATCATAAGGTACAAGAATATATATGGTTTAGGGGTGGGGATCTGTAAGGTTTCCGAGATATTGTGATATTATGAAATGGAGGGGGTGGGGCATGGCCCCAGCACATCCCTGGGGACCCCCAGGTTGGTGTCACTGAATGTGTCTCATCATAATGAACAAGAACATAAATGGTTTAGGGGTGGGGATCTGAACAGTTTCTGATATATATGGCCTTTTGTGAAGTGAAGGGGTGGGGCATGGCTCCGGCGCACCCCGGAAGACCCCCAATTTGGGTTCAATGAATGCGTCTTTTCATAAGGAGCAAGAATATATATGGTTTAGGGGTGGGGATCTGTAAGGTTTCCGTGATATTGGGCCTTTTATGAAATGGAGGGGCGGGACATGGCCCCGGCGCATCCCGGGGGAACCCCAGTTTGATGTCACTGAATGCGTCTTAGCATAAGGAACAAGAGTATATAGGGTTCAGGGGTGGGGATCTGAATGGTTTCCGAGATATTGGGCCTTTTATGAAGTGGAGGGGGTGGGGCATGGCCTCGGCACAACCCGGAGGACCTCCAGGTTGGTGTCACTGAATGCGTCTTATCAATAGGAACAAGAATATATATGGTTTAGGGGTGGGGATCTGTAAGGTTTCTGAGATATAAGTCATTTTATGAAGTACTGGGGGCGGGGCATGGCCCCGGCACAACCTACTGGACCCCCAGGTTGACATAAAAGCATATGGCTGAGAGAAGTTTACTAAAGGAACATTTCTATAAAAGTTTTGTCAAAATATCTGCAAAGGCTTTGTAGTTAATGCCATTATTCAATTTTCCCCATTATAAGTCTATGGAAAATCTAAGTTGCCATAGCAACCAAACTAAAGAGCCGAATTTCATAAAAAACACAAAACCTGTAAAGGCAAATATGGTGAATATTTCCATAAACTTTCAGCCTCATAGAGCATACGGTTTCTGAGGAGATGATTTTTTAAGTATTTTTTTTTTTCTATTTTTTCATTTTGGTTTCCATGGCAACCAATACAAATGAGCAGTAAGCCTAAAATCATATGGCAGATAGTAGATTGCCTAAGGAATATTTCTATGAAAGTTTTGTCAAAATATCTACAGAGGCTTGGCAGTAAATGCCATTTTTCAATTTTCCCCCATTATAAGTCTATGGAAACTCTAAGTTGCCATAGCAACCAAACCAATGAGCCGAATTTCATAAAAAACACAAACTTTCAATCCCCCAGCCCAAGGATGCTACAGATAAAATTTGGGCTGAATCGGTCCAGTGGCTTCAGAGAAGAAGATGTTTGAAAGTGTTGACGTCAGACGACGACGACAACGACAACGACGCCGGACAACTGCCTATCCTATAAGCTCCCCCGGAGCCTTCCGCTCTGGTGAGCTAAAAATACGTGTCAGCTTATTTTCCATTAGGAATGCATAGATGGAATTTCAAAACCATAGCATACACAGTTCTAAAGTTATGCTATGCATCACTTTTAGGATTCATTACAATGGGCACAAATTACCAAAATGACAAAGGGCCATAACTCGCAAAGTATTTTTCGGAATTTTGTCAAAAGTTAATCAGTTCATATACTTATCACCACCAATATACTCAACAACTTTCAAGGCTCTAGCTCCAATAGTGTTTGAGATATTTTGCTGACAAGATTTTATTAAAAAAATTTCAAAGGGCAATAACTCTTGAAAGGGGCATAATCCGGACGAGAAAAAAAATACGCGTCAGCTAATTTTTCATGAGGAACCCATACATGAAATTTCAAAACCCTAGCATACACGGTTCTAAAGTTATGCTATGCATCACTTTTAGCATACATTACAATGGGCACAAATTACCAAATGACAAAGGGCCATAACTCACAAAGTATTTTTTGGAATTTTGTCAAAAGTTAATCAGTTCATCTACTCATCACCACCAATATATTCAACAACTTTCAAGCCTCTAGCTCCAATAGTTTTTGAGATATCTTGCTGACAAGATTTTATTAAAAAAAATTCAAAGGGCAATAACTCTTGAAAGGGGCATAATCCTGACGAGAAAAAAAATACGCGTCAGCTTATTTTCCATCAGAAATGCATATATGAAATTTCAAAATTATAGCATACACCGTTCTAAAGTTATGCTATGCATCACTTTTAGCATACATTACAATGGGCACAAATTACCAAAATGACAAAGGGCCAAAACTCACAAATATTTTTCGGAATTTTGTCATAAGTTATTCAGTTCATCTACTCATCACCAACAATCTATTCACCAACTTTCAAGGCTCTAGCTCCAATAGTTTTTGAGATATCTTGCTGACAAGATTTTATTAAAAAAATTTCAAAGGGCAATAACTCTTGAAAGGGATATATTCCGGACGAGAAAAAAAATATGCGTCAGCTAATTTTCCATGAGGAATCCATATATGAAATTTCAAAACCCTAGCATACATGGTTCTAAAGTTATGCTATGCATCACTTTTAGCATACATTACAATGGGCACAAATTACCAAAATGACAAAGGGCCATAACTCACAAAGTATTTTTCGGAATTTTGTCAAAAGTTAATCAGTTCATCTACTCATCACCATCAATATAATCACCAACTTTCAAGGCTCTAGCTCCAATAGTTTTTGAGATATCTTGCTGACAAGATTTTATTAAAAAAAAAAATTCAAAGGGCAATAACTCTTGAAGGGGGCATAATCCAGACGAGAAAAAAAATACGTGTCAGCTAATTTTCCATGAGGAATCCATATATGAAATTTCAAAACCCTAGCATATACGGTTCTTTAGTTATGCTATGCATCAAAAGCGTAATGGACGGACGAACGGACGAACGAACCAGAACCAATATGCCCCTCAAACTTTTTCAAAGTTGGGGGCATAATAAGAAAGTTATTGACAGAACACAAAAAAGGCCCTTTTTTTACCTTTAACCTCTATGTATGACCTTGACCTTTCAGGTATTAAACTGGGTCATGCATGCAACACATCATCTCATGGTGGTTAACATTTCTGCCTAGCAATTTCAAAATCCATCTAAAAATAAGAAAGTTATTGACCAAACACGAAAAAAGGCCCCTTTTTTACCTTTGACCTCTATGTATGACCTTGACATTTTAGGTACCAAACTGAATCATGCATGCAACACATCGTCCCATGATAGTTAACATGTTTGCCAAGTAACTTCAAATTCTATTTAAAAATAGGCAAGTTATTGACAAAACCCGAAAAAAAGGCCCCTTTTTTACCTTTGACCTCTAAGTATGACCTTGACCTTTGAGGTACCAACCTGGGTCATGCGCGCAACACATCGCCTTATATTGGTTCACATTTCTGCCATGTGATTTCAAAATCCATCTCAAAATAAGAAAGTTATTGACCAAATACGAAAAAAAAGGCCCACTTTTTGACCTTTGACCTCTAAGTATGACCTTGACCTTTGAGGTGCCGACCTGCCTCATGTGCACCACACATCGTCTCATGATTGTTAATAATTATGCCAAGTAATTTTAAAATCCATCTCAAAATTAGAAAGTTATTGACCAAATACGAAAAGAAGGCCCCTTTTTGACCTTTGACCTCTAAGTATGACCTTGACCTTTGAGGAACCGACCTGCCTCATGCGCACCACACATCATCTTATGGTTGTTAATAATTATGCCAAGTAATTTTAAAATCCATCTCAAAATAAGAAAGTTATTGACCAAATACGAAAAAAAGGCCCCTTTTTTGACCTTTGACCTCTAAGTTTGACCTTGACCTTTGAGGTACCGACCTGCCTCATGCGCACCACACATCGTCTTATGGTTGTTAATAATTATGCCAAGTAATTTTAAAATCTATCTCAAAATAAGAAAGTTATTGACCAAATACGAAAAAAGGCCCCATTTTTGACCTTTGACCTCTAAGTATGACCTTGACCTTTGAGGTACCGACCTGCCTCATGCGCACCACACATCGTCTTATGGTTGTTAATATTTCTGCCGAGTAATTTTAAAATCCATCAAAAAAAAAGAAAGTTATTGACCGGACACGATTTGCCCATACATATATACATACCAACAAACTTCCAAGGGAGATAATTCAAAAAGTATAAACGCGAGAGTTATGGTTCTTGCGCACTGCACGTCGTCTATTGCTGATTAATATTTATACAAAGTTTCGTGACGATAGCTCTAATGGTTTTCAAGTTACAGAAAGGACACGAAAGTGTGACAGACGGACAGACGGACAGACAGACAGACGCCCAGGGGAAAAACAATATGTCTCTCCGAAAAAAAAATTTTCGGGGGAGACATAATTATGCCATGCTTACAGTAGGCATGACAAACCTATATAGACAAAAGTAATGGCTCTTGCATTCTGCATGCTGCTGGATAGATAGACAGACACCCATGATAAAAAAATGATATGTCGTCTAACTCTAATGTGGGGAGATATTACGATCATTAAAGCTATTGTATTACAAAAAGGATCATCCTTTATGCCACCAAAGTCACAAAAGAAACCATTTTGTACTGAATGGAATATTCTACCTTATACAGTCAACCCTCCTTATACCTACATTTGTTAGAACGACAAAACTCGCTCAACATAACAACGTTTTCAATGGAAAGAATCCTTAGCTCAAGACTTAGCCTCGGTTCTGATCAGCGTGGGCTTCCCTCGGATTGGCAACGCCCATATCGAATCCCAAATCATTGAATAAAACTGCAAGCACTGCATGATGCCCCACCACTACAATTACATCAAACAAGTGCCATATCAGAGTGAGACAAAACCTAATGGCTGTTTTCCCCCATCCTAGTGATATAACCATGAAAATTTGGTCAGAATCAATAATTAAGTTCAGGAGATATAGTGCTTCAAACAGAAACATGACAGAAATGGCTATGTTCAATGTTCAAGGGGTGAAACTTCCAAAAGCAGGAAAATCAGAGTTATGGTTCATATGTTCTGCATGTTTTCCTAGGCTGCTCTACATATCTGTGAAGATTCGTGAAAATATCTCATATGGTATCCGAGTTATGGAGCGGACTTGAAACTGATAGCAACTGCTATATTCAAAGTTCAAAGGGCAATAACTCCAAAAGTAGGAAAATAAGAGTTATGGTTTATATGTTCTGCATGTCGTCCCATGGTGCTCTACATATCTGTGAAGTTTCATGGAAATATCTCAAATGGTATCGAAGTTATGGAGCAGACACGAAACTAAGATAAAAATGGCTATTTCAAATGTTCAAAGGGCAATAACTCCAAAAGTAGGAAATCAGAATCAGAGTTACGGTTTGTTCCGCAGGTCGTCTGATAGTGCTTTACAAATCTGTGAAGTTTCGAGAAAATATCTCAAACGGTATCAAAGTTATGGAGCGGACACAGGACTATGGGGCGTTGACGGACGGATGGACACTCAAAACTTCGGAGGGTATAACATAATACCCCGCCAATTTTTTTAATTGCGCGGCATAAAAATCTTGTAATCTAATACTTCAAACAACAAAATTAATGTTATAGATATCTGTTAGAATTGGCTCACAGAGTTGATTCTAACAAATGTCTATAACATTAATCAATGTTTCTTGGAGTAATGACGGGAAAAAGGCCTTTTTATATTACCTATCATACTCCTAACTGGGATTCTTTATAATGGCAAATTCTTTATAGCAGCACAAAATCAGGGAACAAAAACTGTCCTTATGACAAGGGTCCTCTTTATACATGTATAGCTAGAGTTGACTTAAAAGTTTTGGGGTACT